>JADDOH010024392.1:0-212188 GCA_016648135.1 Agrypnia vestita | reverse complement strand
GGCGCGCTATTTACATGCCTCACAACGCGCGCCGTACATTTGGAAATCGCCGAGTCTTTGTCTGCAGACGCGGCCATACTCGCTATAAGGCGAATGGCAGCGCGGCGCGGGCATCCGCGCCTACTATATTCCGATAATGGAACCAAGTTTCGAGGCGCGGAAAAAGAGATGGCAGCCGCGCTGAAAGATTTGAGAAGTGACCCGCGGATGCATGGGCACCTCGCGGAGAGCGGGGTTGAATGGAACTTCAACCCCCCCCTCGCCCCACATATGGGTGGCGCCTGGGAGAGCCTAGTACGCGCCGTGAAGCGGGCGTTGGAGGCTACTTTGAAGGAGCGGGCACCGCGGGAAGAAACCTTGAGGACTCTGCTGGCTGAGGCCGAGTATACTGTTAATAGCCGTCCGTTGACGCATGTATCGGTTGATCCGAAAGATGACGCGCCTCTTACGCCGAACCATCTGTTGCTGGGAGCGACCGGCCGCAATTCACATTTGGCGGTATACGGGGCGCTAGATGAAAATGTATGCCTGAAAAGACAGTGGAGAATATCGCAACAGATGGCCGATTTATTCTGGCGGCGGTGGATGAAAGAATACTTACCTACATTGGCGCGCCGAAATAAATGGCAGGAGCCCGCGCCCGCAATTAAGAAAGGCGAAATGGCCGTCATCGCAGATCCCGCGCTGCCCCGCAACACATGGCCTAGAGGGCGAATTTTGGAAGCCCGCCCGGCGCCCGATGGCCAAATTCGAGTCGTCCGAGTACGCACAGCTGCGGGCGATTATACTCGAACAGCCACAAGAATAATCATGCTGAAGGGGAATCCAGCATAAGGGCGCTGGCAGCATACCCTGTCCTCCTGATAAGTGCGGGCAGGCCACACGGGGGGAGTATGGAACGGACAGGGTTGAGCCATGTAAAAAAATAAGAACATAACATGACCACTATGAGCGGCGCGTGTCCAAAATAAATCAGCCGCTACATACAGGAAAGTGCATTGGAGACGAGGCGTGTATGCCGCTACTGAAGATCGGGTTGCCGCTCGGAGCGCGCGCAAGTCAGTGCCCAGCGGCTGTTGCCGCGACTGGAGGGGGGCCGCGCGCGCATACTGCTTCCAACTAGCTGTAGAACAACATCGCCCGGACACTAGACCGGAGATTGGCCCTTTGTTGAATGAATATGAAAAATGCAGCCTGTTTGGCTGCCGATGTTATTTCCAGCTACAAGTGTCGATACAAATATGTGTGGAATTTGTATATGTTATGAAAATATTTTAAAAATATGTTGATGCCTTGTGGAAGCAGCGCTTGGCGCCCTTTTTTGTATGCAATATTGTCATGTGCATTATGTTGAATCTCTGATGAGAAAAATGTATTGGAATTTTATGAATTTTTATGAATAAAATGGAAATAAATAATTTTTTATTTGGCACCTATTGGTGCGTGGACAAAGGTTAGAAGTTTGAGCCGAAGGGATTCTTCCGCGATGTAACGCCCCAAAGTAAAGTATGTGTGTGGCACGCGGTACCCGCGATGTTCGCCAACACTAAATGGGCATGAGTGTGGCACGCAATATGCGCCAACACGGGAGACGAGTCTCGCTGCAGAGGGTCTCGTCTCTTTCTTACCGCCGTTGAATCCGCCGACGGGCAAATAAATGTTTTTTGAATATTCAGAGATTTTACAAACTTACCTGACCGGCTATAACTTCTAACGCCTAGTACTCAAATTCCGAGCCCCCGTCTGAGATGCGTATATGGGATACCCTCCACGGGGGCCCGAAGGCCTGCACCGGGCGCCATCGTGGAGATGGTCATCATGAAATAAATGAGTACTGGAAGACCGTGAGAAAAATTTTGTATTTTTCTCGATTTGGAAACGGTAGACGCCTGTTTTCGGGCCCACGTCGCGGTAAGCTCGCGCACACGGCTCGCCGTGGAGAATATTAAAAAGTTGAATTTTTTATCGACAATCTGAGCGGCTTACCGTGGACGAATTCCTACTTATGTAGTGTCATTGCATTCCTTTACTGAATGCCTGTCTGGAAAATGTATTTTTATACATGTGGAATGATATAGGCGCGCCTGAGAGTGAAATAAAAAATTGGTTTTTGGCGCTTTTTTGAATGCCTATAACTCAGTAAATATTTACCTGAAATATTTGGAATTACTGTTAAAATGAGCGCTTGCATGCGCAAATTACATTTGTCATAGCAAAACTTGTAAAACTGCTGTTTTTGATTTTTTATGAATTTTTAAAAATTTGAGCCGTTTGTGGCGAATTTAATTTTAGTTTTTTGGGCCTTGTATGACCCAGCCCGTCCAAATAACTGTGTTATTATCATCTGCTAGGTCTGTTATTACAAAATAACACAGTATTAGTCTCTTGGGAGCTAAAATGCATTTTTTATGAATTAATTTGTATCTGTCATATGAAATCTGCAGCGCGGTGAAATTGTGCAACCGCGAATGACGTAGTTCACCGCTCGGCCGCTGGGAGCGCTGCGGCGCCTTCCCAGAATTACGCAATCTCATTGGTTTCTGTAATATGCTATGACGCAATCTTGCGAAATTTTGAATTTGGTATAAATAAAATGCATTTTTTGAGCGGGTACCACAGATACGCCACCCGCGTCGGTACGAGAACCGCTATTTGGACAATCTTCTTGCTGCCTTTTCTTTCTGACCCTGCTCACCTACTTTGGACTCTGCTTTCTTGGATTTTTGTGACCACTGCTTTCTGACTTGGACTTCGCTTCGGATTTTTTTCTTCGACTTTAATACGATAAAAGCACTACTTCGGCGTTTGACTTCTGGCATATCCACGGACTACGAGCTTCACAGCAAATTCTGGTGGCGATCTCTGCCCCACCAGCGAAGACTACTGAGCCGCATAAAAAAAAAAGTGTTCCCATCCGGAACATATATGACGGAAGTATTGATGGCACCGGAAGGAGAGGGTAGCCGCGGAAAATGTGGTATGACCAGATTGATAAGATACTGTACTGGAAGGATTTTGTTAGGATCCTCAACAATGGTCGAACTTGCATACGAAGAAGTATAAATGCGGATATGGAAGTGTTGTATGTCAGGACAGAAGTGTGTGGCACTCCATCCTCTCTGCCTACTCCCGCAGTGAAATGGCGTGACGTTAAGGAATTAAATATGAGTAATACTTTGATGTAACTTAAATTAGGGCCGGTTGTTTGATCAGTAGTTTGAGTAATAGTTGAGCAAAAATCATAGATTTTTACGAAAATGGGTGTTTTGATTTTTACGAAAATTGGTGGAAAATGCAAAAATATATGCTTTTTTCTAAACTACTACTTGATATAGTTATCACTACCGTGGAGGATTAATTCCCATAGAATCGACGGCGAACGTGACGCGGATCCACATTCCAATAATAGCTTTTAACAGATGGTCGCTTCACTAGACAGGATTTGCCCGGCCACCGTAATACAAATAAATAAGGGGGAACTGACTTTAAAATAAATTAAAATTGGGTTTTCAGAGATAATATTTTGTTGATACGTGCAAGGAATAATAGGATTAACATAGTTTTATGACCAGCAGAGCTTGTCGGCACCGCTTTTAACAATAGGAATGGGCCCGGACTTTGGGACATTTTAGAATTCCCGACGGCCGGGGCAATAAAACGGTTGCCGACACAGAAAAATATTTTAAAATTATCAGTAAATTGGTTTACAAAGGTTTTTTTCTGGAACCAGCGATATAATAATATTTCCGAATAAATCGTCCCAAGGGAATGGGGGAGAAAATCCCATCTGTTAGCAAGCAGCTGGCGGGAACTGAGAAAAGATTATGCCTAGGCGTTTGAAATCTATTGCTAAATTCCCAGATTATTTATCACTAATCGGGAGGAGAGAGTTGCGATCGGGAGTCGGAAGTGAATCAGTTGCGATCGGGAGTCGGAAGTGAATCAGTTGCGATCGGGGTTCGGAGGAAGCAAGTTGCGATCGAGATTCGGAGAATTGCGAGTTGAAGGAAGTGAGTCACGCTTGAGGCTCGGAAGTGAATCAGTTGCGAATCGAGAGGAGATCCGAAGTACGGGTCGTAGTTACGGACGTGAAGCAGGAAAAGTGAGGTCACAGTCGAACCGAGATCGAGAGTCGAGAGGTGAAGCTGAAGTGAAATCGGGAGTGGGGAACGCCCAACGCCTTAAGTACTCTTTTTATGTATACAACAATCGAGATTTTTGCAGAGACATTTATTTTAATAGTGATTGTTTTCGCATAAGTTAGTTAATAAGTAGAATATAAATTTTGTGTTTGCTTTTCCTTTTATCCATAAAGTTAATTAGATAGTTTGAATTTAATTAATGTGATTTTTTCTCAAAAATATCCTATGAGTAAGTAGATTGTACATTTCTATGTTGTTTTTTTAAATATTAATTAGATAATTTCGAATTTTAAACGAATTTTAAAAATTTTTAATTAAAAAAAATTTAAAACTTAACTTTTCTCCAAGTAATCTTCCTCAGGGAAGCAGATTGCGTAATTTTCTGTTCCTTTTCTTTCATATACATATAATTGTGGATTGTGTTTAAATTTTAACTTCTCTTCAAAAAAAAAAACTTTTTTTTGGAAATTGTATGTGTTGTTTGTATATTTTCTTTCGCCTATTATAATAATTGAATTTTCTGTAAATACTATAATGCCTTGCCTTTGACTGTGTGTATATTAAACTGTGTGGACCTCGAATACCGCGCCTAATTTACACCTCCTGCCATTCCTTCCTCTGTGACTAATTTATGTACGATACCGGTAAGTCGTAGAGCCACGACTGCACCGAAGAATAGACGGTGCCCGTAAGTGGAGGGCACTCGTCTTCAGAGCAAATTTGATATTAAAAGAGTGATATCATTTAAAATAATAAAATCACTCTGTGACCTGTTGTACTATACATATATACCCTTTTTATAGGGACGCCTTCGTTTGACCACTCCGGTGACTTTACAATATGCGTCAAAAATATACTCTCATCTTCATCACATGGCTAAGATCCACTGAGAATCTTTAGGTCATGTAGAAATTTTCTAGAAATAATTTAAATATCAATTATTACCAAATATTAATGAATCACAATACAACTACGTATGAAACAGAAGATACGATAGAAGAAAAAAATTAAGATTAAATTAAATTAAATCTTAGTTCTTTTCTTAAATGTTGGTGTAGTGGTTATGTGATCCAGTAGTCAGTGGTACCAGGCCCATTCCAGGATACCAGCAAGTTAGTCCTATTTTCATAGCACAGATGTTTAGTTTATTTTGAAAATAGTAAAAATATTGATATGACACGTATTCCGTGTTGGCATCTTTATTTTAACAAAATAATAATTGTATGAATACACAATAATTAAACTTATAATAAAGATTAAGTTATGACTATTATACATATCTACTATTCTGCGGTCGATGTCATTCATTGGTTAGGGATCCAGACCTCTATGAGATGAAAGTGACTATTTTAATAAAATCAAGAAATAATTACTCAGTACCTACTCTGCAAGGACGGAATACGAATCATTCAAGATAATTAATTTAATTTTTCAAAAAAGCAAACACTTTGTAGCTTGACTTAATAATTTACAGAAAAAAAATATTTTAAGCCACTTCCTTGATATAATACACAATGTCAACTGGTTTCGGTTGGACCCTACCTTCTTCAGGACTTTTTACTTTACGTAAAAGGTAAAACCACAAGGGTCCTTAATTTGAGAATCAAAGAACACATTATCTGATTTTGTGAACATTTAATTAATTCGGAACAAACTTTCAATACGAACACGTATTACATAAAAATTGTATAGGCTTGCCCCGTAAAAATTTAGAAGCACTAGAGATAAATAAATCAATTAATTATAGGAAGTCAGATACTACATAATCGAATGAACTTATCAAATACCTAGTTCAATTTTAAAGTTGAGATTTTAAAATACCTTTCTCCCATTGTAATCCCTACCCTTCTCTCCTACGCTTTCTGCCCCTCTGATATGCTTTCCTCTCTCTCTATTTTAGTATTTAATTTTTATGTCATGTAAATATCTGTATGTACTTACGTTAGTTAAAATCATTCTGTCGTGACCTGAAATGAGTCGACGTTGTTTATTATATCAATAAAGCGACTTAAGGGGGGGGGGTAAGGTTTTTAACTCTTTTTTTTGCATTTTATTTTTAAATGAATGTATAACATCGCAAGAATATTGTGTCAAAATTTCAAGTCAATCGGAGAAAAATTGACGAAATTATGAACATTTGAGCGATACTCAGACTGATTTTCTATACCTGCTCGGGCAGCTAAGAGACGCGCTCACCTGAGGACTACCGTACGTGCTATTGTATTAGAAGAGTTTTGCGTAGACAGGCAAAAGTGCTGTATGCAAGCTCTTGCTGTGTGCACATGGATCGACGATATGTGTAAGTATAAAAATGAGTGTTGCGTTTTATTTTGAATTTTTACAGTGTGTTAAACTTTAAGCGTCTTTCCCACATCACAGTTTTTCAAAGTCGGTGTCCATCATAACTTCAAAACTACTGCACCGATCCTTTTGAAATTTTGACCACTATTTCTGTACATAATTTACGAGGTAACGCTGGAGACTTTTTTTCAAATTTGTTATTAATTTTTATTTTTTAATAACAAATTAGTCGATATTTTTCGCAAAACATCGCGTTTTTCCCTTCCAAAAAATTTTAAAATTGAAATTTCAAAAAACCCTCCCAGCGTTACCTGGGAAAACCTATTATCTAACGAATGAACTTTAATTTTTTGATTTCAGATGATCTAGCACCAAGTTATGATGGACACCGCAATTCTCCTTTTTTCCGAGGACGTCTGTCTTTCCGACACGTCCGAATAATTGCTGCCATTGCCGTATTTTTTAATATTTTGTCTTGAAAATTTTACACAATATTCTTCAAATGTCATACTTTAATAAACCATTGGTTTTAATAAAGAGATTTTTAACTGTGTCGTCACAAAAACTTGCCTTTTTTGTACGAATTAACCTTACCCCCCCCTTAATACAAAACATATTTTTCTTTAAAAAATAATTAATTTAATTATCTTAACTAATCTCTTTAGTCAAAGTATGACCAAAGCTACAAATAAAATTTCTTTCTAATACCTTCTTACATAATAAAACTTACATCTATCCTCAATCCATTGACACTATTAACTTCCACCAACGTGGTATACTTTCTGAAATACAAGCGTTTAATTATCTGTTTTTATGATGTTTCAGATTTTTGAACGTGCACCGTCATACCGATTTTAATGACACGATATTATATTAACGAAAACACTTTCTCATTGTGAAGTTGCGATTTCAGAACTAAGCTCTGTGAATTTTGTAAACAAATTTATTAGTCAATTAGAAAAGACATTCAGAAAAATAAAACCAACAAAAAAATTTTTTGGCTGCTAACGGGATTCGAACCATGGATCTCCAATCTCCGGACAAATTGAGATAACAGACACGAATTCACGTCAAAATATATGATACAAATTTATATTTTTGTATGACGCGTAGCTAGGTATTTTTTTTTAATCGATATTTTTTACAAACATACATAGTTATCTACGTTGTAGTGAGGAACCAAATTACTAGAATATTTAGTACTGCGTAAGGTTACCTTCATTATTAATTAAAAGAAAATTGTGTCCTTCGCTGTAAAATACTTTTCCAAGAACTGTTTAGGCCTTACAGCACGCCATCTCTCGGAAAACGATTTATACATCCACTAAATTAAGTTTCAAATTAGAAAATTACTCCCTTATTTGTTTCGAACAAACAATACTCATATTTCTCTAGGGATGTGTGGATTTTGTCAGAATTACCGTTTGATTGTTTTTAAAATTCATGAAGACTTTCTTCATTACGCTAATGGCAATGGCAGTGGCATTGGCAATGGCAATGGCAATGGCAATGGCAATGGCAATGGCAATGGCAATGGCAGTGGCAACGGCAACGGCAACGGCAACGGCAACGGCAACGGCAACGGCAACGGCAAAGGCAACGGCAACGGCAACGGCAACGGCAACGGCAACGGCAACGGCAACGGCAACGGCAACGGCAACGGCAACGGCAACGGCAACGGCAACGGCAACGGCAACGGCAACGGCAACGGCAACGGCAACGGCAACGGCAATGGCAATAGTAATAATAATTTTTGACATCTCTTCTACGACATCATCAATTTTATTAAAATTTTATTTAATCAAATTCGACCGGGTATCCAGCCCGGATAGAAGAGACCAAGTACATCATGCGCACGCCATTTTAAAAACCACAGAGGAGATATAGTATTGATAATACTAAAAAGATTCCAGAAATTATATATGCATGTTTATAAAACTGAGGGTCTGTCTATGTGTGCTCTATAAAATATAAAATCCTACACGGCTTGACGGATCTAAACCAAATCTCGCTGATAAAAATAAATCTGCAATTTATTGAACGATCCAAATTTTGTTTAGTTGCACTCTAGGATCCTGGTAAAAATATGGCAACCGACTTTACCCCGCCGGACTTTTTGCTATTGCTATCGATATTACATATTTAGGATCTGCACTAAACAAAGGCGCTTCCTTCCTCTTAATTAGTGTTTTGAATTTGAATCTGACTTCCTTACAATGTTGGATACTGAACGCTATAATTTCTTCAGGTTTTGTCTAATCGATTTTCCAACACATTTAGTCTACTTTCATTCTTTATTTTCCAACTCGAGCTTTCACTACGATATACTAAAGTTGGAACCAGAACGCCAGTCTTGATTATTGCTTTCAGAGCACCATTTACCTTATTTCCCGTGCTTACCCTCTTTTGTTATCATTCTCATCATATTATACCTTGCTGTCCCTAGTGCATATACTTCCCAAATACACAAACTATGATAACCTCGCGATATCTTGAATTTATTATAGGAAAATAATTTTCGGTCATAAATTAGTGTCGAACACCGAATGACAATAACGTCGAATGCACAACACTAAAATAAAAACCTTATTATAAAATATTAATACCCGTAAAAAGTATTCCAATAGCCAGGTCGATATAACGATTACTTTATTTTAGAATCCACTTAAATACTACCAGGTGCGATGTTTTATTGTTTCTCGGAAGCCATTTGAGCGGGAACTGTAATAAACATGTTTAATATTGGCTTACAACTCCGAACCGATATATTAAATCAAAATGATTACACGTTTCGTTTGCTCGGAATGCATTCGACAGTATAAAGAATGCTTTATTATATAGTTTAGAAAACATTTCTGAGAAATCCTCAAATAAAACTGTAGCGTGTATTTCAAGGTACAAAAATATCATGAGAAACGTATTTAATTCATAACGGGGTAACAAAAGTAATGCTTGTTTTTTAAATTGAAAATAAGAGACCACAAATAAATTACAACGAATTAATCAATAATATCGACGGTCCCTTCGTATACTGTCGAATCTGCAGAAATTCTTTTTTCCCTTTACCATCCCAAACCATCAAATTTACTCCATATTTTTGAACGATTTAAAAAAAATCGTTTCGGGAAAAGTAAATATTAAAGGAAAATTATTATTTTAATTTAAATTATCCGATAATATAGAGTAAATCGAATGATTTAGGATTTAATTTAAATTATCCGATAATATAGAGTAAATCGAATGATTTAAGATAGTAAAACGAAAAAAAGATGTACAAATAATTTAAAAATACATGTAGATATTATTTATTGTGAAAATATATTAAACACATTATTAAATAAAAATTGATTTTATTATTTGTATGTACTCGTATCTACTTTATTTTACAACTACATGTTTCTGATTTTTAAAAATGTCAATCTACAAAGTTGTACAATCAATTGAAAAAACATTATTAATTAGTCACTTAAAAATAATGCATACAATATTTAAGTACATTAAGACAATAATCTATAGATACGTGTATTTTAAAATAACACGCCTCTCGCCACTTCACTACTTTTTGTTGTTTTTTATACTGTTGTCATTACCAGTTGTCATGAGCTCTGTATGTCAAACTTTTTATCGAAATTTTTGACGTTTTCGCTTAATACCCTGTTCTTTTAATGAAACTGTTTAGTAATTAATATTTTTATGAAAAAAGTACTATACCAGTGTGGATGCAAGTCGCAGACGGAAGGAAAAATATGACGGAAGACCGGCGAACAGTGAACGTAGGAATGCCTATTTTAAGATAAAAAAATGTGCCCTGGGAGCACACTAGCGATGGGTCCACTCTGTACTAACTACTACAATGTAGTACTACATTACATTGAAGTGTATACTTCACACATTTTGACGTGTAGTGCACTCTACAAACTACACACACTTGTTATTGAAAGTTATTGAAAGTACATACAAATAGTACACTTCATTTTAAAGCGAACACTACGAAGTACACACACTTCAAAGTTATCGAAAGTACGAGTAAATACTTCAAATAGTACATTTTTTGTGTGAAATTTTTGGGAGGTATTTTCTAGTAGCACACGTTTCAAGAAGCACTTCTTGCAGGTCATTACAATTTTGTAGTACCTACTACAATTAGTTCACATCATTAGTACTACAATTTTGTAGTACTGCAGTAGTTCACTTCATTATTACTACAACAGTTCACTTCATTAGTACTACAATTAGTTCACTTAATTATTACTACAATTTCGTAGTACTACAAATAGTTCACTTCATGTAGTTTTTACTACAAATGTAGTGTACACTTTGTAGTATTCAAACACAAACAAAGTGAACGTGTGTGTGTGTATGTTGTAGTCTTCATTTTGAAATGTAGTTTTTCCCTTAGCTAGAGCACACTAAGAACCACCTCGGTAAAAATTGTATTTTTGATTTATACCATCGAAATTTGGCATTTCAATATCAACCATTGAGCGAAATGTATGATAATGACTCTATTTCTCACCTGATTTTTTGCAGGTACGCATATTTACATAATGATAGGCCAGGCACATAATATATAATTTATTTTAATCATTTGTTACATAAAATGCTACAAACAAATAATTATAGGTGTATTTCAGAATGTGTCATATTTACCAGCGAATGATATGACTAAATGATTTTATTGATAGTTGGAGATACCAAATTAGATAGATGATTCACTAATTTTGAAAGGTGTTACCCGTAGCACACGTCATTTTTGTAACATATTACCTAATTTTGAACTAATCTAAAAATAAACTACAGGTATCGAAACACGTCACTAGGCGTACAACTGGGTAGGTTGTATATTAGCAGCCTCTTTCCGGGTTTTATATTTATTTATTTATATCCTTATACGCTCTTAACTCTTTTACGCGGAAGAAATATTAGTTAATAATAGGAAGAGCGCAATATATATTATATTTTTTTAAGTTAATAAGATAATAAATAATTAATACCGTGCAAGAAACAGAAATAATTGAGTACCTAGTTGCGAAATCTATGTATACTAAATAGTTAATGAGAAAAAAACAACAGATGTCTCTAGCATAGACCACTGAAATACCCGAAAGATTCCTTGATTTCGAATATATATAATATAGAACATTCAAAAATTTAATAATGTGTGGATGTTCTTACGTTAGTATTGGTGAACATAACATTGTCTAGAGTGATCCCTTAAGCCAACTCAAACATAAGTTGTAAGCCCTGAGCCATCGTATAAGAAACATCCATCATATAAAAATAGCTTCGTCTCTGTGAATATAATTTCACATGTGAGAATCTGTTAAAATCTGTAGTAATATATGTGCTGGGTTATGAATTCACCAAAACGCCAGTGAAAATGTGTTTTCACCAGCGCTGTAACATACGTAGATACCAAATGCATTGTAGGACGCGGAAGTTTTATATTGGACGCCTATCTAGGGGTGCTCAACACATTGCAGTTACGCCGCTGTTCAAAGTGCCAGTCAATCATCTTCCGCAGTTTTATTTTGTAAAAAACGTACTTTTACAAATCACCAAATTCCGATGTTTTATGTGTTCATCCTGACGCGCTTTCCCAGAAAAGTGAAGCTGCAATGAAGTTGTCCGTTTAATTGACACTCTTCCCGAGAGTTGGCAGACTCCCCGCAGGTCCGGGAATATTCCAGACGCGTCGGAGAGCGACGGGAATGACGAAAACAAAAATTAGCGCCACGTTTTTAAGTATTTTTGCTGCGCTGAAAATATTTTCAGCCGCTAATATTAAACAGACAGATTTTTATGCCACATTTTTGGACCAGCAGAACAAACAGCTTTCCCCGGGTATAGACAAGACATTTACAATCACATACATCAATGATATAACAGACGGAGTCCTTGGCCAATTACAAGAAAGTCTACACAGGAGTAAGCGAACAGGTGTGTCGGTTAGGTATTAATTCAATCAGTAAGTTGGTGTGTGCGAGTATACGTGTGTGTGTGTGTGTGTGTGTGTGTGTGCGTGCGTGTGTGCGTGTGTGTGTGTGTGTGTGTGTGTGTGTGTGTGTGTGTGTGTGTGTGTATGTATGTGTGTGATTGGGTTACGTCAGGTTAAAATTAAATGGAGGCGTTCTCTTTGTGGAAATCCATTTTAAATAATTATTAATGGCAACATTACTATTTTTTTTCCTCAAGTTTTATTTGCTACGAGAATATTACTACCACATTTTTTTTATTTTATATTATTTTTAATGAGACACAAAATACTGGCTACAACATACATAAAAATGAATGCTGCGGCAAGACTTTTTTTATTTACCTATAGATATTTAAGGCGTTAAAGTTCTCGCGGATGCTGAAGCAGCTGCATTGGCTTTGCCTGCCTAAGCGTATAAATTTCAAACTCTCTCTGGTGGTGTACAAAAGTCTGCACCACAATATTTGATGGACCTCTGTATCCCGGACAATATCACTGGAAGGCGGCTCACACTGCAGTCAGCTTAATAGGAGGCACTCTGCAAGCTGGTAGTAGGTACCAAGGAGACTTTGCATTTTGAGAGTGCTTTCAGCATTGCGAACCCAGCTATGTATATGGAATCAGCTTCCTCCAGTGTGGCGATCTATGTAAAATCAAGAATCTTTCTAAAAGAGACTAAAAACTCACTTTTTCAAGATGTCACGTCTGTAAAGCACCCTTGAAGCATCTTTCACGCAAAATTATTATAAACATAAACACAAAAAAAACATTATTATTTAAAACTAGCCCACTATCACAATTACAAGTATCTTCGATCTGTTCTATAATGTATATTTAGTATATTAATGTAGTGTGATCATACAAGACATAAGATCTAAACAAATAATCGTTTTAATGTGTTCTATGGGTTCAGGTTATTGTGAAGAAAATGGATGCTGTGCACATGTTTTGGAAATGCCCTTCTTCAAGTGAGCGTAGACTGAAGTATGTGGGAGTGGTGTATGGGTTGTGGGTTCAGTGGAAGTGGAGGGGATATCTAGGTGGTAGGAGAGTGGAACATTATGACCTGCAATTTATACACCAAATACACTTCCACACAATTCTAAAGAAAAGTATTGTTATCATTCCTAATTATTAACGTTAGATTAAATGACATTCTTTCTCCATCATATCTCGTTGATGTAATTATTAATTATTACAGATTTTGTGAAGTGAGCGTTTGAAATTTTGCATTTTTTCGTGACACAGAGAATTGGTTAGTACTTAGAGGATATAAAATCTATAGAGGGATAACTAAACTTTTTACCAAACCTGTACGCATGGTAAAATAGAGCTTACTCAGTTTTAATAACATAGTAACACATGAGAGAAAAGGGGACAAAAAATCAACCGGTCGGGTACGTCTTTAATTGCATTGTAAGCTTCCTCCTGCCTAGGGAAAGCAATCCCGATCCCGCGAGATCGGGATACCGCGAGATCTCGAGGCATTTTATCAGATCAATCCCGAACCGAAAAATCGAACGAGATTATCGGGATTGATCAGCATTTTTGTGTTTTGTATGTCTAATTGTATATATGTCTAAAGAGCTTAAGTACATAAAGCTTATGTTCATGTCACATTCAAATAATGAAAATAACTTTGAATAATATTTGCTGTATTTTATCAACCTAACATAGTAATAAAAACTATTACCAATTAGTAGTTTTTACTGTACTATTTTGACTGATTGATGCTTGGAAAAACGCCTACAAAAAGTTTAATGCAATGATTAATAATGAGCATTTTATTAAAATTGCTGATATAAAAATGCAAGGCATTGTTATATCAGCAATTATTTGCTAATTAATTATTGCTAATAAATTGCTAGTTAATTGCTATTCAACTTAATACACAAAACAAAAAATCAAAAGTATTCGGGATCCCGATCCGTAGGGATCCCGCGGGATTGGAAATTCTAATCTCGAGGGATCCCGAAAGGGCGATCCCGACTCGGGATTACATTCCCTACTCCTGCCCTCAAAAGTGCGAATGAGGACAGGAAGTGAGTCGGGCTGTCAAATTTGCTCTCCGTATTTCGAATAATATTTTGTATATTTAAAGGCAAATAATACAAAAAATTGATAAATTTTTATTTTATTTTAAATATAATGGAAACCTAAGAGGTTTATGGATAACATTTTTACATAATTCAATATAAGAAAATAATAATAATATAATTTAGATATAAAGTCATTTTTTTATAGTTGGCTGTTTTGAATTTGTCAGTGGTCAGTCGTTTGATCTGTTGTGGCAGGTCATTGTATAGTTTTAGTCCGTTGCAAATTAGTCGAGATTGTCCTGTTTTTGTTTTGGCGTGTGTTATGTGATAGTTTTGAGCCATTCTAGTGTTGTGTTGGTGTTTTTCGTGTATTTTGTGTAATTTTATGTCTTCGTCTTGTATTTCGCCAATTGCTAGTCTGTGAATGATTTTAAGTGTTTCGATTTTTGTAATGCTTTCGATGTTTAATTGTTGTGTTATAATACGGTACACAGTTTCAGTTGGTGTCCGGTATTTCAGATCATAGACCATTTTTAATATTTTGTTTTGCTGTCGTTGGAGTTAGTTTTCTGTTTAAGTTAGTTTTGTTTCCGGTTCCCCAGAAGGGTATCAAATATTCTATTCTACTCTTGACGTATATGCTTTCTAGTGCAATGAAGGGGTGTATATTCTCTAAGGGTTAGTATTTCTCTACCCAAACTCTGGGAAAGACGTAGTCCTCGGTCAAAAAATGCTGTAGATTTTGGAATTCTGTAATCCTGACAAAACCTGAAATATCTGCGGTGGAATGACGATTGTACCAGACACTGCCCAGCAGGATGACGCCGCTGATGACGCAGAGCGGCCCGTCGAGAATTTGGCTCCTTGCCCCCGGCTCAATTATGCCGGCTGTGGAATTGGGCTAAAACCTGCGGCCGCGACTCATTACGGTCCTGAACGACGCCGTGCAATAAATCTAAGAGCATTTAGCCCAAAATGCAGTGCCAACACCGCCGTGTTTGACGCACTTTCGATGCAGAAAACGTTCCGTAATTTGGCACTTGTTGTTGGTATTAGTGATGGGTCCGCTCTGTACTCACTACTACAATGTAGTACTACATTACATTGAAGTGCACACTGCGCACGATTTGAAGTGTAGTGCACACTACAAACTACAAACACCAAAGTTATTGAAAGTATAAACTTTAAATAGTAAACTTCAGTTCAAAGCGAACACTACAAAGTACACACACTTCAATGTTATCGAAAATATGAGAAATATACTTTAAATAGTGCATTTTTTACGTGAAAGTTTTTATTTGGGAAAAAAATACTTCACTTCATTTAAATTTACTTCCCTAGTACTACAATTACTTCATTTCATTACTTCACTTCATTAATATTACAATTACTTCATTACTGCACTTCAATTACTTCACTTCATTTACTTTATATCATTTCGTAGTACTACAATTACTTCACTTCAAGTAGTTTTTACTACAATTGTAGTGTACACTTTGTAGTCTTCAAACTGATGAACGTGTGTGTGTTGTAGTCTTCATTTTGAAATGTAGTTTTTCCCTTCGCTAGTTGGTATGCAATTTATTTTGCGATTAACGCCAGGCCTGGGTACCCTCTCAGGGAGAAATATTCCATACTTTTTTCGACATAAAATTGTTATGAAGTTGTGAAATTTGGAAAAATAAACATAATTAGGAACATAAAAAAGTAACCCATAAAAAACAAGTTCTTATTATACTCCCTCTCTCTCCCTCCCTTTCTCATTTACTGGTGGAAACAGGTTTGGCGCTTAACCTACACGTTGGGCTCGAGTCGGGCGACGCTACGAAAGGGATAAAAAAATTAAAAAATCCAAAATTATTATTTTATCAGGTTTCGTGTCTACCATATACGTCGGAATCTTTTCAGACGACTTACTCAGTTGTATGAAAAAAACCATTAAAAATTTGAAAAATCCAAAATTATAGTATAATTATTATTTTTTTAACGAAAATTTGAAAGATCTTCTTGATCGTCACCAAGAGTCTGCAAAGTTTCAGCTAGATTGGATCACGGGAAAAGGGTTAAAAATCGTTCCAAAGCCACGAGTTAAGGGAGTAAAGAGTAATTTCTAAATATCCGAAATTATACTATAATTATTTAAAAAATTTAACGAAAATTTGATAGATCTTTTTGATCGTCGCCACGAGTCATTTGCCAAGTTTCAGCTCGATTGGATCACGGGAAAAGGGTCAAAAATCGATCCAAAGTTTTTGTTGACGGCAAGCAAGCAGACGCCACGAGTTAATATAAAGGGAGTAAAAAGAGAAAAAACGTTGGTTAACAGAATATATGTTATAATAAAACATTGCAAAAATACGAAGTGCATAAAAAAGTACAGTAAGTGTGGAAAAATCAAGTTTGTAGTGCAACCAAAATCAGACAGTGAATCCCAAAAATCACTGCATTGCATAACATTTAGAAACTAAATGTTGGAGAAACAAAAAAGCCCTCCCAATCCTTGCGAATCACATCAAAAATGTAAATTAAATTGTAGGAAGAAAATTTTCAATCAATGAACATTTGTAATGATACGAATCATTAGAAAACATGTCTGACAGTTAAGTGTTTTATTATCATGACTGTGTAATCTATTTATGGGTGAATTTAATATATATTATTTGTATTTCCAGGCTGGCAATGAAAATTTATGTTTTTCCTGGTAGACCTAGCAGTAACATGATCGATTTATTAATGAATTAACTTCAGAACAACCTAGTAGGCCTTCAACGTATTTAAAGATGTAAATGAGATCAGAATATTTCTTGTATTAGACAATGCTTCTAAATTGTTTTGACAAGCAGGACGAGAGAGACCATAGAAAGCGAAACAGATATGTTTAAATTTGAACACGAGCGAAGATTTAATGTGAAATACGCAACAGTGCTCCAGTGACTTTAAATATAAAATAAAACTTTAATTTCGTTTCCCACATACATTTATATTTTAGTATAGGATTCATGAAATAAATGAAATGATTACCATGTCCAAAAAAATAACGTGAAGAGAAATATTGGCTCAGTAAAAATGCCAACTCATAATTGTCAGTCGTGTCAGTGTTTCTGTCGTACGGATTATTTTTTCTTTTGATAATTTGTTTGTAAATACTTGTTTTGTTTTTCCTAATGTGTATTCACTGGCAGTCATGTTTATGAAAATTAATGTTACAAAAAATGCAGCGGTCTCCAATTTTGTCAATGGCTATTTTGAATTATAAAAACTTAATTATTAAAGGTTAATAACTATTTTCAACTGTTCACTGTTTTAAATATCAGTATGTAGGTACAAAATATAAATTGTCAGTATTTCAGTAAAATAATAAATATTTTTTTTAAATATAGATTGGTCAGTATTTAGGTGTAAAAAATGCATTAGTAATAAAATATAGCACTGATCAGCGAAAAAAACTGCAATTTATAAATGTTTTAATTAGATTTTCTGTATTTATGTATAATAAAAAGTTAATATGCAATTCCGGTAATCAGTGCAAAAATAGTCATTTATCAGATCATTTTAAAAATATCGTCAGTATTTGATGTTTATTACAGTTTTATTTGGTCATGAATATCGATACGCAAAAACATAACAATTTAATTGTTAATATTACACTGATCAGTAGAAATCAGAATAATCAAAAAGTATTTTAAATAGATATTCAGTATTACATAATAATAAAATATCGGAACGTAGGTAAAATAAATCTTAGCTTACCAATAAAATGTATTGGCTAAAAAATATTACCCTAATTATATTTTTAAACTGGCCATTGACATATTGATGAAAAATTCGACCAAATATAGATATTTGATTATTTATAGTGATCAAAATATTATTATACCTATTAGCAAAAAATTCGAGGGAGTCTTATTCGTTAAATTTTTAAAAGAAAATAGTCTTCATACTTTGGGTGAAACGTCGAGAGTTACGAATTACGATAAGTGACATCAAGGTTTGCATTTTTTAAAAATATTTCTGTGTTATTTTCTATAAAACGTTGTATAATAAACACGGTTACTAATATGGAGTATCAATATTCGATTTAATACAAGTCAAATAAAATAAATAAAACTTAACAAAAATAATATATTTTTAAATTTCTACAAGGTTTTAATATTTTTATTTGACTTGAATGAATGAATGAATGCATGCATGAATTTGTGATAATCGTTTTACAAAACATAAACGCGAAATATCAAAAATAAAATACAAACTTTGATGTCACCTATCTCCGTAACTGTCGACATTTCATCCAAAGTGTAAAGAATATTTTCTATTTAAAATTTAATGAAGCAGACTCCCCCAAAGTTTTTATTATCGGCTACGAGGTACTCTGTGTACATTTATTTTACATACGACTGATCACTTATTGATTAAAAAACAAACTTTGCCAATTTAAGCCAGCTCACACAGGTCATAAGCCCTGGGCCACCCTATAAAGACTTCCATAAACGTTTCACATATAAATAGCTTATCTCTGTGAGTCTTCTGTTATTCATCTTAATTAAAAACAAATAGATTAAAAAAGTAATTATAAAAAAAAAAATAATCGAATATTTATAATCTTATTTTTTTTATCCCGGATCTATTATTTGGAACGATTTCAATCATTGCTAATTGGTGTTAAAAACATTATTTACGAAAAATTTATGATGCCATATGCTGAGAAAAATGGTGCATGAAAATGTATGTGTGACATACGGTCTTGTATGTACATTGCCTTTGTTTCAAATTAGTCGTAATTGAGGACATGTTTTGATATTAAAATATATTTAAAAACACAGACACTAAATAAAGAAATGTTTGGTACTGCTACCGAAGCAGATCACTGCTTCTCAGAAATTCAAATTTGGAAATGTCAAACAACACTTCTGTTTTATAGTGGGACCAGACTTGTGTATTTTTAGCCACCTAGTCTGGCTAGCAAAACATATGTGACTAGGTAGCTGAGATTCCGTACTGCGCACATTTTTCTCGAGAATAGTAAACATCAGTGGCGTAATTACGCCAGTGCAAACCATAGGGCCCAAAAGATCTACATCTTAAAATGTGATAAGCTGTTAATTTTCCCAATAAATAAATAAATAGAGTACTACGTAGAAAATAGATAATAAACTAATCAATTAATGTATATTATAGATATCTCACAGAGACGAAACTATATTTCTTATGGGAAAGTAGGTATAGAAGTCATTTGGGTGTACATAGGACTTATGACCTATCTTATGGTTGGCTTAAGTGATCACTTTACACAATGTAACATTCGCCATTTCCACCCATGATACAATATACCATGCTTACTAATTTTTTGGAACTTGTATATATGTATATTAAATTGTGTGACAAGCTTTCAAATATGAATTGTAACCGCCTTTCCATGCAGCCTGTACAAAGCCATTTTCATTCCCCTAAATCCCCATAGATGTCGCTAATTATTTTTAATATCGTTAATGTCGCTAATGAGAAAATCTACAATTGATTTACGGATACATTAATTGATTAATAATGTCTCTGTGACAAAATCCAGCACTGTTCTGAAAGATTTGAACAAACTCAAAATATTCTGAGATAATAAACAATAGATTACTTATTTCAAACTCAACCCAATGTACTAATCACAACTGTCTTCGGCTTACTCTAGCAATATTTATTTAATGTACCAATGCAATGCTATCACGTACAGTGCAAGTGGCGAACAAGCGAACAAAATAAAATTCGTAAAATTATTGATGCAGAGTAACTGAACATCGCAAATTTAAGGAACAGCATTTCGATTGTTACGCCCAAGAGAATGATCTTAAATAAAGAATTGATTTTATGTGTTCTAGAGGTTCAAATTATTGTCAAAAAAATTTATGTTGTGTAGGAGTGACTTTTTAAATAATACTTACATATATGGGTATAAATTGAGGCTTAATGCATTTTTTACCACGGTTGAAACACCTTTCTAACACGATATTGACATATTAAACGTAAAAAACGATAAAAGTTGCGCAAAAATGACTTAATTAATTAATTAAGATAAATTATAAGTCTCACAGAGACGAAGCTATTCATATGAGAAACGTGTATGGAAGTCTTTTTTATATGATGGTTCAGGGCTTAAAACCTGTATGAGCTGGCTTAAGTGATCACTATATACACTGCAACGTTCACCAATTCCATCGTAAGAACATCCGCACATTATCAGATTTTGAAAGTTCTATAATATGTTCTTATTGAATAATATTTTAGTAACTGTGTTCTTAGAACATACCTACATATAAAAAGATAGTTATTAAAAATTATCAAAGAAAAGATAAATCTGATTTTACGTATTTTATGTCAATGTCGTAGGACAGGTTAATCCCTATATAATAGAATAATAAATCAATGGATTTACGGTAGTGTATATGTTTTAGTGTAAGAGTATTTGACAAAGTCATATTCTCTGAAAGTGTAGCCAATCTTCAAGAACTCCTAAATAAGATCGATGTGACGATGTGGAGACGAGATGGGTTTGACAATCAATGCTGCTAAAACCAAATGGATGTCATTTGGGCGACTTGACTATTCTGGTTCATCCGTGCAGTTTCCATTAACTGGAAATGGAATGGAATTTGTAAAAATTGTACATGTAAAATTTATTTTAATGCTTTCCGTTTGTCTAACTTTTCAGAAGGCGAGGTGACGTTTACACTGGTGAGATCTCATTTTACCGTTTTACGCTTCGATCTCTTTTCAGCATTTTTTTAATATCTCCAGATTAAAATCTCAACACATATACATGGTACTAATATATGGGTTGATGGGTGTAATAAGTGATTATTAATTACGTACTTAATCGTGAATTAATCATAGATAAAGGATAACCCCAATAATAATAATTTCGTTGTCTGTCTGTTTGTCTGTCCGTAACTTCATGTTACGTCTATAACTTATTTTATAAAAACGTTTTTTCCTATTTATTTTTATTTTTCCTATTTTTTTCATAACTACTTATTCTTTGGGAACCGACAAGTACCATCATTTTGACGGGTTACAGCTAGTGAATAATAAAAGAAAATTAAGGTACATTATAGATGTCTCACAGAGACGAAACTGTAGTTTTTATGGGAAAGTAGGTATAGAAGTCTTTTGGGTGTACATAGGACTTATGACCTACGATAGATCATAAGTCCTATGTACACCCAAAAGACTTCTATATCTACTTTCCCATAAAAACTACAGTTTCGTCTCTGTGAGACATCTATAATATACATTAATTCATTAATAATGTCTCTGTGACATGAAATCCAGTACTGTTCTGAAAGATTTGAACAAATTCAAAATATTCTGAATAAAAGAAAAGACTGAATACCGTTATTGGTATTTCTAGCCAATACTTAACACACACTGACAACGTTCTCACCCTGCTTTCGACACGGTATTGCAAGCCAATACTTAACCACAACACCAACACTCACAATAACACATCAGCCCTGATGATGGACCGAAACGTCGGCCAGAAAGGTCGTAATAACACGGCATAATACTCCAGAAGACACAAACCGAAAGATTCGTGAAAACCTAAGAGCATTCTTAAAGACTAAGTTCTCCCTAATACATACATATTGGAAAATAATAATAATCATTGGAATTTTTTTCCTAAGTCTATCTGTTATTTTTAATTTCATGCAAACATTCTAGACAGCTTTAGATTGAAGGAGTTCTTCGAATTTAGCACAAATCCTAAACCGAATCATAACATTGGCCGAGCAGTAAACCTATTGACGGCCAACTTCCTCGAAATTCAGTTAACGCTGAAGAAAATGGCTTCAGATAAAGTATCGAGAGTTGCAATTGATTCTGCGAAGTCGCGAAATTCCTACCTATCAGGGCCGAATCAGGTACCGCCCAAGGCGAAGGAAATGTCGACTAGACGCATAATATTATAACGAGATGGTATTGGATTAGAAGGAATCACGCACTATCGAAATCTCTCGTTATCTCTGGAACGTTCCACAACACTCTGGAATCGATAGGGACATTATTGTAATCTCTGTTAACGTCGTGAAAGCGATATTACCTATGTATACAAAGGACTACTGCGCAACAATCACTGTTTGGCGTTTGACGAGTGCGACATTACGAGTGACCAGCGCGCGTTTGACCGAGTGACAGATATTCGGCGCAAGTACCTACCGACAAGCGAAAAGATTTCTAGTGCGGATCTTAGCGATTTAAGTAGCGTGCATCAGTATATGGGAGACAAGTTATTCAGAAGTGATAAAAGTGCAGCGAGGATAATAGAACGAATTTATAAATTGGATAATAAGTGTGTGAATTATCCCAGAAACATTTATTGACTGTGAATTTAAGAATGGTGCTCTAGTTAAGTTCGTGTCCAGTGACTTTTTGTGAAATTACCAAAAACTTTAATTAAGTTTAAGTGTTTCATTTGCCTCCCACGGCCACGTCTCGTGATAAAACATTGCATATATTATAAAAAGTTTGTTGCGTTTATGCGATGTTGAAGTGAAGATTCTTTTCCTTAGAATATAAAAAAAACTAACCCATAAAAACCAAGTTTTTATTATACTCCCTTTCTCATTTGTATCGTTTCCAATTTGATATTCTATCAACTTATTCCTCTTACTTTAAGTTCATGTGGAAAATCTATTCCATGTATATTATTATCTTTAAAACTTATAGAATAGTGAAAACGTAATATTGGTATAGGGCACGGCGTCGGCGAAACTGTCTGATCGGACCCATGGCTCGAGTCAGACTAGTTAAAATAGGTTTCGCGCCTTCTCCATGCGTCGGGCTCCTTTCTCATTTGTATAGTTTCCAATTTGAAAAAACCGTTAAAATTTCGAAAAATCCAAAATTACACTATAATTAAATTTTTTAAAAGAAAATTTGTTAGATCGTTTTTATCGTTGCCACGAGTCTACCTACAAAGTTTCAGCTCGATTGGATCACGGGAAAAGGGTTAAAAATTGATCCAAAATTTTTTCGACATACAAGTAAGCAAGCAGACGCTACGAGTAAAAAAAAGGGAGTAAATAATAACTCATAAAAACCAAGTTTTTATTGTACTCCCTTTCTTTGTAAAATATAACAACGATTAAAGACGAATTAAAACATATAACATAACACTAAACTTACAGGAATTTAATATATTTCTAAAATGTCAGATGTTTTGAGCTTTGATAAGACACTTCATGCTTTGAAGATTAAATTCTAAAAACATTTGTCGGTCAATTTAGATTTTCGAAATTCGTAGTGAAGTACCTATTATGTATATACCGACGGAGTAATTCAAATTTAGAAAATATTCCGCGACGTTATCGGGCTGCCGTTGCTAGTATTCAAACTTTGGTAATGATTCCAATTTGAAAAAAACATTAAAATTTCAAAAAATCCGAAATTATACTACGAGTATAATTATTAATTTTTTTAACGAAAATTTGATAGATCTTCTTGATCGTCTCCACGAGTCTATTTGCAAAGTTTCAGCTCGATTGGATCACGGGAAAAAGATTTAAAATCGATCCAAAATTTTTTGGTCAGATAAGCAGACAAGATGACAATTAGACAAGCAGACGCTACGAGTTAAAAGAAAGGGAGTAAAAAGGGTAACTATTATTACTTTGATTTAGCTTATTTTAACAATAAAAAACTAAAGAGGGCCCGGACTCTTCTTCCTTAGTACTCTTCTCTTGCCTCGTTCACTTCATAAGAAGAAGAAGAAATATTGAATTCTGCAGCTGACTTTTGCAGTTTGCTTTCAATTTTGAGCGACAATTTGCTTGATGTTATCTGACAATCGCACAGGGTATCTCATAGATAGTAGCAAAAACTTTAGAGGTGGATTCCTATCTTCATAATGAGTCGGAAATGTTGAAGCAACCATGACCTCAATAGTTATGGAGATATATTACATAAAAGTTGCAGTAACTTATATTGATTATGAAAAATCCATTCGCTTTATTACAAGTCGAATAAAATAATAAAAACTTTGGCATAAATTGAAAATAGGTTTTTGTAACTTTTTTACAAGGTTTTTATCATTTTATTTGAGTTATATTGTATAAATTTAGATAATACATTAACTAGTTTAGGATTTACATTAACCTTCAATGATGTACCTATACATTAACTCCTAGTTAGTGCATACTTACATATAGATAGGTACTAGGTAGTTAATGTATGCACTATCGATGTATGTATATATGTATCGAAATTTACACTTCATCTGTAATGGACAGATTTAAATATAAATAATAATAAATAAATAAATAAATATTCGATATTGAAACTGAAACTATAATACCTAAATTATTTATCGTAAATTTAACGATTGGCGACATCTCTTGCTCATACTTAATACTATGTATATGTAATTACCATCAGGTTGGTTCAGTCGATACAGTAGAGTAAATTTTCCCACCGACTTTTTAAATTAGGTCAAAAAGAAAAGAGCTCTATTCTTTTTGACAATTCGATTGTTTTCAATTTTGTTTCTGGTATTGTTTTCTTCATCTAACACTATTTTTATCGAAACTGTTTTCTCTGCGTTAGGTATATTATCTTGAATACAGAAGTTTCTCCGAGGTAATTTTGACTTCTTTTGAATTATTCGAGTATCGACAGATTTAGTAATGAATGAAATATCGCCTACAATATTTTAATTTATTAGAATAATACTTATTAACTTTCTAAAATAATGATTATTTTAATTCATAAATTAATTATTTCTTAGCTTGGGTGCGGCAGAGTTATTCTTAATACAGCACTGCTGTCCGAACAGTTTGTTAATTAAAGTCCACATATAAAGCATAATAAATAAGGATTAGATATGTTATCAGAAAAAGAAACAGATAAATCTATTAGATTGTTATTTCCATTACTGTATTTCTATTTTATACAATACTCTGGGTGTGAGATTTACGCGGGAATCTATTCAAAAAATTTACAAAAATGATGCTACTACACGTATTATGAAATAAAACAGTAAATTAATAATTTATTTATCTTTTACGTTTTGGTTGTCAGCATGGATGATCAGTTGCAACCAATTTTGGTCTGTTGATTCCTTACACCCTTCTCTAATCAGTCATTTTTCCATGAATATGACCATGAAATATAAATTGGAACAATTAATAACGTCCCACCTACCTATTTTTAAGTATGAATTACTTATATATTATTCTACCTACATACCTACTTACTAAGAAACTTTAGCTTCTTCTTTCAGCTAATGTTGCTTCCGACATCTAGGCTGCATGACGTTGATATGGATATTGATATTGTGGGTGGTCAAATTGGAGGATTTTTTAATATAGTTTTGTACCCTATACAGATATTGCCATGAATGGATTTATTGCAGGATTATTAGGGCCGGATGACAACCTAGACGTCATGGATGGCATTCTAGATGTCACTGATGACAGCCTAGAAGAGTTATACAACGCCCAGGCTGTCATATTGCCTCAAAATGGAAGAATCGCTTGTTCACCAACGTAGATAGATCATGTAGTGATAGGATTTGTTGCAGGCTTAAGGCGTTCGTACGATGAAAATAATTATAGCGGTTTTACGAGCATTAGAGCTAGCATAATACTCACTTACGTCTTTAAATCTTCACTTATATAGACGATGTTGTGTCTAATATATATTGATTATTTTAATAATTAACTCTTCCAAGGGCCGGTTGTATCAATTTAGATTATAGTAATCTTTCGTAAAAACGAAAACGGGTTGTATGATTGGTGGAAAAAGCAATAATCGATGGTTTAAACCAAATTGATACAGGGCCGGTTGTTTCAAGTTGGATTAAAGTAAAAGTTGGTTTAAAGCATAGATTTTTGCGTTCTCCATCAATCAAACGATTCGTTTCTGTAAAAATCTATGCTTTAAACGAACCTTTATTTTAATCCAACTTGAAACAACCGGGCCATAGCCAGCCCTAAGGTGTCGTAATGACGCTCGCTGTAGGCGACATCTTGGAAGATTTTCTTGTGTGGGAAAAATCCTGCCGTGGTTGAATTTTTGGAGAATTAAAGTAGGAAATAATGTCGGAGCCCTGATTCCAACAGAAAAACTTGACCGTGGCGCACATAACGCGACCGGCGTCCCAGATAGATTGCCGCCAAATGTTTATTTTCAATTCCCTTGTACATTATTCGTGGAAAACTGCGGTGGGGATGAGAAAAATACAAGGTTTATTGTGACTTCTTGGCACCGACCTTTCTACACGCGTTCGCATAATCCGACACGGGCCAATCTACAAAACGTACGTCAATACCGCATTCGATCTGCGACTGTCACATCTCATATTGTTTGAGCGTCGAGTTGGGGCTTGAGAAAAATTTTATAATTGGATCTTAGAATTCCTTTGGAGCGCTGAATGTAGGTACTGTGTGAGGTGTGAGTAGATACTTTAAGTTAATCTGTCATTAATGGTGGGCGAAACGCACTCTTAATGGTTGACATAAACTATGTTGATAGCTAATTAAACAGACCGCTAGATGTCCTTTGTTCAGCAGGTAAATAAAGAAAAGTGGCAAGAAATTTTAACAAATATATATGCCTATTGACATTAACAACTTATAAAATGGGTGAGTTGCTTGATGATATTACTGAATAAGGTTTTTTAAAATAAAATATCTTTAAAATTCAAAAGCATGTAGCTAAAACTTATCAAAAGTGTCGTACGATGTTTGAATTTCAGATTTATATTAGTTAGTAGTTTTAATGTCCTAGCGGCATGTACTGTGAGTTGTGATATAGATACAATACGATACGAATATAGACGCTACGAATTCTAATTTCAATTCTAATTCTTTGAAGATTTACCATCATTTATCTTTTATAAAGATTTTTTTACATTAGATTTGTAGCAAAATTTACTTAGTGAAAAAATTTAGGCACAAACTTAGCGTGCATGCGTTTCTTCGTATGCTTAGGAAATAGTCACGCTTCTCGCTCCCACTGCACGCCCCTGCCAATGATATATTTTCAATGAAAATCTGTACCGTTCGGCCGATCTGAACCAAATTTCGCATACATATTCTTTAGGACCCGACAGGTAAAAAAAATATGATATTCTCCCCTGTGTTTGCACCGGCTCTGACGGCCGGTTGCTAAAATTATTTTGATTCGGAGAGCTGGTCCTTACAATACAGATTTTATATTTTACGATATAATTCATGCTTTTGAACCGAATATACCTAGAAATTAGATGAAACTGTCAATCCGCAGAGAGCTGGCGAAGATGCTGTTAGGATTCTAAGTGAAATTATTAAGTTCTAAATAAATGTAAGTGATTTCAGAGATCATATTGATAACGCGATGAACTTCCTGAAATGGTCAGAAAAGCTATAAATGAAAAGGCGAAACGAGGATTTCCATTAATGCATACTATTTGTTCAAAAAAAGGGGCAAATTAAGTATTCGACATACATCAGACTTAATGACCATTAATTTGATAGGACTTAATGTGATTTCGCGCCATTCGTTAAATCGTGGCTCAGAAGTCACCATCACACAGCAGATGATTGATGAATACGACCCGTCACAGTTTAAGTTTCGTATGAAAATCAAAACATCATTTGGAATGAATTTACGCAAAAAAATAATTTTGTAATGTGTGATAAAAAAAATCTAAGTTGATAGTCTTTTAGCAGCACATCACTGCCTTTATGCCTACACTTATTACCTACTATTGTATTATTAAAGTACTAGAAAAATATAAACGGCATGTATCCGCATTTGATTTAGGTATATATAGATTAAACGGAACCAGAAGCATTGAAATATCTCTGATTAATTTGAAATAACTAATTTTAATTGCTAATTATAAGATGCTGACAGATGAGAGATGAAACAGGTTCTGTGGAATACTAATATAGTTGTACAGTTAAAACTCAAAGCGTTTGCCGCTAATCATTTCTTCGTATTGGGGAAATGGCGCAGTAGATTTTACTGGCCAAGTAAATTTGTGCTATGTCGCTAACGTTTTATTTGAAGACATAACTCTAATAATATTACTACTTACAGTGGTGTAACTTTATTTCAGGGGTCCGAAGGAAATTTCGCTTGTTTGCTTATTATTAAAAAAATATAGAAAAATATTATCACGAAGGTGGCTCAGAGACCCTAGAGACAGCTAGGTGTGAGGGCTACCTAGGTCTAAGGTGCATGACTAAGGTGAGTGTACCTACCTACCAGTGATGTACAAGATACCCTATACGAAGTATCTAGAATACAAAATGCAAGATACTTTAAAATCAAGTATTTCAGATACCAGATACAAATAGGTATGTTTCTGGAATAGTATCTAAAATACTAGATACCAAATACGTATCTTCCAAATACTTTTTAAAGATAAAATTCTTTCGTAAGAGAACACATTTTATTGAATGTAAGTTTATTTTCTTACGTGAATTATTTACGAATAAATCGCGTTGATCGCGCAAATGTGACAAGATAAAATATTATATTTTTAAGGTTTTAATTGAGACTTGTGTAAAACCAGTTCTTCAAACATTTTGTGGCTCATTTTTCTTCGATGAGGTCTCATTATAGGTACATCATTGGAAAAAAGTGTCTTAGCAATCTTAGTATTTACAAAATACTAAGATACCAAAAGAATGTATCGTAATCTAAATACAAGATACAAGATGAATATTCAAAAAAGTATTTCAGATACAAAATGAAAATACGTATTTTGCATCTTGTATCTGTATTTCAAATACTTGTATCTTAGATAAGTCACATCTCTGCTACCTACTGCTGCTTGGCGATATTGAAGGGATGAACACTATACAGTGTTTAACTCCTGTGTCGGTGATGTAACGTATAACGTGATGTATGTATACCTGTCAGAGAAAATATGAAATATCTACCTTATTTACGAAAACTAAAACGTCAAATTTTTTTAATCACCGAATAGACATTTTCACACCAAAATGACTAAATTAAACTGTTACGAACGTACGGATTTTTTAATTAAAAAATATTTATTCATTACTCTCGTATTTTCGGCCAGTGTGTAAAAGAGAGCAGAATATTGCAAATCGCAATAGATTGTTTTTTTTTGTCTTGTGGCGGCTTCGTTTTTCGAACTGCAGCGGCTCTGGTGCTTGCAGGAAGTAGGTAGGGAGCGGGGAGAGAGGGAATACCTTTTGCCTAGTTTACACGCGCTAATGGCGCTAACACCATCTATAAACGGAGTCGACCAACTCGATGCGATATTTACAAATTATAAATAACTGAATTTTTACAATACAAACACTCTGGTTGTTTAGTTGGTGCCTTGAATATTCGAAAATCGCGAAAATGAAACAAAAAATATGCAGAATGGTGGTGTCCTGTAAATAAAAAATATTTATCTTCGTGAACAACAAAAAATGGTATAATAATATTATTATAAAAATATGCAACAATTATTTGGAAATATTATTTTTACAATCGCCAACGCTGAAATCTCCCTTTTCGATTAATTTCTCACCATTTTAGAAATTCTCATCATCATCACTCTTGGCTCTACAACCCCTGGTGGGTCTTGGCCTCCTCAAGTCTTCCTCCACTAATATCGGGTTTGTGCTAGCTTTAGAAATACTAATAGATTTTTTTTGTATGTAACACATTTCAAAGTTTTCTTCGATTATCTCTTCATTATTTTAAAATAAATTTGAAAGTCAGAACCTTCCCTGACGATTCGCACATTATACAAAATGCATAGTCGTACTATATATATATATTAGTGATGTAACGAATGCGAATATTCGCATATTTTTGCATATTCGCATTCGCAAAGTTCGAGCGAATGTTTTGCGAATATGAACATCAGAAGAAAGCGTAATATTAGGTTAATAAAAAATCGATTTATCTCTTATTTTTTATTATTAGAAAAAGTAACTTTACCTCGTAATCACATTATCAGTCTTCACTTTACTTTATCATTTGGTATTATTTATTTACCATCTACTCCTATATTGGGTAATAAAACTTAAGATTCCAGATCCACTACTAAACAACAATTAACTTCTCATTAGAACTTAGAAAACAAAAAAATATAATTATAATGCAATGTAAACAAACAAAAACAAATTCTTCTCTGAAACTTTTATCAGTCTTTACATTAGTTTTTAATGTTAGGTAATCATCTCATTGAACGAAACTAAAAACAAAAACTATGTTCTTCAATTACAAACTATAAATAATTTATGTTTTATAAGAAAACACATTAAACAAACAAAAACAAAATTATTCTATATGCTTCTATTAGATCAACTCGGAAATTCTCGGAACAAGATGCATACATAATTGGCGCCAAATTAAAAAAAAACAACATTCGTATTCGCATTCACGAATGTCGGTAGCATTCGCATTCGCGACACTCAAAAAATGACATTCGGTACATCACTAATATATATGTATAGTGTATAGTACGCCTATGCATTAACATTTTGTCATACCTAGACATCTATAACAAAATGTTACGTGAAGTGACATCTATACAAATATAACGAAACTTGTTATCATGAAGGAAAACTATTTAGGGCATAATGAGACATTCATTATCGTTCTACCACAGTTCTGTCAACAAGGCGAATTTTATTTATTCAAAAATGTGCCTAAGTGTAATAAAAATAAAGACTATTGTTACGGACCAAATAAAGAATTTCAGTTGCGACGTAGCATGTAGACACTAGATAGGTGTACTGCGCTTGCGCGTTACCTGATTAGTGATTGGTTAGACTTTAGGTTAGTTTCTATGTTTCTTGTTATCTGTTATCTTTCCATCTTTGTCTTTGGATTTTTAGCGGGTAGCAATATTCACGACATTTAAGTGCTCGCATTCGTAAATGGTAAATAACTCGTTGAATTATTTTCTGTTCGGAAATAATTGAGATCAAAAGTAATTCTTTTAAAAATTGTGTTCTGTTTTGTTAACAGTTGTGTATGTTTTGGTGTCGTATTTGAGAAGTTAGTGACCTAACGGATCAAGCATTTATTTTGAATTTCACGTGTTTAGCGGACATTTTGACGTTCCTAGCCCTTTGGTAATAACATTATTTATTATTATATTATTATTGTGATTATTTGTATAACAAAAAACACTTTTTACCTGCGTATTTACATCACGATGTTTTATCGTGTACACACACTTCCTGTCATAATACCGAGGAACTCATAATAATACGATAAATGTTTACTTAGTCCTTTTGTATTATGACATAATTTAATGTATCTTTAATTGATTTTAGATAATGTAGCGTTCAAATTCTACTTCCACAATATTTTGGATAAAGTATTTATTGACTTTCTTTCGTTAAATATTCTGTAGCAGAATATAATTTCTACCCAATTTTATTCGCGACATTCGTTGTTAAATTCTAGTATTAAAAACATCATTTAAAATCACTGTTTTTATGTGTTTACATACCTGGGCAAATTCATAACATCAAAAAGATGTAGGTATATTAACAAACTTTGTACACTTTTAGTAGAGAAATGAATGCCATAAAAAACAATTGAAGAGTGTTTTATGTAGCATACCTTGACACAATTGAGACGCCGTCTTGAGCCAGATTCTGGATTTTGCTAAATAAAATGATTTCTGCTATGCCACGCTACATGCAATTTAAAAAAAATTAATGTTAAAAGAATTACTCGGCGTGCATGAATAATCTCTAGTTAGGGAAATTTACAAATTTGGACTATTTCTATTCAGGTGCGAATTTAATTGGATTTTTTTTTTATATTTGGGATTAATTCTATTCCATATTGCCTCCATAATCTGTTACATTTTCAAATTCATTGCGATTTTTCAACCTTATTTAACACATGCTTCTGAGTGCTTTTCTTCGACAATGTGTTGGTGCTAAAAATGTAGCCAATATCAAAAATTCTTAAGATGACGATTTCAAGGATAATTCATTGTCATTTACCTTCATAAACTCATTAGTCCTCTCGGGCTACAACCACCGCCATAAACGCCACACTGATGTTTCAATGACAAACTTCATAAAGTGTATTTACACTCTCTCAAAAATATTTCTTATCAACACCATTATCAAAATAATTACATTTCAAAAATTATCATTATTACATTGTCTTCTTGGAAATCCCCTTTTACACAAATTTAAAAAATATAAACCATAAACCAAAATCCTTTTGCTACGTAAAAATTGTCTACACTTACATACAAATTGAAAAATAAAATACAATAAGAATTGTTATGTTACTGAAAATTTGTCATTACACAATAAAAAGTCTTTTGTCACATAAATTTATATAATTAATCAAAATATAATAATAGCTAACAAAATGTAGAAAATTTCAATGTAAACGAACTTCATATTCATAAATGAAGCAAATTCAAAAAATGAATGAAAATTCTCCAAATGTGTACAACGTTCAGCACTCGACCTTATGGTATAGCACACCCAGCGAATGTTCTGCATTAAACATTCTGGATATTCAAACTCATCAAGGTATAGACGTACCAGTATAAATTGGCGTGCGAGGGAGGGCGTCCCTGTCGCGTAACAGAAGTTTCCAGGGTGTAAATTTATTACACAATACATAATGTACTGAATGTCCGGTGATCGGTGTCGGAGCCTTCAATATAAATTTGGTTGGGTAACAGCGCGCTCCGCAGCGGCCGCTCTATCTATCAAACTGTCAAACGGTAATATCGGTCCATTATTTGCTTTTTCAGCTTTGCAAAACTTTAATGCTTCATTGGCAATTGTTCTTGCACCATCCCGGACTGTTTTGGATGTTTTGGACATAATAATTCAGTGTATATTGGAAATCAAGATGTCACAGCTCACGCTCAAATACGAGAATGAACTGAATGACAAGGTGAGGGGTTACCGCCGGGTGCGGGCGTGGCGGGTTTTAGTTTCAAAGTCGCCGCACGCCAATTTACGTTGGTCAAGCAATAGCCTTAATTTTCCAAAATATAACATGTCACTTTCACTATTTCCTCACTTTTGCTACACTAATATGTCCAGGTAAAGGTGGTTCTCAATGATTAGACATATATTCCACAAATTAATATATTTTTAAACCATTTCTTTTTTAAAGCGGGCTACAATGGGTGAACAATATGCCAAGCCTCATAAAAACAAAAAAACCAGTGCTGAAAGATGGCCATCCAATTTCCAGACTCTGGTCAATCTATTCCAAACTGAATGGGCGGAGGCGCGTAATTCTTTGGATTATCTTTCCGATAATGTAAGATTTTTTGTTATTCTGTACTAACATTCGGCGTAATCCAAGATCATGGTCCCATTGTATATACAATGAGAATGAGTATTTCACTATTTAATTGAATGTCCTGATTACAAAATGAAAGATAATTAACTCTTAAATAATAAGTATTAAATAAGATATTACACTCTAAAGTTTCGAAAATTTTACCATACATTTTGAATGTCAGTCATACTTTACAATACTTTAAGAACCATGGAAATTGTATATAGAAGAAAAAGGTATTCATAATATTTCTTTTGTCTGTAAAAAATATAAATTTGTCACGTAATCTTATACATTAACATTCCAGACAATTGTGTTTCATTAGTTAGCCGTGTTTGCATGGAAATTCATCTTGTAACGAGTATTAATTAACAAATCAAATGGTGATGGTTTCCAAAAAGATTGTAAGTGTGACAAAGTGGAAGGTAATGGATATTTTTTATGGATAAAGGCTGATGAGAAGCATGTCAGTCGGAGATAGGCTCAATAAGATAAATGTTAAAAAGATTCCAATAAATTTACTTCAAGGGTCTACATATGAACAAAGTAACGAGATGACTAAATATAAGCTAAGCTAGTACGCCATAAGTTTGTTACCTTATGCTTCTGAAAGATAAATAAATAATCTCAAATTTCTTAATAAATGCCATACTTCACCCTTCTTTACACTGACACACAAGGTTCATCATTAACCGTTTTAGTGCTGAGCCATCTTCTTTCATTTCTATTGGTACAATAGGAAAAAAATCATAGCTGCACACAAACTATGAATTTGATAAAATATAAACTTCGCGGACACATGGCAAGTTTATATCTTTTACCTATCTAACTCGCACGCAAAGACACAGTGATGTGAGCAGCGCCGTCACGCTTCACGCAATTTTAGAGAGGATGCAGAAGAAGCGCGATAGCACTGCTTAGCACTTAAACGGTTAAGGATATCATCATAACTATAAAATTCAAGTGGTTTTGCTTTGTTTATACAGTGTGAATTAAATATAAACAGATTATGCTACAAGCCTTGCTGATTCTGCTTGATAGAAATGCCATTGCTGACTTGTTAATGAGAAAAAAAATCAACAGATGTCTCTAGCAGAGACCATAGTAATATATGAATGAATCTTGATTCGAACATACCTATATATAGAACTTTCAAAAAATTTGATAATGGAATTGGTGAATGTTGCATTGTGTAGAATGATCACTTAAGCCAGCTCATACAGGTTGTAAGCCCTGAACCATCGTATAAGAGACTTCCATCCACTTTTCTCATATATAAATTAGCTTTGTATTTGTGAGATTTCTATAATTTATCCTTGATTAATTCATCATCCCTCTGGGGACAAAATCCAGTAATTGTGTTCTTAGAACATACTTTGATATAAAAATATTGTTTGAAATTATGAAGCCTAATATGTATGTGCATACATTTAATTAATCTAAATGCAACAGTGTTATTTAATGCACACTGATTTTTAAAAATGTATATTAAAATGCGCTTTTGACTTTTTTTTAGTTAATAAATAAGAATTTGAAGAAGCTTTCATCAGGTGGATTAATCAGTGAAATGCGACAACTTAACAATGCTGTCTTTTTACTGATGGAATTCAATCAAAGTGTTGAACGTTTGGGTAAGTTCAAAGCAATTATTTTTTGTTGTGTGCGATTTGGTGTCATTAGAATTCAGTGTTCTAAAATTTGTGTAATTTTTCACAAATCTGAAGAAAAATGGCAAAAAAATACATGCGCATTTTGCAACCTGCCATATTTTTATTGTTTGCAATATATTTAATTGTATCAATTAGCGATTTGTATGCTTTGTGGTTCTAATAGAAAGCCAATTGATTTGATTTTAAGAACAAAAAATAGAAATTCTGAAGGTAAACCAAATTTAAAAACAAGATTTTTATCATTTTATCTATGTTGTATTAAAGCGAATGAATTTTTCATAATCGGCATAAGTTACTGTAATGATAGTTCAACTTTTTGCAATAAATAAGTCAGAAATATTGAAAAAAAATGCAAACTTTCATATTGCTTATCTCCATAACTATTGATATTAGGTCATGGTTGCATGAACATTTTATACTCATAACATAGGCAGGAATCTACCGGCCAAGTTTTTGCTGCTAGCTGTGGTACACCCTGTATAAATATTGAACAAGCACATAATGTTTTCCTCAATGATGTACAATGGAGTAATGAGAACTAATAAATGACCAGCCTGTTTACAGTGTACCTGATATCTTGTTCATTTTTTACTATTACCTACAGCTTTTATGGATTTTTTCAAATAACTCTAGTGTGTTATCAACTATAGGCTTAATTATAGGTAAAGAAACTGATAAATCTTCAAAAAATTTAATAGTTTTATCGAGAAATGATTTTATTTTATTGAAATTAAGAGTTGTTTCCAATTTGGCTTTGAACATGAAGGTTGAGAGTTCCTTATCTAAATGTCATGAGTAGGCATGTTTTTTCTGATTGGTGTTTTGGAAACATGTCACTTTTACTGTTTTGAACCAACTCCATCTTATTTTCTCCGACTGTATATTATTTTTTCTTTTAGTTTCAGAAAAAAATAAATTTGATCTGTGCAGCGAGAGTGACTCGGAATCTTTGCATTCATGTTTCACTGAATGTAGTTCCCGAGCACCAATTGGATTCAATAATAAAAAAAACTATCCTCTCAAGCAAAAGTATAACGAATCTACAAATACTGAATCGAATTTTCACCTTAAAAATAATTGTGACTCGGGCAATGGAATTGAAACACGCAGAGACATTAAAAAAGAGGATGATGTTCCCGACGTAAAAATCAGCCCAATTGCAAAATTAGAAGTGAATGAGGAAGATATCATAGATAATTTTTTACTTTGCGAGGAAAGTCATTTTGGTATCATATCTACACCAATTGGTTTTCCTTTGGAATCTACCTATCCCACAGACACGGCATGTTCTGTTGCTGATAATAATAAAGTGGAGAGCTTATCAGATCAAGAAACTTTTGAAGATGTTTCGTCAAACTATGGAATTGCAGGTAAATTCTATGCCTTTTATTTAATCCTATTGTTTATACAGCTAGAAGCCAGGGGTATGCATTAAGAACATTAAAGCTTCACATTTATGCAAGCGTATATTTTGTAAAAAAATAATCGAATTTTTATATAGGTTTAGGTCGTAATACTCTTATCACAATTATTCTTCAGATTTTAATATGACATACTGTCACATAAATATTTTGTGTCAGATGTTTTTTTGCAAAATATACGCTGCCGGAAAAGTCATGCTTCAGTGTACTCACTGCACGCGTCTGCTAGAAGCAGTTGAGGAATTATTCTACATGTAGATAGTTTGTGCAATCGCGGAATAGATCAAAACGCCTCGGCAAGGATGCAACGATTCTCATGGTTCCCTCTTTCGGTATGGCAACTTTTGGTTCCACACTGGACACCACATACACCGAGCCTAGCGACTGGGCGAGCAGCGCAGCCCCCCCGGCTGCCCCCGCCCAGTTGCGCGTATTTTATTTTTACCCTACGAAAGGGTAACTGGGCAAGTTACTGATATACATATGTGTATTAAATAATTTTTTAATTAATTATGTTCTTAGACTTGTTTAAACACATTTTGTGGATAGTCAGTGGAATGACAACCATTTTTTGATTTTCTTATACAAAATTATAAAACAAACTATGTAAATAATTTAATGATAAATGCATGTACTGTGCCAATTTATTGACAAAACTTGACGATTGCTGGAATAAAAATTATTACATAAATTGGCCTACATCCAGCAGTGGAGGGAAAAAGGCTGAGGAAGAAGAAGAAGAAGAAGCAAAGGATTAACTTGTTGTGGGCCGTAAATTTTCGGAATTTTTTGTGATTTTCCTTTTTACGAAAAAACCATGAAAACATGCGTATATTAAAAAAAAAACACACACATTCATATTATTTTATCGTAAGTGACGAAACGCAATGATTTTTTTATCATTTAAGTAAAAAAAATAATCTTTTTTTGAATTTCCATAATGTTGCCAGCGCAACATTTTCTGAAAAATAATAATAATTTTTTATTTGTTTATTAGAGACAACACTACTATTAATAATAATAATCTTCTTCTGTGTGATATATTTTGTTGCACGGCACGGCACACGACGGGACATCGCACTCATAACACATAAATATGATACACTTTCACACACACACATATTTCAAATAAACGCAACAAAATTGCGTGTATTTTTGTTAATAAATCACTATTAGTATTCAATTGAATCATAAACCAACAAAAATGACAAATATCGCAAAACATATCGTATATATTTGTATATACGTGTACAAATAAATCGAAAATCGAAAAAAATAAATCGTATTTCCCGCGCACATTGCGCGTGACCTTGACGATGGAATATTTGAATTTCGATTGCACAACACGCGATCGGGGCGACATCTACAACTTCTCTATACGATTTTGACGGCAGAAAAACTTCCGTTTTGATTGTTGATTTAAAATATAATCGGTGATGTTTTTGAGTTGAAAATGGAACGACAGGTCACAACAGGATTTCTCTATTGGGAAAAAATTACGTTTTTCAAATTCGATACGCGGCCGTCGATAAATAAATTATTTTGTGCCTGTCGGATATGTGCGTCCGCGGCCCAGGGGGGGTTAAAGAAACCGTATAGATCTTTCTTTGTGAACCAGATCTAGTACTTTTTGTAAATTAAAACAATAATATTTTTCTTACCATCGGTATGGTTAACCTTCCAACGGGCGCGCTGATTAATTTCCCTTGAGCGGGCGCGTGGCGTAAATTTTACGTCATCAAGTTTTCTCTGTGTAAATGTTGTTTTCTTTATATAAATGATAAGGAATTGCTGTAAGGTTACGAAAAATGATAAATGACAGTACTTTAAAAAATGTATATTTGAATTAATTAAACAAAAAACGAAACAGCACTCAAATATGTTTATATTTCAAAACAAAATATTTTAACGATCTATTAACCCCCCCTGGGCCGCGGACGCACATATCCGACAGGCACAAAATAATTTATTTATCGACGGCCGCGTATCGAATTTGAAAAACGTAATTTTTTCCCAATAGAGAAATCCTGTTGTGACCTGTCGTTCCATTTTCAACTCAAAAACATCACCGATTATATTTTAAATCAACAATCAAAACGGAAGTTTTTCTGCCGTCAAAATCGTATAGAGAAGTTGTAGATGTCGCCCCGATCGCGTGTTGTGCAATCGAAATTCAAATATTCCATCGTCAAGGTCACGCGCAATGTGCGCGGGAAATACGATTTATTTTTTCGATTTTCGATTTATTTGTACACGTATATACAAATATATACGATATGTTTTGCGATATTTGTCAGTTTTTGTTGGTTTATGATTCAATTGAATACTAATAGTGATTTATTAACAAAAATACACGCAATTTTGTTGCGTTTATTTGAAATATGTGTGTGTGTGAAAGTGTATCATATTTATGTGTTATGAGTGCGATGTCCCGTCGTGTGCCGTGCCGTGCAACAAAATATATCACACAGAAGAAGATTATTATTATTAAAAGTAGTGTTGTCTCTAAAAACAAATAAAAAAAATATTATTATTTTTCAGAAAATGTTGCGCTGGCAACATTATAGAAATTCAAAAAAAGATTATTTTTTTTACTTAAATGATAAAAAAATCATTGCGTTTCGACACTTACGATAAAATAATATGAATGTGTGTGTTTTTTTTTTAATATACGCATGTTTTCATGGTTTTTTCGTAAAAAGAAAAATCACAAAAAATTCCGAAAATTTACGGCCCACAACAAGTTAATCAGAATCAATATTTTCTGATTTGTGACTTCTGAGGTATTATGCCGTGTTATTACATCATGTCCATCAGCCCTGATGATGGACCCTGCAATGGGATCCGAAACGTCAGCCAGAAAGGTTGTAATAACACGGCATAATATCCCAGAAGACACAAGCCAGAAGATTCTGAGTGGCCGTGAAAACTTAAAAATATTCTTAGAATCAATATTTATTATGTATTAATTCTCATCCTTATAATTAGCAAACCACCTCAACTGCAGAATGTTTTTTGCATGTAAAGGATTTCTTCTTCTGAAAACTCACTGTCACTCGAGGGAAAGTAGGTTTCATCATCTTGTCTCATCATCTCCATAATGAAACACGTCTTAAATAAAAAAAATATATTTCGCTATAAAAGAAAATATATAAATGAAAAATAAATAGAAAAAAGTAGTTTATTTAATATATTTGCACTTTAAGGCGCGTGTTGTAAGATTTACCATCAATGGAAATTTCCAAATATCAATGAATAACAAAAACTTCTAAGCACACCCAGTTCGTCTGTAGTTTGGAGAGACACTGACCCTCGAATAGCTCGAAGCTCGACTTGCTTTAGCAAGCGGCTGCGGAGCTTGCGACTAAGTGGTAAAAGTGGGGGAAGCGATAAGGAGCAATTTTTATTTAAAAAAAAAAATAGAGGTTCGAACACGGAATTCGTGTCACATCAATATACTTACTATTTTCAAATTAAGCTAAACGCTTGTGCTATGAAAATAGGACTAACTTGCTTGTCTGGAGTGAGACCTGCGACCTTTGGATCACGAGGCGAGAGTCCTAACCACAAGACCAACAAGCTTGTCGTAAATTTTACGACCGCCGGCTGGAAGGTTAACCACTTCTGTGGTCAACCTCTTGGAAAAAAATGGGTCAAAAAAAGCCACCCTTGTTCCAAAAATACTCGAAGTGTTGTAAGATTGTTGTGTTATCATCAAACTGTAAATTTATACCAGCAGTTTCGAGTCAAGGAAACTTCGGAGGTGGTGCTGGCTGATTTTCTACATTTATTTCTACAAATTCATTAGGCATATCGACATCCTCATCTTCTGAGTCGTCAACATTACTATCATCGTCAGATTCCGAAAATTCCTCATTTTCCTATTCACTTATCAATACCTCCTCGTCGCTTTCGTAATATGCCATTTAGGGCAACAACTAAAATAAAATAAATAGATAAAAAAAAATGTAAATACGAATGTTTGAATACACACAATACGATAATACAGCACACAAACTAACTGGGCAACGAGTAGCCGGTGACTAATTGTTCTCGAAAGATCAAATTACGACACGTGTCACTCAACGCGCGCGATGCGTTCTCTAGACTGGTGGGGGATTGACGCGAGCTGGATTCGGACAAATCACTATAAAAAGTTTCATGTACGATGTGCCCGAATCCAGTTCGGGCAAATCACTGTGTCAGCAAAAGACCTACCCGAATTGCATTCGGGCAAATCACTCAAGGGGTTAATGTCGTTTGAAAAAAAAAGGAATAATCCAAGACTATGGTCCCGTTGTTCATACAATGAAAATAAGTATTTCACTATATAATTTAATGTCCTGATAATTTAATCTAACTAAAATAATCGTAATCTAAATTAAACAAACCAAACCTAATGACCTAACCTAACCAAACCTAATAACCTAACCTAACCAAACCTAATAACCTAACCTAACCTCATATATTGCCTATGAAATGTCAAAATATGCAGTGCATTTTTCGAAACTTTAAAGTGTAATATCGTATTTAATACTTACTTTTTAAACGTAAATTATCTTTCATTTTGTTATTAGCTCATTCAGTAATATAGTTAAATAATCATTTTCGTTGTATATCCGTTTGAAGTCCACCGCCGCGCCTGGCGCGGCGGCACTGTGTGCACCGCATGTGGTGGCAGTTAGTCTTCTGAAATAATTTTTAGCAAGGTCCTGCTTCTAAAAACCCACGTACTAAATACAAAAGTTAGCCTTGACCTATCAGTTATTATTTAGCTGTCCCAGGGTACGGTTACCTGTCATTTTAGCGAAATTATTTTTTCGACCAAAAAGTAAAGACGCGTTCTCACGCACTAGTACATCGCTCAACCTGCATGTAATTTTTCGTACTCGGATACTTTCAAGTTTTATCGTAATTCAATGTTTTGTTTATTTGTTATATTACTTGTCGCGAAAAGTTTATTTTAGGCTAAACATAACACGTATATTTGGAGTTTTGGTGTTGTGAAGTGACTATTTTTGTAATATTTATTATTACATTTGTGCTTTTAATTTAATTTTATTTGTGAATTTTTCTTCGTTTCCAAAATTTTTAATCGATAGGCGGTAAGCGTTTGAAAAATATACCTGGTAGAATAGTATTATTTTTTTTGTGAAAATTGAATTATTGTTATAAATTCACACTCTAAAATTAACCGTAACAGTCAAAATGAGTCAAGATACATCAAAACGACCCAGAATCGAAAATAATAATTTTGATCAACTTAGCAATGAAAGTGAATACGAAGAAAGTGGAGACGAAATGGAACACATTATCATAGAGATCACTATGCCGGGTTCAAACTCAACGGCATCTCAAATTGTAGACGAAAATTCAGTGCCAAATATAGCTGTGCCATCTACATCGAACTCGCGTGTCTCTGGATCAGAAAAATGGTCTTTCTCTTCGGTTCCAAGTAGGCATTTAGAATTTACTGGAGATTCCGGAATGAAAATCAATGTACTCGGAAACAGACCAATTGATTTTTTTAATTGTATCGCTACGGATACGTTTTATGAATTGATTATTCAACAGTCCAATGAATACGCTATAGATGTTTTGGCACATTCTACCTCAGAGAAAAGTCGCATTTCATTCTGGAAAGACTTAACGAAGGAAGAACTCAGAGTCTGGCTGGGCCTATTATTACACATGGGAACTATAAAACTGAATCGAATATATGATTATTGGAAAGAACATCATCTATTTAATATTCCTGTATTTGGTAAATATATGAGTCGAAATCGGTTTTTACTCATTTTACGGTGTCTCCATTTTAGCAATGAAGACAGTTCGGAGTACCGTGTGTCTAAAATTTTGCCGGTTGTTAATTTTTTTAATAATAGAATGGAAGAAATTTACTACCCATCAAAACATCTAACAATAGATGAATCGCTAGTTCTTTGGAAAGGAAGGCTGATCGTAAAACAATACATGAAAGGAAAAAATCTAAGTATGGAATAAAACTGTACATGCTTGGGGAGCCTAACGGATTGGCGTTGAAAATAATCGTATACAGCGGTGCAGCGGATCCTGTTATAGGAGGTGCTAAACATACAGAAAAGGTTGTAGATAATTTGATGGAGGGGAAAACGAATTGTGGACATTCATTATACATGGATAATTATTACACGAGTGTCGATGTGGTGCTCAGTAAAAAAACTTACGTCACCGGAACACTCAAAAATAATCGTAAAAATAATCCACTTGAAGTTGTAAAAAGGAAACTGAAAGAAAATGAGACCGTTTCCCAATATACCTCACAAGGCATATGTGTAGCAAAGTGGAAAGATAGACGAGAGGTTTTAACAATATCATCTGAATTTGATGGAAATATGACAGAAACAACGTCTCGTCGTGGCATGGTCAAAAGCAAACCGAAAATGGTTATAAAATATAATAAGTATATGGGCGGGGTAGACATACATGACCAGATGCTATCATACTACCCATGCGAACATAAAACATTAAGATGGTATAAAAAAATGGGAATTCATATGATCCAAACCATTCTTATAAATTCGTTTTATTTATACAATATGCACAGTGGCAATAAAATGTCCCTTTATGATTTTCGGTTGGCTGTCATTGATAACCTTTTGGGACCACCGCAGAGACCTCAACGTCCAGTATTGGTATTTCATTTACCAGAATTTTGTCCCAAAGATGGAAATGGTAAAACGAAACGACGTCGATGTCGCTATTGTCGTGAGTTTTCCAACAAAAGATCCGACTCAATATATTATTGTCCGCAATGTGCCGATGAGCCTGGATTATGTATGAGCCCGTGTTTTAGGCTGTATCATGATAAAATGCAAAATAATATGTAATATGAAATTGGCATGGAGAAACAAGGTATTAGTATTCTTATTTGTATTGATATTTGTATATTTTCATAGGGGATAATCCGCCCCAAAAGCCACAAAATGGGGTTCACGTCAAAATAAGTCAGGTATAGTCCCAAACAATTGAAGCGCCCCAAGGGTTAGAATCAATCAATTGAAATTATAAAGACTGATAATAGCTGTGCCGGCCAGACATCTGAGTATACAGGTAATATTTTCGGTTTTACCAAGCGGACGATGGAATTATCGGCAATAAAGTTGTTTGCAGTTTCGCGCCATTGTTAGAAAAAACTTTTTATTTCATACAGTGATAGCCTGACGATAGCTGTTTGCCGCCACGGGTTGGTAAGTTTATTTAACTTTTATTATTTGTAACGTAATAAAACGCATGTACACAATAAATATTAAAAAAATAATAATTAAAAAATAGTAAGAATAAAATATGTTGTGAACGCATCTTTACTATGGGACGTGGAATTCAAAAGATGTTTTACATGATTTATTTAGTTTTTTTTTAAGTAATATGTGTTTATATGCTTTTTATGTTTGAATAACTTCTATTTTCTTTTGGAAATTTTTTATTTTTAAGACATTTTTTTTTTCCTACGTTGATTTATTTAAGGTGGCACCGTGCATAAAACATTGGTTTTAATAGGTGGCAGTGAAAGGGATATGCAATGGGACCATTATCTTGGATTTAGCCAAAAAAAAACAATTGTGAATTTGCAAAATATGTATAAGGCAACCTTTTTGTTTCAGTCGAAATAAATATACCCCAGCAAGCTCCCCTCGAAGTTAAGAAAAAACTGAAATGTCTTGTGACCCACGTGGAGAGTCCTTCAAATTTCCATGTAGTACTCTTGGACAAAGACGGGAAGGATAGTAGGTAATGTATTCTTGTTTTACTTATACTATTTTTATTCACAGATTTTATTCCATACTGTTGTGCAAAGTATCTACATTCTAGAAATAACCAGTCACAAAATGATGAGAAATGAACAATTTTATGACCTTAATTTAATTTCTTTTTACTCCCTTTATATTAACTCGTGGTGTCTGTCTGTTTGACGCAAAAACTTTGGATCGATTTTTATCCCTTTTCCCGTGATCCAATCGAGCTGAAACTTTGCAAGCAGACTCGTGGCGACGATCAAGAAGATCTATCAAATTTTCATTTAAAAAAATTAATAATTATAGTTCAACTTACTAATTTGTATGAAGAGACTGCGACGCATCTGGTAGACACGGAACCTGATTATAGTATAATTTTGGATTTTTGGAAATTTTTTATTACTTTCTTTCGTAGCATCGCCCGACCGAAGCCCGACGCATAGGTTAAGCGCCAAACCAGTTTCCACTAGTAAATGAGAAAGGGAGTATAATAAAAACTTGGTTTTTATGGGATAGTTTTTTAAATAATCAACAAATAACGGGGAAAAAGCTATGTATATTTTAGACTAGCTATAACCTGTCAAAAATTACGTTTTCTTCTATTATATATTTTGGCTGCCAGTTAAGGCTGTGAGAACAGTGCTACCTAGAGAAGCGCAGCGTCTTGATTAGTAATGGACATTATTAAATAGAGATTTATGCTTATTTTGCTTCTTATACCTCATTATTATATTATCCCTGTATTTTTACGCCTCATCATTATTTGTGTCATCTGGTAGTGTTAGGGACGGACGTTGTTACATAGAGATTTATATATTTTGATTAATACCAATGACATGTGCAATATAGTAATGGATTCACTTATTAGTTTTAATTTTCATTAAACTGAAATATTAAAAAAAATCTAATTTAGAGTATTTTATTAATTAAAAAATAATAAAGCCAATGTTTTCATTTTATTTAATAGTAACTTTAAAATCATACTATTTTTGAAAACGGAATGAAATCAATTGTTGGATTGTTACGGATAGCAAGAAAATTATCATTATTGGGAATATTTAAATTAATATATGTACTCATATTATGTATTGTTTCTTAATTTCTCAATACATTAGCTAGCTAACTATGTAACACTTGTTATGTTACGTAACATGTCTGATGTTACGTAGCGAGCGTGTCAGGTTTGCGGAATGCATTTCTTACGTACCTCAAGATGTTACTGTACCTAATTATCTAGTATGATATGTAGGTACTTATATTCGTTAATTTTCTTGATGGAGTTCAATTGATTGTCCAAAATTCAATTCAAATTAATTAATTCAATTCAAATCTTAGCTATTTAAAAAAATCTCTGAAATTAGAATTTATCCTATTAAAATTTGTAAGGCTTTGTATCATTGTATGATGCATTACACAGTATTTCATTTACAGATAACCTTCTACTAAGTATTGATTTAGTTTGTCTACAAAAAAGAATTTTAATTATCACCAGTATCACTATTATTATTATTTCAGCGAAATAATAATTGTATTTTTGGTAAAATTAGATTTATTTGCTTTAATTTAATTTTAACTTTTCTAATTTCAGTATGTCCACCATAGATGAGTACTACAATAAAGGATTTGTTTATACAACGAGAAGCGACTTACGAAGATATCTTTATTATGCTTGTTTCCATGAAAAAAAATGGTCACGGGTTCAGTTAATCGACACCTTGCAAGTGAGTAGTTTAGAAAATATATTTTTGACTTTATAACTTAAATTATAAGATGAACATTGTTGCCTATTATAATACGGTGTCGAATGATGTTTTAACTAGAAATGAGGATAAAAATAATTCTAAAGAAAAAAAATGTCTACCCAAGTTCCCAACTATACAATTTATTAAAGAATTAAAAGTACCAAAAATAATAGACATATATAAAAAAAATTCAATAATACAAATTTTTTAAATCAAAAATACATTAAACACAAGAAGCAATTTTCGATCTGCAAGATTTAGAGATACACTTAACATACAAAAATTTATTTTTACCACAACCCAAAATCATTTTAGTTTTCATGGTATTAAATTCTTCAATAATCTCCCCCAAACGATCAGAAAAATAATGGATCGGTAAAAAATTATAATTGAAACTAAAATACATATACAAACATCTACTAGACACATAATATAATCATGAAACTGTTCTAAAATGCATATTTATGCCTTGTACCTGTACTTCTTCTCTATAGTATATATATAGACAGTCTTCTGACTCGTAGACACAGTAAAATAAATATTTCTCATATGTATTTGAAATGTTAAATGGTAATATAAATTCTAAAATTGTACAAAAAAAAATCTTTTTTGCCAAAACTCTTAGTAACAATGCTATTGAAATTTATATTTTATGATGTCACAAACAAATAATTATTATTAGTCATTAGACTTAGTGTATCCTTTAACCCATTACAGCATAGCGTCCGATAAATCGGACGCAAGTAAATTTAATATATTTGGTAGAAAAATAAGTGATTTGGTAGATTCTTTGTTTTGAACGATAGTTCAATAATTTTTTTATATTGAGAACCCCATTCGAAACGGTTAAATACCATATTTTGCTTATTATTTGTCATTTTTGAAAATGGTGGATCATGGTCGGGCTGTTTTAAGAAAATGGTAAGCATTATTTTGTTTTTCTTGTAATATTTACGATAAAAATTTAAAAAAATCTATAATATTTGTTGAAATGATGTATACCTATGTAAAAATAAGCTTTATTTTATGTCAAAATTGTTACTTTGCTTCTTATGTGTGAGATTTTGATGCCGTCCGATATATCGGACGTTATGCATAGCGGGATCTAGGGTTTGGTGTTTGATAAAATAATAAAAGACAACTTTTACATCTTGAAGGTGCACGAAATTTTATCGGCTTTAGAATGCGAAGATGACAATGACACCGCGGTGAACCTTATTTACGTTGAGCCACTTATTGAACGGAGTGGTCAGGCTACGGATGAGAACGGTGACAAGTCTGACGATGAACATGATGCCAACTTAAACCATTTGGGACACACATTGATTCAAAGTAGATGTGAACTACAACGATTACAAGCAAAGCGAGATGATGCTATCTATGCCGTCAGCATCTTCAGGTTTCCAATCATCAAATACTGAAATTTTGCAGGCACCTTCATCGAGTGAAGAAAGCGATGATGAAGATTATGAACCACTTTTTTCTCTAAAAGCGCGTAATAATCCACCAAAAAAGCTTTAGGCTAAAAATAAAAGAACAATTTTATGGAAAAAACAATTACCTAACTTCACATGCCCAGAATACAGCACACAACCAACATCAGAAGAAAGTCAAAATTGTAAAGACCCCTTAGATTATTTCAAGTTCTTATTTCACAAAGATTTAGTAAGACACATTGTAGACCAAACAAATCTTTACGCGGGTCAGAAAAATAAAACTTTGATGATTACAGAAGATGAAATTTACGTTATTTTCGGTGTTATGTTATTGTCGGGCTATGCCAAGTTACCAAATAAAAGACTGTATTTTTCTAGAGATAATGATGTGCCGAAAATTCTTTGCAGGAAATATATGATGTAACAGATTTGAAGCGATACTACAATTTTTACACCTGAATGATAATACATTATTATCAGCTTCTTCTGACAGGCTGTATAAGATGCATCCACTGCTAGGTAGTCTGGGTAAATCTTTCCGAAAACACAATGGATTAAATGAGTATTATAGCGTCAACGAAAGTATGATCCCATAATATGGAAAACATTACGCCAAACAATTTATTAGGGGAAAGCCGATAAGATTTGGCTTAAAAAATTGGGGTATGTGAGCCAGCACTGGTTATATGGTGGCTTTTAGCGTATATACAGGGAAAACTGCAGAAAATAAAGATTTCGGATTAGGCGGGGAAGTAGTTCTCACACTAATAGAGCTCGGAAAGTTACCAGCCAGCCAAAGTGGCATAAAAAATATACTTTGACAGCTTTTTCACATCTTTGTCATTGAGACATCTGCGAGAGTAAGGCTACTATGCAACTGGCACAATACGGGCCAACCGTGTTGAGAACTGTCCGCCAAAAGTTGGCGAACAGTTTTCTAACCCTAAAGTAGTGTATGGTTCCGTTGTGCATAGCGTCCGATATATCGGACGGGTCATAAAATCATAACTATGTATATGTGCTCTGTTTTTTACTAACTGGATCTTTTATATAACCCCAACTGTCCATTATTTAACATAAAAATTAGATTTCGTACTAAAACAAACTTTATGCAGTAATGGGTTAATATTGTTAAAATTATCTACTTTCAGTTATATCCTGAACTATGTTAGTAATGTAGTCCGTAAAACTTTATATGACTTGAATTTTACGTCAATTCCAGAATGAAATCCTCAATTTTTTACTGATTCTGTTGTTTTTGCCCACAGATATATCGACAGCTCCTACGTATAATATCGTAATCCACAAATTGACGATTTTGAGTTTTTTGTGTATTTCATGTGTATTTAATTATATCCTTAATTCGAAAAAAGAAAAAAAAAATTTATAATAAAAAAACATTATTTATTGCAAAATATTTTTTTTTCTTTCTTGGAATTAAAGATATAATTAAATTCATATGAAATACAGAAAAAACTCAAAATCGTCAATTTGTGGGTCATGATATTATACGTAGGAGCCGTCGATATATTTAACATGTTTACGTCGTGTGCAATATATTAAGTAAATAATTTTAATCTCATTCTGCCACCCTATTATTTATTTTTGTTATTACACAGTTGACAGAGCTCTTTTAATTATTTAATATAACTTTTACATATCATTTTATAGCCTGATGAAGACTTAGTTGAAGTCTACTTCTTGGATGTCGGATTGACAAGTAAAGTGCGATTTTTTAATTTGACTCCACTAAATGAGCAATTTTGTAGCCTTCCACCACAGGCGTATCAGTGCCATCTAATAAAGGTTTGTACGTCTGTATTTTGTTGTACCTCTTAGATCGTATATTTCATAAGAAAGTTCTGTGAAATTTTAAATATGGGTGAATCCGGACAAAATTGTATTTGGAGTTCCCGCTACATTTGAATTCTAGGTTAGGCACTAGTTGGCCTATAAGCTAACTAAACATGTCAGTAAGACTTTCATAACCTTAAAATGACCGAGCCTTTCAATCAAAGCTTGGAGTAAGATAGAAGAGCGGCGATTACAGAAAGCCTTCATGCCGGACGAACGCCCACTGAAATTATAAAATTCTTCAGGTACCCAAGATCGACTGTATATGACATTGTGAAGAAATCTTAGAGAGTCCAAGAGCGTCCAGGCGAGAAAAATACAGTTTAGGCAGAAATCAACAAGAACTCCAGAGATTATCCAAAGGTAAAGGAATGAAGAATAGTGTTGTGATCTAATTTTTATTAATATTAATTTTTCAGGCGAAACCTATGCAAATCTATAATGGAAAGTGGACAAACAAAGCAATAAAATTCATGAAGAACAAAGTCTTAAAGTTTCCTGGCATTTTAACAGTTGAAGAAGTGTGAGTTTTTTTTTAAAATAATGTGAATTTTTGGAAAAAAAATCTTTATTATGATTGTGCTGAAAATGCATCAGCTAGTGCCCGCGCACCCTGCCCTTATCAAGAAACAGTAATAAAATGGCAAAATCGAAATTAGCGAGATGTGCAGATTGTTTTAAAATACATGTAGATAATATTGAATGTATAGAAATGTTAAACATGTTATTTATTACTCGGGTTACTTACAAAAATAATGTATTGAATATTTATACATGTTTAATAATTTATATAGGTATGTATTTTAAAATAATCTGTGCATCTTGCCATTATTTTTTGATTTTTGATGTTTGTCAGTTTCATTTTCATCAAGTCAAAAATGTTCTCAGGTTTTCACGGTCGTCCAGAATCTTCTGTGTATAGTTTTCTGGAATATTCTGCCGTGTATATGTGACCTCTCTGGCTGACATTTCGGATCCCATCATTCCAGTACGGTATTGCAAGGCAATTCTTAACCTACATATCAACACACACTCATCACAACAGCTCTGATGATGGACCCTGCAATGGGATCCGAAACGTCGATATCGTGGGAGCCATTCACTGCTTAGATTTAGTTTTGATTGACGTTTCTATTAAGTTTTATTGTCTCGCCTATTGAAATATTACTCTTTTTGCCAAGCAGCTAATTTTATTGCACTCATTGTTAATTTTTAGGAATATCAAACAAAATTTAGTGTTTTGAAAAGTGTATTATTATAAAAGGTTTTAAATATGTATTTAAATAATACAAAATATTTATAAAACTTATGCAGCTCTTGTATTGTGAGGATTATCCAGATTATTGTTCTTTGCACTATTTGCTAAAGAGAATTTACAGGGGCTGTTCTTTGGTTTGAATTTTAACATTTGTTCTTGTGAAAAAAAATTGTTACCGTATTATATAATTTTATTACTCCTAGTTCATTACCATCTTGGATATATAAAATTTAGGATAAGCTGGTTATTTTATTAGACTCATTGAAAAAAATATCACTTAAATTTTTCCGAATGTCAAAAAAAAAGTATTCCGAAAGACGTATTATGAAGGTTTATTTGTATGGATAAATTGAGTTTTGTTATAGATATTTTTACTCCTTAGGCGAGAAATGAAAATAAGCAAAAAACATATTAAGCCTAAAAAAACATGCAATTTGTATGGGTCTTTTTCTGGACCAAAGAATTTAAAGTTATTTTATTATTTATTATTAAAAGTGAACTTATTAAGCGAGGTTCACTGTATATGATGCGTTGGATTACAAAACGGAAACATTTCCAGAACGAATTATGTTTGCAATCTGTACCAAAATAATCCGTGTTTCATTATTACTTTTGAAATAATCTCTTTTAAATATTAAAATGAAAGCTATTACACATGTAAATATTATTTTTGCAGTGTTAGTGATTCCTACGGTGTTTTACTCAATATAAACGGAAATCAGATAAATCTCGCTCTGGTTATGAAAAATCTTGCAGGCGATCCAACTGAAGAGGTTACGGTTCCCGCAGTCGTCCCCAACACTCCTGACAAAGCCAACATGCACAAGAGTGAGTGAATCCAATTATTGTTTCTGGTTGTTAATTAGTTTTTTCGGCATGGTTCTGAAGAATTCATTATCTGAAGAAATAAGAAGGGCGTATGTTTTATGCATTTTCTTTTAATTTTCAGTTCACGTAAGCTTGCCACCTTGCCGAACTCTCCCGATGAAGAAATCACTGAGTTGTTTTGTAAGCCATGTGGAAACACCCTCTAAATTCTTTGTGAATATTATCGGGGATGACACTCACAGCAGGTAGTTTATTTGTTGTAAAAATTTGTATATAGAGTAGTTTTACCTTTATCTAACCTGTCTAGGGCCAAAAAAAAAATATATAGCAACAAGTAGACTAGGGCCAGAGATTTTCTGAATTTTTTGTGATTTTTCTCTTTACGAAAAAACCATGAAAACATTTGTATATTAAAAAAAAACACACATTCATATTATTTTATCATAAGTGTCGAAATGCCATGATTTTTTTATCGTTTAAGTAAAAATATATATTTTTTTTTGAATTCCGATAATGTTGCCAGCGCAATATTTTCCGAAAAATAATAATTAATTTTTATTTGTTTATTAGAGACAACACTACTATTATTATTTGATGCCTACCTAATAATCTTCTTCTTTGTGGTATATTTTATTGCACGGCGCGGCACACAACGGAACATCGCACTCATAACACATAAATATGATACACTTTCACACACACACATATTTCAAATAAACGCAACAAAATTGTGTGTATTTTTGTTAATAAATCACTGTTAGTATTCAATTGAATCATAAACCACCAACAAAAACTGACATATATCGCAAAACATATCGTATATATTTGTGTGTATGTGTACAAATAAATCGAAAAAAATAAATCGTATTTCCCGCATACATTGGGCGTGACCTTCATGATGGAATATTTAAATTTCAATTGTGCAACACGCGTACAACTTTCCTATACGATTTTGACGGCAGAAAAACTTATGTTTTGATTGTTGATTTAAAATATAATCGGTGATGTTTTTGAGTTGAAAATGGAACGATAGATCACCGCGGGATTTCTCTACTGGGAAAAAATTACGTTTTTCAAATTCGATAGGGCCGTCGAGAAATAATTAATTACGTTCCGGACGCACGGGTGCGTCCGTGGCACCCTGGGCCCAGTCGCGCTCCGTCGCACGGGTGCGTCTTGGCCCCAGGCTCATTAAAAACTTAATAAAATATAAATCAGAAAAACATATGAAGGCGAATATAACATTCTATGTAAGCATAATGATTAGAATTTGGCTTACATGAACTGTGTAAATTCGATGTAAAATATAACTGATTAACCCCTAGATTGTGATTAATGTTATTTACACCTATGATATACATTGTTTTTGTTAGCATTCAAAACTTTAAGCATTTAAGACTCTAAGTAGGTATTCAAAATTATCTCAAAGATGAAGGAAATATTTTAATCTATACAAGATATCATTGGCATTGTTAACATGGCATTCCTGATTCACAATATCCTAAATATTTTTAAAATCTACTACTTTCTAAATACTTAAATAAATAAAATAAATCTAAATACTTCCCAACTAACTTGCTACAATGCCGTTTTTCTGCATTTTTCTGCGGCAGAGGCAGAGAGGATACGTAACTCTCGCCTCATTTATATTTAAACATGCAATTCCATGCAAAAAACTTGTTGAGACTCCTAAAAGGACCATCTTCCAGCATCTGTTTTATCTGGCCATCTTCCGTGGCTGCCCTTTTTGGTGCTGTCAACACTTGTATTGTATATCTTCATTTGTTCAACATAAATACACTTTTTTTAATTCTAGACTTAAAACATTTAAAATTTGGATAATAGTATGTGAACTCGACTTGCTCTCGGGTTTTTCCATATATTTTAAGCGTCGGCACTCCGTATGGTTGTCTCGTTTCCTCGCAACCTTTTTGTCTTGCAAGGAATACGTAAGTAAATACGCTCGTGCAATGTTTATTTGATATGAGGTTTGTTCATGTCTTGCTCTCGTATTGAAACAGCATGATCTGTCGATGCAATTTGACACTTTGATAGTTTGAAAAACTGATGACCAGACATAAGCGATCTTTTGAAGGAAAGAAATTATAAATGTAAATAAGTTTTTGGTACAATTTAATTCACATAAATTATCATTACAGACCACATTAGGTTTTAAAGGAAATAACCCTATTTTCAGTGAAACAAATTTGCTACTAAATGTGTGTTCACGTAAAAGATCTATAAATCAGTTTATAATTTTTTCAGTATGGCAGAAAAACTGAGGTCATACTATGAAGACTTTGACCATAAATTTTCTGATTCCAGTGAATGTGCACTACTATGTTATGCATGTTTACATGAATGTACATGGTCACGAGTTATAGTTACTGGCGACACAAATGTGAGTCTTTCCATACTTTTTCTTCATGTAGATTCATATTTGTTTGTGACATTTTGGGGAAGTGTATAAATTTGTTCTGTTGATGAGTTCTTAATAGGCCATCATCAATGGCTACAATCAGTGGCCTTCTAAGGGCCGGTTGTATCAACAAAGTTGGATTACAACTTGGTTTACTGAAAATCTTGTTTAATCTGGTTCATGTGATTTTTGACATGTATCATCAAAATCGTTTTTATTTAATGTTTCGACATTGCAGCGTCGGAATGTACAATATTGCAAACTTTGGGAGAGTATTCCTCGATAAATTTAAATAGAAAATATTTTTTACATTCACTCGCCCATAGGTCCATCTTGATATTCACCCATCTACATCTTGGTCTATCCTTCGGTCTCCATCCCACCGCATCCTTGCTTTCTCGTGTTTCTTAATGTCGTTAATTTGTCCAAATGTCTGAATTATATATTTTCTTATGTGACAACCTTTTTCAGCCGCCTAAGGACGATTTGGAGGTCTTTTTTCTGGATAAAGGAATAAAAATTAATGTACCAGTAGCGAGCTTGAAGCCACTGTCCCCTCAGTTTTGTAGTGAACCTCCAGCATCTGTTTTATGTCAATTATTTCAGGTTGGTAATCTCAGATTTCTCACTTGACCCATATATATGCCTTGTCTTGTAAGATCACTATGATTGTTCACTAGTTTAAATAATTTATAAAGGACAAACGCAACTGAATTCAAGAGTATCAAATAGTCCATATTGTGTATTTTTCCCTTAGGATATTCTATTTTTTCTTTCACATATTTTTAACATGGACATATTATTATTCCTGCTTGTTATTTGTCATGTACAAATATGTAACATGTATGATATAAGCTGAAAAATGGCCATATTCACTTCATTTTCATACATTTTTATTATTTCACTTTGCTTGTTACTCTTATCTGTTACAAATTTGTTTTCTAGATTGTTCTCTTTTCTGTGATTATTTTTACATATTTTATTTTATTTATTCTGTCATATTTCATTAATATTTTAGTCCTGCACGTTTTTTGTTCCTTCTTTGCATTTTCCTATTTATTCTATTTTTTATTTCAGCTTGCCACTTCTTTTGTGAATTCATATGAAAGACGTTGTTTTGATAACAAACGTAAAACTACTGTTTGCATTTATTTCTATTTTTTTCCTGCATCTTGCATGATACTTTTTAGTTTTTCAATATTTTTTATTCTTTATTTTTACTCTATGTACTTTCTTTCAAAATAAATATTAGATATCAATCTAAGGTGGTAAATGTCAAAAAAGGCTATCTACCTCAGAACAGGTAGTTCTATGTATCTAGCGAGGTAGGCAATGGCCCCGAGGCTTGCTAAATTTTATCCTTTATATATATGTATTATGTGCATCTAGCTAGGTAGTGGCCCCGAGGCTTGCTACATATTGTCATTTATGTATATGTATTATGTATCGAGCAATTAAATGTATTTTGTCCAATAAATGCCGATTTATCTGAAATACGTGAACTTTGCTGCATCTATAAGGTCACTAATATGGTTATGTTAATAATTTCAGTTGGCCCCCAATGGCCCGGAATGGTCGAACAAGGCTATAAAAGTGATGAAAAATCACGCATTGAGCAAAAATGCGGTGATTACGTTGGAAGAAAGGTATATTTTTTAATGAAAAAAAATTCTGCCTGCTTTAAGGGCCGGTTGTTTGATCAATGGTAGTGGTAAAAGTTAACGTTTTCCGCCAATCAAACCATCACATTTTTGTAAAGATTATGCTTTTTGTTTCATTATTACCATTACCAGTGATTAAAAAAGTGCCACTTAGAAAAAAATTGAGAAGTAACTAGAAATCTGTATTGTATACAAACAAAAAAGCTGTGCATGACTGTAATTTCTCTAAAACCCATTTTTTAATGACGGTCACAGTGACCTAACTACAAAAATGCATGTTTTGAGTTAATGCTGTAATCATTATTAACAATATATCTATCATATCTATAAATGTGTTATTAGTTTCATAGGCATGGAAATCTATCTCAAAATTCTGTTTTTGTAGATAGGTCCCTGTAATTCAAACTCCCATGTACAGTACAATTAGCAAACAAAAACACATTCATAAAATGGTTTAAGTATGCAATCTACCGATGCCACACACATTCTTAGCACACCTTTCATAGCCAATGGCTAACAGCAATGCTATCTGATGACATGTAGTGGCATTGGCAGTTGTAATCTGATGTACAATTATTTCTCGACTTACAACATGGTCATATTTTGTCACTTTGGTTGTTAGTCGAAAGGGTCATGTGTTGAATTTCATACATAATTTCATAATAAATGAAAAATCAATTGTTATTGAAAATCTAAAATAATACACAAATACCATTTATAACTTTTATTTACATTATTGTGCACTATAAATGTATGTAATGGGAAAATTTAACACTACTCATTGCCTGTGATATGCATAGATGCTTCTTGAAATGTATCAGTGAGCGTTGTAGGTTGTAGGTTTCTCTTAACATCTTTAATTTTGCGTGATAAGCTGGACTCTTCCACCACACTCATGTTATTTTGTTTTCACTTCCAAGTTAATTGTCTTTCACTTATCATTATTACTGACATTTGTGGGATTAACAATTTAAAGATAATGTAATAATAAAACTGAACTACAAATTCACACGTTGCATTGTGTAAAGTAATCACTTAAGCCAACTAATACGGATCATAAACCCTGTGGCCCTCTATAAAGACTCTCATACATGTTTACCATATAAATCGCTTCATTTCTGTGAGATTTGTATATATATTCTGTACTTGCCGGGTTTCGCTGCGGCTGTAGCTTCGGCAGAGAATATATGATCATTGCTCGTGTACAATACAGTATTGATGGTGTGTGCTCTGTTGAGGCTGCGACAGTGACGGGGCCGGTCCGCGGCATCGCCGGGTTAGAGAGGTGTCGGGCACAGTTATTGTTTTGTCAAATTAATGCATGAATACACTACAGGTAACCCCCGTTCATCGCGGGGGATACGTTCTGGACATGGTCGCGATAAGCGAAATTTCGCGATCAACGGGGGATTTTGAAAAAAACATTGTAATATTCGAAAAAAACTTTATTAATAAAAAAAACAATATTAATAACGCAAAATGGCTTACGTTAAATGATTAATAATTCATTCATTTTGTTCCGCGTTGCAAAAAGGAATTTAGACTCCCTTTTTTGGCCTCTCTACGTTTATTGTAAAAAATTTGCCGATAACTGTCAAGTAATTAATGCTTTACAGCCACATTTCATAGCACTCACTCGCTCGTAATCTTCATCGTTCTCTTCTAACAACTCCACGCATTGATTGTGAAGAGAAAAGGCCTTTTCAATGGTTTTAACACATAATTTTCGCACGTGAACAGATTCGGAGACGTCATTTTCTAGAGTGTACGACAGTCCTGCGTGATGAGTTTCCGACTAGAAGAAGCGTTAGGCGATCCTTGAACGCTTCAAATCCAGAAGCAGTCCTTCATTTATGGAAATAAACGTACGTGTTGGCATTATTTTCCAATAGAGTCCCGTCTCATCCACATTAAAAATTAAATTTTGTGGATAATTTCCCCCTTCCACAATTTCACGGAACTCCATTGGATATTTTTCAGCTGATTCTACATCTGCACTAGCTGATTCGCTAATCATTTTAAGGCTATGCAAGTTTGATCGTTTTCTAAACCGATCAAACCCCAACCTTTGTTTGCTTTAAAAACTTCTCCACGTTGAGATTCTAAATGATCCCAAAGACTAAGTGATTTATTCTTGTCTTAGTTTTGATGTAGGTCCTCTATCTATTTGCTTAATAAATTTTCTATTTCCGTCATCAAAAAACTTCTGGTTCATGAGACTTTCGTCGCTGTAATTGGAGTATGTAACACTCTCACCGGTCTTTTTAATTCTGTCTTTTTGTTGCACAGTTGTTGCACTGTAGACTCGGCCAATTTGAAATCCCTTCCCGCAACTGTAATTTGTAACTTTCGCTAATTTTTAGATTCTTTTCTAAAGTCACTACATTGCGAGTTTTGTTAACTGATTCTTCACATTGTCTTTTTGACATTTTAAAAATTACGAAGCGATAAAAATATGTAGTTAATTTGATTAGGATGTGTTTGAAATTGCAGCTAAGCTTACACTGAAGAACACTGATAAACTCAAATGCGCTGACTCAACCCTACTAGGGACCAGGTATCGGCGTTCTTTTGTCTCACTCACGCTTGTAATTTTACATATGCAATGTTTGTGCATGTGCAGCGTGAGAGTGAGCGAGAAATACGATAGCACATATGTGTCACCATTCATTTTGACAATTCTTGGTACATGTCATGACCAGACAATTGCCTAGACAAAAAATATCGCGGTATAACGAATCCGCACTCGCCGGGGTCGCGATGAATGGGGGTTAACTGTACACTGAAAATTGTCACTTTAAGGGGGGGGGGAGGGGGATGGAAGAAATGGTGAACGTAGTCATGACAAAGAATCCTTAAACCTGCCATGACGACAAAGGGTCATAAGCCCTGTGGCTTCCATCTCTTCCCTACTCCTGCGGCGGCGGGCTCAGGTTTGGGGACTCTCTGGTCCCTCTCCAGTGAGACTGGAGGCTAAAAGGCTTATTACACTTGGCTAAATTTAGTCAACTAAATTTATAAAGTGGTTTAGGAAGCTTCTGATCACACTGTCCTAAATTTAGTTACTGAATCAGCTATCAGTAAAAACGCGATGCGGTCGGATGTGTCGAGCGAAAAGATGACAATATTTTCTTGAAAATCAAATATAAATGTATTAATATGAAGCTGAAAAAATGCTTATAGAAGAAACAAAATTACATCTATTAACATCTTATATTCTTCTGTGGGTTGATTTAATCAGTATTATTAAGATTTTAAATAAATTAAACTTAAAAATAGAAAAAAGAAAGAAGAACATGGGTGAAAAAATATTTATTGTTGCGCGAAAAGACAGTAAACATCAACATTATGAGTGTTTTAGAACCAGCGGACTTTAGAAATTATCTACGAATGGATTTGAGATTGTTTGACATATTATTGAATCTTGTGACACCGTATATTTAAAAGCAAGATACTATCCTACATGACAGTATTAATGCAAAAGAAAGATTGGTTATAACATTAAGATTTCTTTCAAGAGGAAACTCTTATCAAGATTTAAAATTCAGTTCTTTAATATCCCAACCTCTGCTGACAAAAATTATCCCTGAAAAATAAATGTCATAAATTTTTATATAATATAAATATATCAATTTTTATCATTTTTGTCCCAAAGATTTGATCATAATTTCTTTTTCATTTGTCATTTCGTAACACTGTGCACTCGCGCTTCGCTTTTAAAAAAATTGGGAATACACATCTTCACGCGCCGAAAGCCACGCGGCGACTGAAATTAATAACAATGCAATTACACCTTAAATTTAGGCTTCTAAACGATTTAGTCAGTAAGAAACCATCCTTGCTTCTAAATTTAGGATGCTAGCTTCCTAAGTACATTTGGCTAAATTCAGTGATGACTAAATTTAGCCAAGTGTTATAAGCCTTTAATTCTCACATATTCTATCTTAACTAATTACAAAATTAATTACCACTGCTCACTAACGTGAATGAATACAATCTATTTTTGTTGCTGTATCAGTATTCTGATAACAGGTAACAAATTATGATTTTCATATTTACATGACAAGTGCGAGTGATCGAAATCGAGGTAGTCGTAAGTCGAGTAATGAATGTAGTTATTTATTTTTAAGTTTAAAATGCATATTTTGTTTTTAGATATGGTGATACGCACGCTGTAATTCTCAGAGTTGGCTCGGTGAATATTAACCTTGAACTAATACTTAAAAATTTCGCAAGAGAAGTTACCCATAAAAATGCCGTAGTCGTGCAGTCGAAAACATTGCCGGTTAATTCAAAGACAGCTACAAAATCAACTAAACAAGAAAAAGCAACCCAAGATGTGGCTCCGGTCGTAAAGCCACCGATAAAGACATTAATCGAGCCAACAATAGAATCCAATTTGTCGGAGATATGTAAACCATCTGCTACAAGTTCACCTAAAGATGCAGCAAAAACAGAAAGTGCTCCAATTGCTTCGTCAAACGTTTCAATTACGCCTTCCACATCCCAGAACAGTCCCACATCGCAACCAGGAAGAATCATCACGCAGCCTCCTGCAGATGATGTTGATGATGATCTTTTGGGTAAGTACTTTTGCATTTTTCAATAAAATTATTTTTGAATTCATTTGTTGACCAATGTTTATTTGAATTTAATAATGTTACCATTATGAGAAATATTAAGTAATATTTGATACATGAATGAATGATATGAAGGTAGTATTTAGGATTGGGACGTAATATACAGGGTGTACCAGGGCTAGCAGCAGAAACTTGGTTGGGGGAGGAATCTCATTTAATAATTACCCTGTTCTTCAAAAATACTATTTTCAAATATAAAATATTACATTACGTAAATAAAAGGCCTAAAAGTATTATTTATTTGTCATTTTCCAGATCAGCCCATGGGTTTGGAAGAGGAAGACGTGGGCATCTGTAGAGCAATTCAAGGCTTCACTGCCAACGATGAGGCTGAAGTCTGCAAGCACTACAGAGGTCCTCCCGCCACTACGTGTTTCAAAGGATCCCGCTGCACGAAGAAGCACATCATGTTGGACTGGAGTGGGTTCATTTCCTCATAGATCCTCATAAACCACACACACATGCTACATTGTTCATTAAACATTTCACATGCCAACATTTTTTTTTTGGAATTTATGATTCTCATCCAAAATATATTTTCTTACACGTGTTATTCTACATTCGGTGATTCATATAGACATGGCTTGGGGGGGTCTTGATCCCTTCATTTCTCTCTATTCTGCGCCTTTTTTTAACAGGTACCTTCAGATCCCATCCGGCTTACGCCCAGACACATGGTCTACTGACGCTTCATTTCCTTATTATTCTAGTCTCGGAATTTTAATATATTCATTCTGCTTACAGTAAGACCACGGCAATTCAAAATTCAAGGGACCAAAACATTAATGTTTTGAAAAATTATCTTTTGACGAAAGCATTGATTATTTTATTGTTTGCCATTATGTGTATATTTTTTTTCTAATTTGGTGTTTTCTAATTTGTGCATTTGTAGGTGCTTATTTTCCGTTTTCTTTGCCGAGTTTATCCAAGTTTTTTCCCTATCTCCCCGGATAATCAGGATTCAGTTTTGAGATATCAGGTGTAGCAAACAAAGTTATCTCTTCTGTTCCAAACACCCATGCACACACATACATTATTAAAAAATGAAGAACTCTATCAGATTGCGTGATAATTTTCAGAATACAACCGCATCCAATTTCAGCATGGTATTTACATAGTTAGCATCATCGGTAACAGCGTAGCCTTAGTTTATGCTTACTGCATAGCATCATCAGTAACAGCGTAGCCTTAGTTTATGCCTACTGCATAGCATCATCAGTAACAGCGTAGCCTTAGTTTATGTCTACTGCATAGCATCATCAGTAACAGCGTAGCCTTAGTTTATGCCTACTGCATAGCATCATCGGTAACAGCGTAGCCTTAGTTTATGCCTACTGCATACACAACATTATAAAATATTTTAGATTTTTAAGCTAGCTATCAATAAAAAAATGGGTAGGTTAAAATAATAACACACCTGAATGGACCTACCTACTCTGTGTGATAAAGGTGACACTATAGTTTGTGTATTTTTGATTTATCTTTTTATTAAATTCATTTGCCCTTGTGATTGATTGCGTATTTCTTGGCTTTAAATTGTGAACACTATGAAAAACCACACCACAAATATTAATATTATTTACAATATTTTTTTAATGTTTTAACTGCTTTTAATTTTATGTTCATTAGATCGCAAGATTTCCTTTTTCCTTCCCATCATTATTATTATTTGTTTGTAATATGAAGAAAATATTTAATTGTTTACAGATGGATGGACAGTGAAGAAAGTTCCAGTGATAATGGATACCCGTTTAGAAATGAGGCTGCCGGCTCCTGATACCCTCATATCAGTAGCCATGACCATTGTTGATTCGTACTGCTCATTCTATGGTCATATTCTCAACAGCGAAGACAAGCTTCCAGCGCACATAGGTAAGCTTATAGAATTATAAGTTTCTTTTAAAAAATTTTTTTATAATAAATAATATTACGTTTCCAGCATTCTTTTTAGTATTTGTTTTATTATAACTTTTATTGTGTTCCAAAACAGAAATACAAAATCATAAAACATACATCTTATTGTCCATGTTGGTCCAGGAAGTTTCGGTTTAGTCTAGTCTCGAGCTTTCATCTTCTTTTCTTACTAAATTAACATGTTAAGTAATGTGCCAGATATTTTCCCATATACCATTCTTTGCCAAATTTTTGTTTTAGTAATTTTTTTAATGAATCACTAGTTTATATGCCATGTGTTGTTATTTATTGTATTCTGAGAAAATGGTCTAAATATACTCTCTGGTTTTTATGGCCAATTAGAATCTTGCATAGAATTTTCTGACCATCTGCTAAGTGTAATCAGCAAAGGATCCGAAATGTCAGTCAAAAAAGCTGAAGACAAATGGCAGAATTGCCCAGAAAAGTACACAGAAGATTTTTAATTTTCACTATATTCCAGGGGCGTGCAGTGGAAACATCGCAGCATGACTTTTACATAACCAATTATTTGGAAAAAAAATCGAAATACAACATAATATTTCGTAATATTTTTATCACGCCTGCTTTATTTGGTGCTTCGTACAAACTATTGTAAAGAACAGGCATCCTGTATGTTATTTTATTATAATTTATTTATTACTGATTAATTAACTATTCAATGTACAAAGTCACTTAAAATTAATTAAACCAATATTTCGCAACATATCACTCGTAAATAAACACTTTATTTTTCACTAGAAAATTCCATCCAGTTCTTGCTCGCATTATTTATTGCTGATTCTTTTCGCCTTCGATTATTCTCTTTATTTATCGCTCTGATTGGCCACACTGGCTGTTGCTTCTCTCGGATCGCGCGTACTTCACACTGAATCCACCCGCCTAATACGAAAACAACAACAACTGTCACGACACGTCTGTATTTATATCCAAAAACTGGATTACAGTAAAAGCTCTTTACTATGAAATTCAGGGGACCGAAATTAAAAAAAAAAATCAATTTTCGAATTAGGGAAGTAGTATTAGTAGGAAGTATTTAAACCATCAACACACTTTGATCTTGAGCCATCAATTCAATTTTAAAACAGAAAAAATGAAAACAGCATATATTGTACATCACTTCACTGCGCTTTTCAATTTTGGCACGATTTTTTAGAATTGTTGAAACAGTCGAATTTTCCTGTCCACGTCTTTAATCAAATCCATTTTCATCGAAATAGGTAACGTTTTGTATGCGCTGCGAACTGACGCCATTTTCATTTGAAACGAAACACTAGTCAAAAAAAAATGCAAAAATAACTAAAGTCTAACACGTGAACGCAATAAAATATCTAATTATTATAACTCAGACTTATTAAATAACACAAAATATATTAAAATTGTAAATGAAGAGACTAAAATATCAAAAGTTTTCACGGAAATGACAGATAAAAGCACAAAAAAGAGTCAATGACAAAATGTTTTCACGCAATAGGACTATAAGAATATATTTTCAATTTTAGTAAAACACAAAGATGTAACAATTTAAAACTTTAAAACCGTGACAAAACTTCAACTAATCTTGCCTTTTGGCGGGATATCATAAAATGGGAGTCATAAAACATCCCTATCGCCAGTTGGGGGATGTTTTATGACTTTTATCACCTCATACAGATGATCAAAGCCCTGTGAAGCCCTGAGCAGTCATTCCTGTCAGCGCAGGTATAAAAATCACTAGCAAATGTTAACATTTACATGAATGACTTCGTGTCAAATTTCATAATTTTGTCTCAAATTTTTTTCGTATTTGGAATTAGCCATTTTTTGGAATTATAGGAAGCATTTTGTGTGAAAATTCATTTGAGGGGGATAAAATATGATTAACTTGTTGTGGGCCGTAAATTTTCGGAATTTTTTGTGATTTTTCTTTTTACGAAAAAACCATGAAAACATGCGTATATTAAAAAAAAAACACACACATTCATATTATTTTATCGTAAGTGTCGAAACGCAATGATTTTTTTATCATTTAAGTAAAAAAAATAATCTTTTTTCGAATTTCCATAATGTTGCCAGCGCAACATTTTCTGAAAAATAATAATATTTTTTTTATTTGTTTTTAGAGACAACACTACTATTAATAATAATAATCTTCTTCTGTGTGATATATTTTGTTGCACGGCACGGCACACGACGGGACATCGCACTCATAACACAAAAATATGATACACTTTCACACACACACATATTTCAAATAAACGCAACAAAATTGCGTGTATTTTTGTTAATAAATCACTATTAGTATTCAATTGAATCATAAACCAACAAAAACTGACAAATATCGCAAACATATCGTATATATTTGTATATACGTGTACAAATAAATCGAAAATCGAAAAAATAAATCGTATTTCCCGCGCACATTGCGCGTGACCTTGACGATGGAATATTTGAATTTCGATTGCACAACACGCGATCGGGGCGACATCTACAACTTCTCTATACGATTTTGACGGCAGAAAAACTTCCGTTTTGATTGTTGATTTAAAATATAATCGGTGATGTTTTTGAGTTGAAAATGGAACGACAGGTCACAACAGGATTTCTCTATTGGGAAAAAATTACGTTTTTCAAATTCGATACGCGGCCGTCGATAATTAAATTATTTTGTGCCTGTCGGATATGTGCGTCCGCGGCCCAGGGGGGGTTAAATTTTTCGAATTTCGAATTATAGTTGTTTATATTAACGAGCTTTTACTGTATTAAACTTCCTAGATTATTCTAGTGTTTAGGAGAAGATTGTCATTGCTTCTAGGCTTTTCTAGGTGTTTCTGATATGTTTTAAACTTTTCCCGAAGTTTCCCCCCTTTCATCACCTTAGATTGTTATAGGCCGTTCACAATTCTTCGATAGTGTTGTGACAAGTGACATTACCAGGGGTTTGGACAGTACGTAAATTATTTTTAACATCTCGTTACATTATTTTAATCTATGGAACAGTTATAGTATGTCCGTTCTGATGAAGATATAGTTGTATCAAAATCGGTTGATGTTAAAAATAATCAAAGTTTTTTGATATTTTTAGAAATTTTTCTCTCTACTATGCAGGTGTATTATTGAAAATATCTCGTCTTCAAAGCTTTTTTTTTGCTTTCAGAAAGTTTGGCCGATGATCCCAATGCCTTTCCAAAAGAGCTGCAGCACCTATCGCGGAAGATGAACAATCCTCTAGCTTTGAAAGCTCTGAAGACCTTCGACATGTTGGATAGTTTACCAGGCATCGGTGAACTGGTTGCGGCATTTTACCCAAAGGACGGTCTGTGGTACAGGGCCAGAGTCCTTGCGCCTGGTACCTCTGATGTGGAGGTGAGAGTTTTATTTGAAATTATGTTTTTACGAAAGCCGTATTAGATTGAAGGTAATAAAACAAAAATCAGAAAATGATGTTTGCAGATAACTGGTGTAGTGACTACATAAAATTATTTTTTTTATCTACAATATCGTCACGTGTCAGGCCTTCGGGACAAACGAATGAAAACACAGAAAATTAATTAGAGACTTATTAAGGCTGGTCATCCATTTTTAAAACTGTTAGAGTGACGAATTGCATCGATAGATCATGCTATTTCAATACGAGAACAAGACATGAACAAACCTCATATCAGATAAACATTGCACGAGCGTATATATTTATGTACTCCTTGCAAGACAGAAAGGCTATGAGATAGTTATTTTTTATGTCAGTGACAGAAACAGCTATCTGCACACTTTTCAATATCAAAGACAGCCAAAGTAAAGTTGATACCAAACAGCCTTAACTCCACTTAATTAGTCGTTTTAACTTATATTGAGGGCATTTAACCCTAATATCTTGCATCATTCTAAAAGGGAATCGTATTTTCTATTCAACAAAAATACATATTTTTCCAAGGCACACAATCATTTTTAAATTGTTTCTATATATGTATCACTTTTTAGTGAAACGTGTATTACGCTTGTGAGGCATGTAAATTTCATTGTGAAAATGAAATATTTTTTTAGATGTACAATTGGACATACATACGTTACAATTGGACGTGTTATGCAGTTATGTTATATAGTTATGCAGAAAGCGTCCAACCTGCAAAATGCTAAAAATGAGTTATACACGGGTTTGGGCAGTCAATACAATGTCTTTATGTACTGAAAATGCCCAAGTTCTTATAATTATTTATAAATTCAATATTTTTCAAACACAATATAACACACAGTTATCACCGTTAAATTAACTTTTGAACAAAAAAAATTTCATTGTTTTCTGCAACTTCATATTTATAAATCATTGACAAAATATAATATGGGTTAAAGACACTCATGCGGTATTGGATGCATTATGCAACTTTTTAATTCTACTGTTACTACGTGATAAATATTTTTGTAGAAAACATCTAAGGGGTTTGAACATTTTCTACGCCTTCGATAATACTTTTTTACTTCATGCTTTATCAAATTTATGGGCATAGAACCCACAGAAAAAACTGTTTTTAGCACATTTGGACAATTTGTGGAAAGAATCCAATATGTTAAACGCATCACTTTTTTTCTTATTATTACATTAAAAATCTTAAAGCATATCTGAACTATGAGCCTTATGCAAAAAAATATGTAATAATTAATTAAATATGGACATATTAGTTTTTCGTAAGTTAAAAATTTTAGAAGCCATTTTATCAGTTCCACGTTCTTTGGGCTGGACGCTTTCAGCAGAACTACATCCAACTAATTATTGCTCTTCTGTATTTTTTATGCGTATATTTATTAGTGATAATTTTGGCATTTCAGGTGTTATACGTGGATTTCGGCAACACAGAGGTACTGACATATTACGAGGTGGGAATACTGCAGCCGACATTCGCCGAACTGCCGGTGCAAGCTGTGAGATTCGTGCTGGAGAACATCAACTTGGCGCCCTCCGCCATTGAAGAGGATAGAATCGTAGCCAAAAGGGCACTCTACAACTTGACCGTGGACAAGCGCCTGTACGCCCTGGTGCTGTGAGTACAAGAGTTTTACTAGAAATAGGGAAAAAAAATGGTAAAATAAATGTGTAAATGTAATGTGTAACATCATAACATGTAAAAATATTCAATACAGTGGAAAATTTTATTATCGATTCATGGAAAACTTATTCTGTTGAAGCGCAGCAAACCTTCGCTAGTGCATTGAGAGAGTTCAAAATCATTTTTTTAAATAACTTCATTTCAGTCAGCACTTTTTTCAGTAGTGCTTGCCGCAGATCCTAAAAGTCTAGTAACTGTCTATAGTTATATTTACCGCATTGCGATATTAGATCTTGAAAAAAATGATGAAAAAGATGATGAACATTTATTTCACTGCATGGAAATGCACTGCAAATTCACTGCAATGGAAAAAGGCCCATTTAATGTTGTTTTTATATGAATTTTTTTCACAGGTCCGTAGAGGCTGACGATCTCCACATCATACTTTACGACACCAATGCAGACGATATCGGAATACTCATGTGCAACATGGGTTTGGTGGCCAGCAAGGCGTACAAGGTCATCAAACCTGGTAACAGGGTCATAACGGAAGATGCTTTAAGACTGCACAACACCGTACGACGTTCCAAAATGACGCAGGATGCCATTCTGTATGGTACCCAATATAATGGACTTTTCCCTGGATGAAACGTTTAGTTCAGGTTATTAATGGACAAAACATGCTGAAATGTAATATATGTATAAGACATTTTTAGATCTAATAAGAATATGATCCTAATAAATTTTATTTTGACTCGTGTATGTGCAGTACTGTTCGTACTAAAAATCACCATACACTTTGTCACTTGACTGGACTCTAATTCAATACCAGATGTTAGGCACCTCACAACTATTCTGTATAAATTTGAAAATACAACATTTTTCCACTTCATTATTGACAAGTCTTCAGCTTAGTTAATGTGTGTAGAATTAAGTATGGTGGTACCTTGGTATATGTCCTTAAATTTTTCCAGATCATTGGACAAATTTTCCCATAGCAAATAATATACATTGATGAGGTTGTATAAAATAATTTAAATACTGCTTAAGGTGGCACATTTACTGCAAATGCATATGTCGGCGTTTTTTTTGAAAATGTGGGATTTTATTATTCATTTATATCCAAATGTATAAGCTAGACTACAATTTTTTTAAGACGAATTGTTAGATAGAACCTTTCTTCTAATATAAAAGTAATCAAATGAACATTATTTACAACAATTAAGAAAATAAAAGCATTAATTGACAGGCTGTGACCATAAAATTGCTATTTAAAAATAATAATTAATGCTAAAGCATGAAATATGTCAAATTATGTCATAGTTTTTATTTAGTCTGCTGTGCGCCGTAGCCAGAGGCTTTCTACGGAGGTTTTATTTTGTTAATGAAAAATCATTATAAAACGTATTTCTACGCAAAATTTTACTATTATATGAAGTAATCATAATAATATATATTAAAGTTGTAAGGTAGTTTCCGCAATATATGTTTGTCACATCAAATTATTGACATTTGCCGTTTTTTTGCGTTTTTTGACTTTTTTTTCGCACACATTTACCGTTTTCTCCGCGAGTTTACGCGATAATCACAATTTTTTTTAAAAATACAAATGAAAACTTTTTGACACGTGAGATTTTATAAAAATTTTTTTTCTTCTAATGTCGTTTCTATACCCGTTAGAGTGAAAAGTCGTTTTTGCCTCATAACTTTGCGAGTTTTTCGAAATTTTGGAATTTGAAACTTGATTATGATGGACACGCCGATAACGCGTGTTTTCTAATTCATCATTTTTTCCTTCTTATCCTTATACACTTTTTTATAGACCTTTACACATTTTCGGCCTTTTTTGACAAAGCCGTTTTTTGGGATTTTTTCGGCTTTTTTTCGCACGTTTTTACCGTTTTCTCCGCGAGTATACAAGATAATAACAATTTTTAAAAAGAATACAAAGGGAAAATCCTTACCGCGTGTTGTTTTTTAAAAAATTATTTTATTCTTTTTCTTTTTTAGTTTCTATGCTCGATGGCGTGAAATTTCGTTTTTACTGCACATCTCGGTGTCTTGTGATCGGATTAAAAAAAAAAATATTACGTTTTGTGCCGAATCCGGTCATCTTTTTTTCATACCTACATCAATTTTGCGTAGCTTTCTTTCTCGCCGAAATACAAAAATAAACCCCCGTTTTCAGTCCGTTTTCGCGAGGGCGCCGTTCCTGCAACTGTAGGCGTAGTTTTAACGAAATTAAAAAATCGAGTACCAGGTTCAAACAACAGTTGAAGGTGCCATCTTTTGCGCATATTTTAAAATTTTTTCACCCTCTCCACTTTTCTCGGTACGCAACCAAAGTCGAAATTACCGTTTCTTTAATAACTCGGTAAAAAAAAACCGCACAGACACGCAAGTGGCATCACCGCGTGCCGCTCGACGGTGCGCATCTTTTCTATTGAAAATAATTACTTCCAAACGCGTGTCCAAACAGCTGCAATCTTTTTAGTGCCTTTTTTTGGCGTTTTTTATATTTTTGTATGCTGCTCCGCGACGGAGAGGCCTACATTCACCCGCGATATCTCAATCGATAGAGGAAGAGTGCAGCTAACGAGACTAGCAAAAAATATTGTCCCAAAATGAAACGTTTTTGCGTGACGGAAGCTTACATCCGGATTTTACCATTTCAGCTGTAGCTTCGCAGCAGTAAGGCCAATTTCAAATCTAAAAAATACGTTTTGTAGGGCCCAGCTTTTCACAGATGACCCTGTTTTTAGATTTTTTTTATCTTTATTTTTAGAAAAGTTATAAGCTAAACTAGACGATAAATTTGATAAATATATTCTAGCTTTTCTTTTGTTTTCCCGAAACGCATCGTTTCCCACTGGAATGTATTTATTAATACGATTTATTTAATTTACTTCAGTACCGGGAGATCTCCCGTCATGCGCGCATGCCTCGCTCAATTTTTTAATATTTTTACGTAAATTTAATTGAATTTTTTTCTACGATTATACTTTTTCAAAAAATAATTGTACATACATTTTTAGTTTTCTGTTATTCCCTACGAATAATATTTTTAAAGATTGAAAACTTAACTAATGTTTTTTAATATATCATTTTTAAAAATAATATTTTTCAGTACATAAACAATTTTTGCTAAATTTTTCAATTCTCAAAAGCTATAAGAATGCGATTTATGGATTTTTGTTGGAAACATCTTAATTGTCAAAATCTAATCTATTAATTTGTTTGGAGACTTATCCTTTTATGGTTATTTATTAAATTATAACTTGGGTCTTTTTAATTTTGAAATATTGTTAACTTCTTTATAGTATTTATATTTATATTTCTTTTATATTTACTTTTCTTTATATATCGGAATATCTTTTCATTTAAATCATTTTGAAATGTTTTTTGTTATTTTTTTAAAGGCCTCAATTGGGTATATTTTATTTTATATTATTTAGAATTTTAACAGCTTATTCGTTAAAATAAATATAACATATGTGGGGTATAAAAGCGAAGGCAGCAATATCGAAAAAAAATTAAATGTAATCATCGAGGATTATTAATTTATAATATACTGAATTCGATATTTTATACGAAATAAATTTACAGAAAACATGATTTTGGAAGGGACAGATACATAAAATCTAAAATATAGTACATTTTAAATGAGTCGATATCGGTGAATGCTTTCAAAACATTTTTTTAAATTTTTTGGACGTTGCTACCTTTGCTTTTATATATGAGACGCCACATATGTGATAAATAAAAATATCAAGGGCCTGTTGTTTGATTAGAAGTAAGAGTAATAGTTAAGAAAAAAGCATAGTTTTTGCATTCTCTTCCATTCAAACTACCCGTTTTCGTAAAAATCTATGCTTTTTTCATAACTATTACTTCTGATCAAACAACAGGCCCTAAGCCAATTAAAATAATTCACTTGATGAATTTAGAATTCATTGTAATAAAAGATAGAGAAAACATAATATATGTAGCAGGAGTAATGAAAAGATTGAAGAAAGAAATTGTTTGAATAAATGAGATATAGGAGTACATTAATGCATAAGGGAAGTATGTAAATTTATTTCCAGAGGGAAAGGAAGGTAGGCGGAAATGGATTTCTATGGTTTCTACATGTAGTTTTTTTTTTTTAGAAAGCCCTATTTGGCGTTTTTTTTTTTACTTTTTTCGGACATATTTACGGTTTTCTCTGCAAATATGAAAGATAATGACAATTTAAAAAAATACGAAAGATAAGTCGTTGCCGCGTGACATTTTTGTAAAATTTATTTTCTTCTTATTCTTATTTTGTTGCTTGGTTCATTTCGTTTTTACCTCATATTATTTATTGTATTGTGATCGGATTCAAAATTGAAGTATGACGTTTTGTGCCGAGTCTGGCCATCTTTATTTTTTTTTATGCAACGATTGCTATATTTTTAAATTTTTTCTATCTTTATATATAAAAAAATTATAATCAAATTTTTTTTTCGGTACGTGCGTTTGAAAGTTTTTTAATGAGATTTTATTTTTATTTTGACGTAAGCCGGATTTCGACAATTTAAAAATTGCATATTTTTCAGCTATTTTCGTCTCAGGGATCTCTCTTTTATAGTATTGAATTAATTTTTTTCTTCGTTATTTTCTGACTGATTTGAATTTAGAAAACTGTTTTTTTATTTTGTTTAATGTAGTGTTTTTTTAAATTTATTTCTTACGTTTTTGGATAAGCCATTGTTTAAAAATAAACTAAAATATTTTTTTTATAAAAAGTCGAAAAAGATTTTATTGATATGTTAATTTTATATTTAATTTTAAAAAAAGCATTTATTTTTAACTCTACTTTGGGTACATAATCTTTTACATATTCATTTTATTATTATTATTCATTTACGACCTAATCTATCCTGACCTATAATAAATAATTTTCTTTTACGCACACAATGATTTTAAAACTGACAAATCTATGAAAACATTCCAAGCTTCGGAGGCACGTTTTGACCGTATAGCGGTCGTCACGGCCGCGCATCTATCGCCTCGGCAGCGCAGCGGTAGCTACGGCTGCGCAGTGGTACTCACGCAAAAAACCAAAATCAAAAACCGAAATAGAAAAACCTAATTTAAAAAACCAAAATTAAAAAATAAAATAAAATTCAACAAAACAGAAATAAAATCAAAAACTTTTTTTTTTCAAGATTTTGTAAGGTCGGCCATCCTTTATTATTTTTTTTTGATAATTCAATTATCATAAAAGTATAATATATAAGAAAATATTTTCTTTCACCCGAGTTTCACGGTTTCGACCGTAGTTTCGCGGCGAGACTTAAATTTTTTTCTGACATTCACGATCTGTAGAATTTAAAATTACCTACCTTTCTACATTTTTAGTTTTTTTCTAACTTTATTTTTAGAAAAGTTAGAAACGATTTCAATTTTTATAGATCAACTTAGACATCTGTTGAGTTTTTTTAAAAGCTCGAGTTTTCGATACATTTTTGATGTTTAGTTTTTTGGCTGTAACTCCGAAACGCCATTTTATTCGGCAATATGGCATGGTATTTTTAACATGGCAGGCTTCAAAATTATGTTCCCAGTTTTGCGATTTTAGCCGTGGCTTTGCAATAAGGATGTTACAAAAATTTTTATTAAATAAAATCTGTACAAGTTAACGTGATATATATTTCTGCATTTTTAGTTTTTTCTTATGTATTTTTTTAAAAAAAGTTTTTAAAGAAATAATTATTTCCATTTTTTCTGGGGCCAGGTAGACATCTATTGAAAATTTTTTGAAGCTCGAGATATCGTTTGATGTTTACTTTACTGGCTGTAACTTCTAAACATCATCATGTCATCCTATTTTAGTCATCGATATCTCGAATGATAGGGAAATAGTTCTTCTATCGATCATATTGAAAATAATTTTGGTACAGTTACAATCTTCAGTATTACGTCCGCTTTCATCCGAGTTTTGTGGTTTTAACTGTGGCTTCACGGGAAATTTTTTAATTCTTATTATTAAAGCCACAATCTGTAGAATTTAACGTAATCTATCTTAAGGCATTTTTATTTATTTTTTATCACCATTTTGAGAAAAGTTATAAAATTAAATTCCATCTTCATGAGTATTTTAAAACTTTCCTTGAAATAATGATAAAAAATAAATAAAAATGCAGAAATATAGAAAACGTTTAATTATACAGACTGTATTTTTTGGAAATGTAATTTAAATATTCCCCGCGAAGCCACAGACAAAACAGCAGAACGCGGATGAAAGCGGACGTAATTCTAAAGTCTGCCATTGTAAAAAAAATATTTTTGGTAAGTTCGATAGAAGCACTATTTCCTTATCGATTGAGATATCGACGACTAAAATTGGATTATGCGTTTAGAAGTTATGGTTAAAAAACATAAGAAAAAAATTTTACATAAGACAATAACTTTTAAAAAAAATCAACAGATGTCTAATATAGGCCAGGTTCAAATTGGATAAATATTTCATTCGTTTACAACTTTTCTAAAAATAAAGATACAAATAAAATAAAAATGCAGAAATGTAGATGATGTAAAATTCCATCGATTGTATTTTTTAAAATAAAGGTTATAAAAAAATTTAATAGATGTCTCATTAGTACCGCAAAATTGGAAAAAAATATTTTATTAAGTTAAATTGCTACTACATTCTTAGGTAAGGTTACCTTCTTCTTTGGGCACACAATGATTTAAAAACTGACAAATCAGTGAAAATACTCTTCGGCGACACAGTGGACGCTTCTTTTTGATCGCGCAGCGGTCGCATCGGCCGCAAAGAGGTCGCCACGGCCGTGCAGCGGTCGCCACGGCAGCGCAGCGGTGGTACTCCGGTTTCGACCGTTTCGACCGCGCAGCCATTTGCCCTTTGCGCGGCCATTTCAAACATTTCGGATACATTTTGTTTTTAATTTTTTCGGCCTTTACACCCGAACGCGCAGTCCGATCTTCGCGATCGGGGCGTCGACGGAAAGGGGAGCTCAGCGCGCAGTGTTTACCGTCAACCTTCTTCTTCGTTACTCAACGAACAGTAAGTCCGTCTTCTTCTTCGTTACTAAATTATCAATGAGTCTGCCGTCAGGCTAAATTGCACGCGTAGTCGTGCAACGGGCACCTAGTACTATATTATCGAAACAATTGATTTTTTCCCCGATACATAATAAGGTTTTTGGCTATATTTATGCAAATTTCTCGGTTATGTCATTAAATTTGACAAATTTGAATTTTCTCTTTTCTATATTTGAACCTGGTTAAGGATCACCAGGTTAAACGTTTACTAAAAAACTATCCGAAGAACTTTGATTCTGCCTTTTCCTCAGGACGTACCATTTGACGCATGCGAGTTGTATTCCAACCAAAGGTCTTATACCAACCAAAAACTTTGCGTCCAAACAAAACTTTTATCAAGTTGGAATTGTTCCAAAGCGGACGTATACCAAGGTAACACTGCGCTTTAATGGTTTTAAATACATAGTTAATTTTAAAATAAATTACAGCAGAAATGCATTTATTACTGGTAGACAGGAATGTGTTATGGATGATATCTTTAGCATACTTCGACACCTTGTTACTAAAGATCTATACCATTAGAATAATCATAAATATTTATAATCACAATAAAAAAATTTTTTTTTACATTTTACCAATATATACATACTTTTTAATGACATATCCGTGACTATTGACTAGATTTAATAAATATCTAACTTTTGGTCGGTAGATAAACATGTTATACTTACTCTAATCTCCTTCAAAGTATTTCTCTTGGTATTGCACACACTCCTCCTAGCAGTTCCGCCATTGTTGGAACGCGTCTTTTGGAATGGCGTTCAGCTGGGCCGTTGCGTTCCTCATAGGTTCCCATTCAGCGGCATTTTTTAACTTAGGGAATAGCAAAAAATCACGTGGAGCCTGACACATTTGGCCATGAAGGCGGGAGTATTATTGTGTCGGAGCTGCTAACCTGTCTCTGCCTACAAATCCGGTCATTTGCTTTCCACAGAATCACAAAGGCGATAAAGAACCTTTGGTAGTGCTCTTTGGTAATGGTTGTGCCTTGTGGTGCGTACTCATGATGCACCACACCGCGGGAGGCATAGAAGACGATCAGCATGACCTGCGGAACTGCATGCCTTTTTTTGGTCTTGGGACTGATGGATGTTTCCATTGAGAGGACTGCTTCTTTGTTTCTGGGTCGTACCCATAAATCTGCAACTCGTCAACAGTGATGCAGTGTTCAGGAAGTGGGGTCACTGTTTGGTTGTCCCATAAAATTTCTATTAGCAACTTCAGCACGATTTTTTATTACCTAGGTTTGAATGAACAATAAGATAAATGTTAATTCTGTCAATGAACAATACGATAAACATGACACAAAAAAGATTTAAAAAATTTTCGGAAAAGTTAATCTGGATTTCTTTCAGAATTTGTACATATTGGATGTAGATAATGAGTATATAAAAAGATAAAAACAATTATGTTATATTTATATTTGTAGCGTTATTTAGTAAATAAACGAGGTAACTTGTTTGCTGTGCATAAAATTTATAGTCTTTTAACATGAAAAAATATTTCAGCCCCAATAATTTTACGTAAACCTACTTTCATTGTATGTATTTTTTCAGTAATTTTTTGACTGTAAATTTTTTGATTTGATTATTGGCATTGGAAATTTGCATACAATATTACTGTGTATGATTATAGTAATTTTTAAAAATACATGAGCTGCTACTGCTGAGAGTTGTTTAATATTATGTACATATTATACATACCAAGTATGTATTGTACAAAATGCTGAAAGACTGATAAAAATATGTATATATCGGACAGCTCTGAATGAAAATTTGTTTATGAATGCCCATTTATAACTCCAAAAATAAATTATGCAGTGGTACCTGGCATTGGTGTTTTGGAAATGCGATATTCGGCACTATTCTGAAAATAAACAAAGATTGCTAAACAAACAAGAAGAAAAAAAACAAGATTGCTATTTTGGTGATTATTAACCCAACACTGAAAAATAGATGGGATGTATTTATTTCTGTTGGCGAAAGGAACAACGGAATGAGTCAATAAAATCGAGTTTTGAGTTAAGTATACAGAGTTGTTCTTTAGATGCATACCTAGTAAGGAAAAATTAGATGAGTCAGAAAGATTATTTTTTACTTTTTTGAAAAAGGACAAATGGCAACAATAAAATTAGTCAACATGGTTTAACATTCTTGGGCAAAAAATAAAACTACTGGTCCGAAAAATCGATAAAAATAGATATTTCCTAAGCAAACGAAATTCCAAAATTTTATTTTGGCTCCTGAAATCCTGCATTTTTTGACTCATTCCATTGTTCCTTTCGCCCACAGATTTATGCCTGTGTAATTACTTAATTTACATTTATGTTTTACATACATTTGTTATGTTACAGTTATGTTTTACATACACAGTTACATAACATACATTTGTATTTTTTATATAAGAACTTTGGAAAATAGTTATGAATCTTCCTGTATATTTAATGTGATAAGTTGATTGAGGGCAATGTGGAGTACATATAAGGGATTCATAAATAATTGTCATTAAAAACACAATGTCCTGTCGGCAGCAAAAATTGCATCTTGTGTTTTTATGTCTACATATATGATGGTGCAATATCACTTTTCTGCACTCAACAGTTGAGCCCTTGCCCGGAATAACGTTGTATCCAACACAAATGTCAATTTTGAGTTATTGATGGAGTTATGTTAAGTATGTTATTATGCATCGATTAAGGTAAATAATATGTCAAGAAAAAAATATTTAGGCTTCTGGTTGCATTTTAAAGTTATTGATTTGTGGAATAACGTTGTATAGTGTTTCTCAAAATGGCGTCGCCGAGCGTCAATATCGTGGAGCGTGGTTTAATTCACATGAATAAAGGGAGAAAACGAACATCTAATGTTTTAAATTGGAAAGATATCAAAGCCAATAAGTTGAAGGATGCAGTAAAGGAGTTTTTATCCAGAAAAAATATTATCAAACCTGCAATTGACCCGCCAGAACATGTTTGTGGAATAACGTTGTATACGATTTGGCAGTTCTGATTGATATTGTGATTTCATATGTGACAATATTATTTTGTCGAACGTTAACGATTTTACTCAATTGATTTATCCATATTGATATTTGAAATGCTTTTTGATAATAATGCTGTGCTCTTTATATCGTAACTTAATATAACACCGATACAAAAAGTTTATTTAATTCCTCATTCTTTTTCGCAGGGTCGAGTTTGTGCCAAAAAAGTTTAAATCCGGGATGATTTCTCCATTTTAATATCAAGATAAATATTTAATCAGTATTCAGGTTACTGAATTACAATGAAAAAAGTAATCATCTCGTCTTGTGTATTAAGAAATTGAATGTCCGACGCCGTATTCAGCAAACAGACGGAGATATGTAATAGTATGTACGAGAGACTTATCGTTCCGTAAAAGATCTTTACCTACTAATGATCTCATCACAATCAGAGCTCAAACCTTCCACAAAGAATTAGAATCATGGACATCCTATAGCTTTCTACCAACTATTTGTGGAAGGAGGGCATGATTGGCTACCGTTTGGAAAAAATCATGCAGTTAGGGAGCCTGGAACTAACTTCAATGTATTCCAATCTACTGGCAATAAGACTGTTAAGCTCAAGGACCTCGATGACATTTGTGAATTCATGTTAGATGAGCACATGCTGCTTTTAAAAGGCATTATCAAGTAAAGCAGAATAAAAAAATCCATTTTGCGGAATAACGTTGTTTGTGAAAATTTCATATACAACGTTTTTCCACTGATTCAGCATGTTTTTCTACAATAGATTCAAATTTAATTGACTTTTCCCCCTATTTTATATTGAGATTATTATTAAGATTATTATTAAGATTATTATTGATTATTATTAAGATTAATATTAAGAATTATATATTTATTATATTTAAAATATAAAATGTAATAAATTGTAACTGGTTTCGTTTTTTCAATTTTTCTCGGAATGAGAGAATTGTTGGATACAACGTTATTCCGGGCAAGGGCTCAGTTGTGAAGTAATGGCATATCGTCGCTTAGGTTCTAACACCGCATAACTCAAAATCGTGAACTTTTCAGAAGACCAAGATAACTGTTTAGGTAACATTGTGGTCTGCACTGATATACACTCTATTTTTGTAATAATGCATCACCATCGGTTAAAACCGCTTTGATTTTGATTGGTCAAACGACGCGTCTTCCGTTGTTATACATACATTGATAGTGATTTTTGACTTCCAGGGCATCTGGGTGTTATTTGATGTCAAAGTGATGTCTATATTATCACGCAAAGCAGTCGTTGCAATCTGGAGTATTGTCTAAAATATAAGTGTTTGAGGAATATATTATATAAAATAAGTATGTACTAATACTAATGTTATTATAAAATCAGTTTGTTCCACACACATCTACTAATTTGTTCATCTAAAGAGTTCAAATATTTTGTGTTCCGTCTCGACGCCTGGAATCCATTATGAGAGAACAGCCTGCTGTTTCGCCACTAGACACGCGTTCCTACCCCCTCTGATTCCCTGTTTGCGACAATTTATTCCCGCTGGTATCCCTGTTTCCGGTTTCGCCGGCGCAACGGTTTTTCTTTCATATGACGTCGCTGTTTCGCGCCATTTGCATGCGTTTAGACACGCCAACTTTTGTTGTGTTTTTTTTGTGTTTCTATTGCAACCTACCCCCTTAATTTTTGATCCCTAGGTTAACAAACATTAGACTATACAAATTTTTAACATAGTGCGACAGGACGTTGATATTTTAGTGTAAATCCCGTGAATTTCGTCAAACGATTGTTAACAAGATGGCGGACGAGCAAGCTCGTTCGCCGGTATCCTCGAATGACGGATCTTCTTTCGAAGAACCGAGTCAAAAGAGACGCCGCGTAGCATACGACCCGCGTGTAGACCACCTGCTAAAACAGGTGACTGCTCTGACGGAGGCCTTGTTAGCAGGCGGCGCGGCTCCTGCATCAACAACGCCGCCAACGGTACTCGCTTCGGCAGTACATATACTAAAATTGGAACGATACAGAGAAGATTGGCATGGCCCCTGCGCAAGGATGACACGCAAAATCGTGAAGCGTTCCACATTTTTTCCGGAACACGAAGCGGATCGAACAGATCTCGAAGTTGCAACACTTCGATTCCGACGAGTGGTCAGGCGTTCGCTATGCGGAAACGCAGAGAACCTACGCGGCGACTCCCACGTTTGTGGAATTGTCGGTGAACGACGACTTGAGAAGGATCGATAATGCGCCGTATTTTTAATTTTCTTATCCTTCCGCTTCGGCTCTCTTCGAGCGGATTCAGTCGATGTTCACCAGCGATGCTCCGTACAATAAGGTTTCGGACGACATCCTGCAGATTGTGTGCGGCAGACGGGCAGAGTGTATACTGAACCGGCGAAAGGCCATATTGGAGGGCTTCAAAGACCCTTTCGTGCGAGAAGGTGCGGCCAAAATCCCTCCAAGCTCGGGATACTTGTTCAATAGGGAAGAGCTATCGGCGTATATCCTAAAGAACGGGGGCCAGGAGACGGTGATGGTCTCGCCCGCAACCCGAAACCTGGCCCAACCGTCAACATCTCAGCCCCAGCCGTCAACTTCTCGTCGAGCTCCGAACCAGGGATACCTCCAGACCCGTAAGCCCTTTCTGCCGGAGCCGAGGCACAGGGAGCGAGGCTCAGGGAACCCGAACAGGAGACCTAACCGGAAGGCAGACCACGGCCGAAAACCCGCTGGTTACCGTAGCCGCAGAGGTAGAAGATGACGCGAGGCTGAACAACCAGTTCTGGGGAGGACGCTTGAGGAGGTTCCAAAGCACGTGGAAGGAGTTCGGGGCACCACCTATAGTGCTGAGAATCCTCAAGGGCGCGAGAATCCCCTTTGTGGCCAAACCTCCGTTAGTCTTCCCCACCAGGCAGCTGTTGAGCAGCTTCAGCACGAAGGAGTCTCGAGACATGTCGAGTCACATTCAGGCCCTGAAGATGTCAGGCGTGCTGGAAAGAGCAGATCATTCTCCGAGCTTCATCTCAAATCTGTTTCTAACTCCGAAGTCGGACAACTCCCTAAGGCCGATATTCAACCTGAAGGCGTTGAATGCCTTTGTGGAGGCGAAACCCTTCAAGCTGTTCAACCACTTTCGGGTCCCAGACTGTCGGGTCAAACTGGCTAGCGGGACTCTTGCGGAAGAGAGGAATAAGGACCGTAGTCTACCTGGACGACTTCCTTCTGGCCAATCAGTCAAGGGACCTGCTAGCGACCCAGGCAGTAGAGACGGTCAATCTGTTCCAGCATCTGGGTTGGTGCATCAACCGCGACAAGTGTGTCCTTATACCTACCCAAAAGCTGGAGTTTCTGGGCATAACTTGGGACACCGAAGCCAACCAGAAATCCCTCTCGGACCGCAAGTGCTCTGGCCTTCGCCAAGTACTGCGCCGCCCGATCGAGGCCGGCGGTTGCTCCCCCAAGCAGGTTCTAGGCCTCTTGGGAAGCCAACCAGAAATCCCTCTCGGACCGCAAGTGCTCTGGCCTTCGCCAAGTACTGCGCCGCCCGATCGAGGCCGGCAGTTGCTCCCCCAAGCAGGTTCTAGGCCTCTTGGGGAGACTCAACTTCGCAAACTTCGCCACCCCTCGGGGTCGTTTGCATTGCCGAAGACTGCAGAGATTCAGCCGCCAGCTGCAGAGGCACGAGCCATCCAGACAAGTGGAGCTTCCTGCCGCGGTTCGGCACGACCTAGAGTGGTGGTTGGAGGCCGTAGGGGAGTCCTGCCCAATACACGAAGCCCCCTTCTCCCACTTCCTGACTACAGACGCAGCGGACGCAGGTTGGGGCGGCCAGGTGGACGACCAGACGATATCAGGCCAGTGGACCCCAGAGCAGATGCGGTGGCATTCCAACCAGAAAGAAGCCTTCGCTGTTTACGCAGTGATCAGGGATCACGCTTACCTGCTAAGAGGAACGAAGAACCTACTGCAGACAGACAACAAGACAGTAGTGGCTTACATCAACAAGGAGGGGGGGACAAGATCATTGGGCCTTCTGAAGATAACTCGAGACCTCCTAGAGTTTATCGACCATCAGGAAATATCTCTGACAGCGCAGTACATTCCAGGGAGATACAACGGGATTGCGGACCGACTCTCTCGGGGGACACCACTCCCGGAATGGCACCTCCTGGAACCAGCGACAGAGGAAATATTCCGATTATGGGGACGTCCTCAGATCGACCTCTTCGCATCGGCCACCGCCCATGTGGTGCCAAACTACGTGTCGCTAGACTCAACCGATTGCTCGGCCTCCTATCTCAACGCATTCAGTCAGCATTGGGATTACGAGCTGGCCTGGGTATTTCCGCCGCCGAATCTCGTCCCAAGAGTACTGGCGCACTTGAACTTGGCAAGAGGCACCTTTCTCCTAGTTGTGCCAAGATGGGAGAAGACATTCTGGAGGGCCGATCTCAAACAACGAGCAAAGGGAGGGCCAATAAGCGTAAGAGATCTGAAGAGCGTCCTGATCGATACGTCGACAGGGTTTCCCCCACCGAGGGTGTCGGACCTCCAACTGGAAGTTTGGAGAATAGCAGTGGGTGGGAACAGGCTATAGCGGATTGGAGCCAGGAGGAACAGCAGCTGTTCAGATCTGGCTGGAGAGGCTCAACGCTGAACACCTACAAGCCGGCCTGGGATAGGTGGCAGCGATGGTGTACCACGCATTCTGTCCAACCTCATAACCCTCCCCCTGCAACAGTGGCAAGATATCTGGCCAACCTGTTCATCCACGAAGGGCTAGCCCCTCGAACAATATTGGTCCACAAATCGGCAATCGTATCCTTCTGTGGCCCAGCTCTTGATGCAGATAAGATTAGCTCGAACTTCCTCGTCAGGCACGTCCTTAAAGCCATCTCGGTTTCTGGTGGATGCACTGAGAGACCCCCGATCTGGAACCCCCGAGTAGTGGTGGAGTGGCTACGTGAAAACCCGCCAAGGAAACAGCCTGTATGACGTGTCAAGGAGGACGGCCATACTACTCATCATGGCATCTGGGCGAAGAGTCCAAGATCTGACACTTCTCAGAGTCACCCCGGACCGATTGATCGACAAAGGAGACTCCATCACGCTATGGCCAGCCTTTGGAGCGAAGACTGACACGGCAAGACACAAACAATCGGGATGGAGGTTGAGCGCATCGGATGAAAGGAACATCAACCCCTTGTTTTGGATCCGAAAGCTGGTCTCACTCTCACAGCCGAGACGAAAGCCGGACATGAAAGAACTATTTGTGACGACAGCAGGTGAAGTAAAGCCAGCTTCACGGACAATGATAGGTGGTTGGATCAAGTCAATCCTAAGAGAGGCTGGAGTGGAAGCAACGCCAGGAAGTGTTCGTTCTGCTGTGGCTTCGTTGAATTGGCTGGAAAACTACCCGATAGAGGAGATCTTGTCAAGGGGAAACTGGCAGAGTGAAATCACCTTCCGAAAATTCTACCAAAGAGAGATAGTAGATAACCCCAAGCAACAATGCCCCCAGAGCTCATTAGCGCCTCTCTTTACGCCAATATAGGCAGTCACATATAACGTCGAACCACTAGGTCACCAGGTGATAACAAACAGATCTCTCATAATGGATTCCAGGCGTCGAGACGGAACACAAAATAAAAGAATTTTACCTTCCATTAAAATTCCTATTTTGTTTCCCTCGACGCCTCCAGGTAATCCCTACCTGGTGCATTATGAGTCATATGAAAGAGAAACCGTTGCGCCGGCGAAACCGGAAACAGGGATACCAGCGGGAATAAATTGTCGCAAACAGGGAATCAGAGGGGGTAGGAACGCGTGTCTAGTGGCGAAACAGCAGGCTGTTCTCTCATAATGGATTCCAGGCGTCGAGGGAAACAAAATAGGAATTTTAATGGAAGGTAAAATTCTTTTATTATTACTAGTAAATTGATTTATTTAACAATTATTGTCGTGCAGTAGTTCTTCTATTCTTGATAATCTTGATAATATCCGATGGGCGGCAGCTGCTAATCTTGATCTATTTGACAATTATCAACGTGCAACGGCTGCTAATATGGCTGAATTCTAAAGCGCATAATAAAAAACTGTGTATAACTTAAAAAAATATATACATATATGTGATGTAAATATGTGTTGATTTGTGAAGCAAGGGTATAAAAATTAGCTTGAATTACGAATTACCAGGGTTTTCAAATTGAAGGGGTTTTACCAGGGAAACTGGTTAAGTTTATATTAACCCTGTAACCAGTTGTTCAAAAATCTAACCTCTAAAATCTTTTCTGCAATCCTAGAAATGAGCAATAATAATACCCAAAAAAAAACTGAAATAAAATAATTTAAATCATTTTGCTTACTAAAAAAAATGCATTTGCAGTGAGCTGGGAAAAGGTCGAAATGCAATAAAAGCGAATGACCAAAATGCATCTCACCATATATTATTTTACATGGCACATTTATGGTATTATTTTACAACCTCTCCACTCCGGGGCCCGGTACATTTCTCCCTCTAGTCCCCCCTGCCCTGGTCTACATAACGAACCCTATAGTGTATTATGTGTATGTAATGCGGGCATTACACTCTGCTCACTTCTGTGGCAGTGAGCAGGGAAGAGAACATGAATGTGGGCAACGCGAGTATGTAAACACGTCACTCACTCTGACCATGCTCCTGCCATTAATGCCACTGCCAGAAGTCCCTTAGTCAACGGACCAGCAGCACGAGCTTTAGTATGTAGATGTATTCTGTTAAAGTTTCTGATCTTTGGTACACTTCAGCGCATCAGTGACCTCTTCATTTCTGCCTTTAGCTTTGTCAATGACCAATGTCTCCTTTAAATCTTGAATTAACAATTACACAAAAAATTGTGCAATTTTAAGATCCAGCAATATAATATAAGAAAAAATTTTCCTTACCAATATAAGTATTTTATTTGAGTTTGAATAATGCAAAGAACTTGTAACATATTCGGCCGAATTCTGAAATAAGCAATATTGCTATTTCGGTACCTTAACAGTTATTGTGTAACATTGTAATGCCATCAATTTTGTCATTTTAAGTTTGACAGGTTTGAAATTAATGAATTCAATCAATCAGGAAGCCCTAAATCTTAAACAAATGTTTAGTTATTCACAATTTGCGAATAACTTAATATTTGTTTATGTTTTAGAGATTTCTGATTTATTGAACTAATTAATTTCAAACCTGTCAAAATTGACAGCATTACAATATTATGCAATAACTGTCAAGATACCGAAATAGCAATATTGCTTGTTTCGGAATAATATGGCCGATTGTCTTGTAAAATTTCGTGGGCATGGTATATTTTTGTGTGCTATGCGCAATTTTGTAAGCACACAGTGAGAGGCAACATTGTCGATGACCATAAATTCTTCAAGTTAAAATATTTATACCCCTAAGGCACAAGGTGTAGAGTGTGTTTTGGATACTTGGAGCATGTACTTTCAGAATGGATTATCTGACATTTCATAATTGGCAAGTGCCACCAAATCCAAATTTCAAAAGCAAAGGTCTATTCCATTTTTTATGTTTCTATTTTACAGAGAAATATGGTGAAGTGATCAAATCTCATATTTATACTATTTAATATTCTTTTTCAAAAGGTACTTCATCTGGTTTGGTTGTTGCACTATTCCTCATATTTTCTCAATCTTTGACACTTACCCAAGATCCCAAATAGACTAATGTAAATTGTTTTAAGGTCTCATAGGACATTTTTTCTCATTCATCATAATAATATTGGATCTAATGGATGTAATGTAATCACCATCACAAATTTATTTTTGTTGATCATGATAAATCATGGTAGAAAGGAAACAAACCGAACAAGTTTGGAAAATTAAGTCAATTCTGTTTGGAGTTTTGTATTGAGTGTTTTCGTGTTAAACTACTTCCTAGATGTATGCTACTTATAGCTTTTACTGTTATATGTATAGTTAAATATTTGTAATTGTATAGCATTTTGCACCCCACAATTACTTATGTCCTAGAAGAAACTTTGCAATTCCCATTTTTCTTTACTCACTGCTTCACGTTCGATAATATGTTATAAACTATTTTGACGCTGCCTACGTAAACTAAGACATCTACAAAAAAGCTATTTTAATAGATAGTTGTTTGAAGTTTGGCTTTACATACAAAATAAACATATTTGTCCGCTAAAAAGTCTATTCTTTTTTTCTGAAAAAAGTAGAACATTTTTTGTTTAATTTTATATTGCGGAGAAGGGTATTTTCTATATATATATTGGTACAACCAAAAATACATTTTTGATAGATGTCTGAATTTACATTGGGACTGTTGATTTATGTTCCAAAGTCGAATGTCATCGGTAACAAAATTCCTGTCAAATAATATTCTAAGAATATACAACTACTGCTATTCACAAAAGTATTTTTAACATTTTCTTTCGATTTGTATAATTTTATTACATTTAAATGTAATTGACAGAATTACTTGAGCAGTTATACTTGCTATTTGGATAGCAGTAATAATGAAAGAGAACTAGGTTATTCAATTGTTTTTTTTGTGTCTTTCTGATTATTTATATAAATTTGTACCGAATATCTTACGTACATTGTAATTTGTATAAAATACATTGTAATGTTTTTAAAACTGGGTTACAAAAGTTCAAACTAGGGCTTAGAACACATTTTGATATAATCTGTTGTATTTTGAATTTTTCGTGTTCTCCACCTATGTTAATATGTTCTGATCCCCGAAAACCACAATATTAGGTATATTTTCTGTATGAAGAAAACTCGAAAAATTAAGATATTCAAATTTGACAAAATTGACATGAGGTAATGAGCAGTGATTGTACGAAGGGATAAGGAGTCTGTGACTAAATTTACAACTCTTTATGCCAATAAAAGTATCTGGTTAATTGAAAACAGTTTATTATTTACACTATCTTATATAAAAAATACTGTCATTTTTCAAACTTTGTATTTTATGAGAATTTTTATCTAATAAATAATGGAGTAACAGATTTCATCAATTAAAAAGCTATGTTTATACCATTACAATTTAAAGGCATCAAAAACGTGTGTGTGTCTTGAAAATTTAACGGTTTAAAACATTCTTTGATTTATTATTAATAAATATAAATAAGTATTTCGGATTTTAGTCCATTTTATCGAAAACACACTCCGTAAATCTATATAAACAATTCATTAACCAGAGAATTTTCTGGCACACTAAAAATACATATATTGTCTTAATTATTACAAATAATGTACAGTTTATTAGTTTATAGTACATAGTTTAATTGTTACTGTTTTAAAAAATTAATCCTGTGTGCAACTTCTGATATAAATTAATAATAAAAATCTAAATTTCATTAAAAAACTACTGAAAAAGTTAATTAATATCGAATATAACCATTTAAAATGTTTCAAATACACGCCAAATGAAAATGTTAAATTGGTAAAAAAAATTGTTGCATTACAGTAATCCCCCGACTTACGCGAACTCGGAGTTACGCCGTTCTTGAATTATTTAGTGTTTATCTTGCTGTGATCCGCATTGGATGCTTTTCATGCGAATTGTACGATCAACGAAAATTAAGATTGTTTTGTTACATGTCTAAACCCTGAAAAAATTTGTCATCCAAATGAAGTAAATATTCTTCTGTGTATAGTTTTCTGGGATATTCTGCCGTGTATATGTGACCTCTCTGGCCAACGTTTCGGATCCCATTGCAGGGTCCATCATCAGGGCTGATGTGATGAGTGAGTGTTGAAGTGTAGGTTAAGTATTGCCTTGCAATACCGTACTGAAGTCAGGGTGTCTCCAAGTTTGTGTTATGTTAATTTGCATTACCGTGTCGAAAGAAGGTGTGTGTCTTGATGTAGTTTGTTATGTATCTACTAACGGATGTCGGACTGTTGACAATTCATCTAATGTTGGCGTATTGAGTTTTTGGAAAGAAAAAGTAAAATTCATAATTTCGCTCGTAAATTTCAATGAATTTGGAGTTGACATATTGAATTTTCTAAATAATTCGGTGTAAAACCGGGGAAGTAAAAAAATTCATCCGCGTAAATTGCGGGAAATATTTATATGGGAATGTATGGAGATGAAATGGGACTTTGAATTTTCGATGTAAATAGCGGGAAAACGAGGAACGTAAAATCGAAGTTTTACTGTATTTTGCATTAATATGTATGTAAGTATGTGCAAAGAACAGCAATTTTATTGAAATTTTTCTTCTGAACTAGTGTTTTTATTAGACCTTAGTCCCAATTAAACAAAATTTATGTATTTATATGAAAAGATGTATGTACATACTCCGATTTATGGAAATTCGACTTCGTGATTTTTGTCGGTCCCATCTGTTTATTACGTAACCCACTCATTACGTAACTTTAGGGGATTACTGTTCTTTACGTAGGAATTGAAAAATTAACTATGTAGTATTTCCATCAACAAAATAACCTGAATGTTTCAGGACAATACATGTATGTAGATGTTTTGCTTTTGGCAACTTGTATTCGCATTGCACATAGCATTTTGCAATTATAGTTTTTAAATCGTCTCCTCTTCCATGAAGTGTCATATTGTATTTACATGTTGTTAACGGGGTTAATAGAAACTACAAATGCCTTATCGGTAATTATTGTTGAATTATGTACAGTAAGTGCAATATTACTTGCAGGAGAATAGATTCACTTAAGATTGATGTCCTTTGAAATATTTATGCACAATTTAATTTGTGTTTGAAGATTAGAGCATATAAATATGTATATATTTAACTTTTTTCTCTTATAACCTTATACAACTACATAATTTGGAAAAACTATTGTTAGCTTGCTATTTATACATTATTAACGAATTTAAAAACCTTGTTATGTTATCAAAGGAAAAACCTTTTATGCTGATGATTTTAGCTGTTCCTAAGCTTCACTGCGCCCTCAGTTCAACAGGATTTTTCCACAGCACCCCAAGAGTCCCTCTACTAATATTTCAGTCCCCCTACATATCCAAAGAAATAATATAAAAAATCTTACGATAATATCTTCATAGAAGTGTTTTTTAACTAATTGATAAAGTACTATAAATGTTATTCAAACAAATTTTAACTTACAAGAGAAAGCAATCTCATTGAAGGTCACAAACTTCTGCAACAAGGGAAAACAATTTTTGCCACCATCTTTATGAAAAATTTTATTTTCTCAAGCTATTTCAAAAGGTGTAATGTGTCTCTGTAACCCAATCGGGGCGTACCAGGCAGCACACTTTGATCTAATTCCGAGATAATTTTGCTACCGCCCAGTTTCAGAAAGTCTACATCTTTAGAGTATAATAATTATTGTAATTTTGATGAATGTATATAATCACATTGTTGCAATCTCATTGTGTATGTATTCATAAGTATGATAATTTTTTTCTAATTATTACATACATATGAACGGTATTGTAAAAGAGTATTGTTAATATGTACCTAGTATCTTATTGTTTCGTTTTAACACTGATCAGAAATTTTTATTAGTTTTAGTTTTATTCTGCTTAAATAAAGCACTCTGAAACTAGATTTTACCAAATAGACCTCAGTGTTAAAGAATGCTGAGAATTTTATTTTATTAAAATGATTAAAAAGTAATTGCTTTAAATATTTTTTTATCATGAATATTTTTATCTGAAACATGCTAACAATGTCACATGCATATATACATAATCCTGCTTGATTTTGAATTTTAACTTATTGTTTCCTTAGAATAAATTCTTTCTCATGGAAAATTTGCAAATGAACATATCTCAATTTATTTTGATTTTTAAAATGGGACAGAATGTAAAAAAATATTATGTTGCTCTCATAAATTATAAATAACTCCTAAATTACTAGATATTGGTTAGGCACATGGATTTAAATCATTTTTACAATATATTGATAGTAACAAAAGCATCAGAAAAGTTGCCTAAATTGTGGAGAGATGTAATAAGTAATGATGGACATTATTTTGCCAAATAAATTATTCGTAATTTTTTTGGATTTAATTTTTTTCTTTGTACTAAAAAACGGCAATCACTTTTCGCTTTATCTATTACAAATATCGCGACATTTATATTAATAAAGTACCCAATATTGACATATTTGTTCTTCTCACTTATGAAAAAAATCAAAATATTTTTTTTAATTTTGTCAAATTTCAAAAAAATTGCGAATTACATGAACTAAAATGTATTGATTTGTGATGCAAGGCGCTAATTATTTTGAATTACGGGGTTTTCGAATTATCGGGGTTAATTTACTATGAAATTAACATTTTGGGACTTGTGGGTTTTAAATTTTCTAATTATGGCGTATTTCGAATTATCGAGGTTCAAATTAACGGGGTTTTATTGTATACATATAGGATTTCACCAACATATCGAGCCAAAAGGGCGTTAGTAATTATTTCGTACTTTATAGGAGAGCAAAAGAAAGTTCTGTCAATCCGATTTTGTCAATACATATTTGTTTAATTACTAAAAGATTTCCATATGCGTTTTGGATTAACAAATATGGAAATCGTTTAGTAATAAAAGAAACATTGACAGAACTTTATTTTGCTTTTCTGTAAAGTTTGAAATAATCACTAAGTTTGAAATAGCACTTTTGGCTTTCTACCTTCAATATTGATTGATATTTTGTTTATTTAAATACACAAATTATGTTGTTATTTTTAACTTATGAAATCGTTTATCTATTTTAGTATAAAAATCTTCCAATATAAAATTATATAGTCAGTATCAAAAATCGAGAACAAGAATTGTCTGATTAATTACTGTACATGAGGTTGTGGAAACACACAATACTATAAGTTTTGTGTTGTTAAGTAACTCATTTTACGTATAGTTAATTCAATTCACTCTTTATAATGATGTTGCGGTTCTTCAAAATACAACATCCTTGATAATTAATTAAACAGGTTGTAGTTAGTAATACAAACGAAACACAAACATTAAACCAAATTAATGTGTCATAGAAAAATGTCAAGGACAAATATTTTTTCCAAAAAAGACTGATCTGTCATAGGGAACCCGGGACCTTCTTAGTGCCAGTAGACTGCACTCCCAACTGATCTACGTCAGATTATATATTGTTCATTGCATTTGTTTGTTGCTGGCTTCTTTAGTGGCACATTTTTTCCCAGTAGATAGGATTTATGTTTATTTGTGTCTAGTCCACAGATGTAATTCAATTGTTTTTTATTAATATAATTTTTAGTTGAATATTCTAATTTGCAAATTGGAATTAATATTGTTGAACTATTATTTAGGGTTTTTTTTTTAATTCAGGCCAATTTAATGTTTCTGTTGTTCTGTGAATGGAAGTTTGCAGAAGGATAAGATGTGAATTCCCCTTGTAACCCTTCCCCTCCGCTGATATATTTTCGATGTAAATCTGTACCGTTTGACCGATCGGACTCAAAATTTGGATACTTATTATTTTGGACTCAGTGGGTAAGATAGGCGATATTTCCCCCCTATTTTCATACCCCTTCCCCACCCTCTGACATATTTTCGATGCAACTCTGTACCGTTTGACCGATCGGACTCAAAATTTGGAAACTTATTCTTTAAGACTCGGCGGGTAACATAGGCGATATTTCACCTATATTCTTATACCCCTTCCCCTCTCCCTGAGATATTTTAGATGCAAATCTGTACCGTTCGATCGATCGAATTCAAAATTTGGAATCTTAATTTTTTAGGACTCGGCGGGTAACATAGGCGACATTTCCCCCCTATTCTTTTAACCCTTCCCCTCCGCTGATATATTCTTCCCTCCAATCGAAATAAGGTGAGCTGTATGCTTCAGTATACATAATGTATATACGTATATACATATTCATTTGCGACCCTTTTGGTTTATTTCCCCAAATGTTTTAATTAATTTCATACCGATTACTTTTGAACCAGTTAATCATGGTCTGGTAAACTATACCTCTAATAATTATTTGAATTACCTTTATAGACTTTCTCTCGTATATGATTTTTAAGATTGAATATGTATAATCAATTGTATATTAATGAGTAGAGCTAGAAAACAGAGAGATTTCAGAAAAATTGCACTGGTATTATATATATCAAAATTGAGATTTAGTATTTTCCTTCCCATGCGACATCTAAGATTTTTGTTAAAAATAAGAGTATAGTCAAAACTCCTCTATTTTCATTTTTTTATTTTCATCTTTATGGTGTGCAGTATAAAATAAATGAGAAGTGTGGGGGTGAGGGTATGGGATATGCGGAATAATATGAAGGTACCTAATACATTTTCTGGGACCACACTAGTATAGTAAATCCGCTTTCAACCATGATAGCTAGGGGGGTAGGTAATAGTTATACTTTATTATAGAATATGCTGGCAGGTGAATATTTTATCTATAATTTTTCTTTTTTGTGAAAATGTGAAATGTGAGAAAGTGAAACGGCTCTAAGTAAAATGGGGAAAAATGGGAAATTTGTTATAATAATACATATTCACACTAATATTCCTTTTTATCTGTATTATTTTGAATTCCATTATGTTTTTTAACTAATTCTTAAACTAATTCATTAATATACTTATTATATTTATATTACAAATTATGGAATATTATTATTACTGTTTTTGATTCTAATTCATCCGCAGTTTTGAATGATGATCGATTGAAATAAAAATAAAAAATATTTTTCTTTTTATGAAATAGAATTGTATTCCACTTGACACACTGACAATTTTGTGACTGAGCACTTATCATTATTAGGAGATACATATCATTAAGTTAGATTAAATTTTTTTGTTTAAAATTCTATGATTATTTGTGTGAGATACATACATTACATTTACGAATAACATTTAGTTAAGATTGTTATTGTTACTGTGTATATAATATAAATGTTTTATCATACCAGGATCCATGCTAAGTATGTACTTTCTACTTGATGTATATCTCCAACATCAGTATGCTGGATTTCCAAAGTATAATGTTAATTTGAGTGAAACTTTTACACTATTTGACATGCTTTATTACTTTTCATAAATAAATAATTTAATTTCTGATTAAATTATTTTTAAATATTTATTATTTTTATATGTTGCGCTAGATTTATTCAATCCTCACATCCGTGGAAATAGTTCTACTTGTACAGAGGAATTCACGATTAATGGTTTTTGGATTTTGGTTGAGTATAGTTCAGTTTAAAGCATAGATTTTTACGAAAACAGGTTGTTGTATGTATTGGTGGAAAATGCAAAAATCTATGATTTAAACTTAATTATCACTACAAACCAAATTGATAGAATTGTCCCTTACAGAGCCAAGCATTCTTATTGTAGCCGCTCCCCAAATGCCATAATTTGTGATTTAACCACTTTTCTTTAGTTCATGTAAATATTGTTTAATTTTGTTGATCTTGTAAATAAATATTTTGTTTAAAGATGAAATGTTTATTAATCTAGTTCTTTGTCATATAAATGAAAAATAAAATATCTTGAAAATATATTGGAACTTGTTTCTCAAATTGCATTGTTTCGTAATCTGTTGTAGTTATAAATGATATATATACTTCATAAATAATAGAACTAAATACATAAAACCATTCTGAGGGAAACTGCTGCATTGGATAAGGATAAGTCCAGAAAGAAAAAATGAATTTTTGCCGAAAGTAAAACATTACTGGACAAGGTAACGCAATTTCTATTGTCTTCAATTTATTAAGAGAAGTAAAGGAAGTTTTATATTAATTGCTTCTATTTTCTTGCATTTAATTTGCTGAAAACAAATGAATGGTTTTAATTTAAGTTGCATTGAAAAAATATTACAGTTTCCGGATAGGTATATACTATACACCTAAATGTAATTAAACAAGTTTCTAAGAATATTTACATTATAAAAAAATTACATATAATATAAATAATAATAATAAACATGAAATTTGCTACCATATACGTTGGCATTATGCAGCAAGAAATGGACATTTTAAAAAAAATTCTTGCATGCATTATCAATATCACAAATATGAGAAGAAAGAACAATCTTGTTTTTACTATTTAACAGAGAATTGTAGTAGGTAAGTAATATTATATTAATAGGTACGTAATACACATGTTACGAAAAAATTAAATTGAAACATAATATTATTTTGCAGATTTTCATTGCGCTAAAATTGTCATTATTAACATGGAAATGTCACATCAATACTTCTGGGTATCGAGTACATTTTAATTGGTACCAATACTTTTGTACTCGATACTTGGTACATTTTTTACAACTTTCAAATAAACTAAGTCGACCAAAAAAACTACTACCCAAAGCTGTAGAATTGCGAGGTAAAGCTACAGATGCTTATTTAGTGGTGCGTGAGCATGCGCAATATCGACCTTCTCTAGGCCTTGCTTATTAGTGGCATGTGTGTACGCACATTGCTAGTAACGAGCATGCCACTAGCCATACAACCGCCGGTTGATTTATGAGCATGTCACTAATAAGCATGTGTATCTGTACCTTAATTCAACAATTACAACACAGGTTTGGACAAGTAGAAGATAGTCACTTGGTTGAATTGGTGTGTATATGTAAGCCATGCGTATGACATTGTTATTGCGTTGGTGTCTACAGGTATAAACACCAACCCAACCAAAACAATGTGCCTTGTACGCATATCTTACACGTACTAATTTGATTGTTTTTCTTAAGTGGAAAGAGGTCTACCTGACAATTCCAGAATTGTGTGTGTGCTACACAGAACAGATTGTTTGCAACTTGCACTAAATAATACAGGCTTACAAAAAAATAAAAAATTTGAAAAAGCATCGGTACTGTGGGGTATCGATACCTAATACAAAAAAAAATGCATAATTAATTTGAAATGTATCTATACTTTTGTTTCAATGTTTGTATGAGTATGATACTTTTTCACCGATACTACTTGTGAGTCAAGTATAGATACTTTTCGTTCGATACCGATTCCCTACCAAGGAGGAATAATTCCGCAATTGTGAAAACCCCGCCGCCATCTGCAGAGCTGCAGTAATTTGTATAGTGTGTCATAAATAACGCCTGCCAAATTCGAGTCCACGCAGCTTTTAACTGTGATCACCCACAATAATTTATTTCGCGAAATATTATAATAAATCTTCATTTTTCATTATATCATCAACTTTTGTCACTTTTTACATTATTACTGAATATTTATATTTATAATGGAATCGTAGAACGCAATGGTATGCATGGCATTTTCGTATCTGTGATTATAGTCTAGGTTCGAGGTGCTGACTTTTGTCAACCCTACGTCATTAAGTACTGGGATGGGACTTGTGTGTGGTGTTGACCAATAAGATAGGTATCAAAAAAATATAAGGTTGCCTGGGATCATCCTGGAGCATTTTATGTAATCAAAAAATAATGACACCTAAAGAAGAATTTTCTATAGAGAGTACCTATCTTATAACTAGTAGCAAGAACTTAATAGGTGAACTATCATTGTAGTAACTTATATCAATTATGAAAAATTCAAATCAAATTAAATGATAGAAACCTTGCAAATATATAATTTTTTACAGGGTTTTTATAATTTTATTTGAGTTGTACAGAAGTAGATAAATTTTTCATAATTGATTTAAGTTACTGTAATGACAGTTCAACTATTTGCAATAAATAAATCAGAAATATTGAAAAAAAATGACTTTGATATTGCATATCTTCATAACTTTGTAAAAATGCTATTCGAACAAAAATTTACTTTAGGCCCGGTTGTTTCAAGTTCGATCAAAGTAAGCGTAGAGTTTAAACTCAAATATTTAGTACTTTTTTCAAAAACGGGTTGTTTCAACTCGGATTAAGCGAAATCTGTCAGAGAATTCTGAGTGGAAATTTTAGATTAAACTCTCGGTCAGAGACGCACTGCGCAATGTAATTGACATCTGTCAATAAAATATTTTTTTATTAATTTTTCGACATTTTACATACAAAGTGTCGAAATGTACAATATTATGTAGGGTGACACAGGCTTTTCTGACGATCGACTGATCCTACAGAACAGGAGAAGTAATTTACTTAAACCTCGAACAATACTTTTTTTGTCAGAAGAAATTGATTTTTCCGCAACTCTAAATGAATTTTACCGCAGGGCATTGTCGATAATTTTTTTTTTCAAGGTTTCTATTTCACTCGGGTTTTGATAATTTTACATTTATATCGAAGAAAGGTGCGTAGGTGATGCATCTGGAATATTTTTGGACTGCGGATAGGGTCAGCCATTACCAGAGCAATGGCTCCTCAGACCACATTTTAATTAGTCGAAGAGCACTATAAAAATCAGAAATATATTTGTCATTATGTCCAAACAAAATATCAAGTTACGACAAACGGTACCAGATTTGAAAGTTGCTATATTGTATGAGACCGGGACCATACCCTCAAACCATATGTACAACATTTTTTTATGCTACAATGGGCCTGTAGGCCCAATTTTAATTGCGATCCGATAAGAACACCTAGATTTTTAAAAAATCAGAAAGATGTATTGCGACTTCACCGGGAATCGAACCCGGAAATCTCAGTATGCAGAGCTAGTGACATGGCCACTGGACTACGAACTTCGATGTTATTTACCAATTTACGCATGGTTTGGTCATGTAGAACTAATTAGCAAATAAAGAATGGTAAGGAAAATTGTTTGTCGAAGGCAGCAGAAGCAGAGGACGTCCGCAGAATAATAGTAATAAAACAATATATTCGGTATATGAAACTCTTTTATTTTATTGTATTTTATATACCTACCTATCTTGTCTTTTATATACCTACCTTTTAACAGGAAAATTAATATTTTAATAAAAATACAACTTATAATTAAATTAAGCCAGATCTCTTTTGGCATTATGCCTTTCCAAAACAACTGAATTTTCTGCCGATTTTTTAGATAGTTGGGTTTTGAAAATATCTAACTGAACCACATATAATTTATTCTGCATATCAGTCGTGGGCTTTGGATTCACTTTTCTTATTACCTGCAAACAAAGAAAAGGTTATAAACAGAAAAACTTAAGAAATACAATACAGATCAAATAAAAACATATTGTTCTTGCAAATATTAAATAGGTAGGAAAACATTTTTTCATCAATAACTAACCTTCCTGGCGCATTTCATCACACTCTCGGATCTACTTCGAAAATTTGTTGGACAGTGCGCATTTAGGCGGGAACAAAGCCACAAAATACTAAATTAGTTGCGTAATGCGGCCCTCTAGTCTCCTTTCATCTTCTTGTGGACATCTTCAGTTATTATTTAGTAAAACAGCACTGTTGATGATATGAACGTAATATATCGAAACATTTGCGCGCTGTCAAATGAAATTTAAATGATGGGATGCCAAATGCAAAATTATTTTGGCGTGGATTTACTGCATTTGACTATGATTTTTATTTTACACAATTGCAACACCCCTAATCCGATATTTGACAGATTTTTTGGTTTGAAACAACTCTTTCTGCGAGATTTCGCGTGACCTTGAGGTTAAGCTCAGTTTAACCCAGGATTTCCGCTTACTTTGATCGAACTTGAAACAACCGGGCCTTAAGCTGTTGGCAAAAAGGTCACCTTTGTATTCGGCTATTTGCGAGAGCTGCCGAAGGTTAGCGAATGTTTGTATCCCTCCCGCCACATCCCACTTTGAGGACTCACTCGTTCCGATACAAAACTCGGCTTACTTCGTCTCTATGTATTATAATCTTGTAAATTTCATAATACGGCCGCATATTATCTCATTCCTCTGAAAAGAAAAAAAGACCGTCTTTTAGAGTAACAATTAGCCCCGGCTAATATGAAAGTAGGAACCTTCGTATTTTTAAATATCTATGTATGTACATAGTACATATTATTACAGACAGGGGAGGTGAAGTACACATCTAATTAACATTAATGCACAAATATAATTGTGTGCAGGTACCACAGCAGGAGGAAATAACTATAAACAGAAGTTTTTTCGTTTATTTTTAAAAATATACAAAGAATTTTTATACCAGAATAATTTTCTTTATCATACTCTACAGGGTGTCTCGTAGCTAGTAGTAAAAACTTCGGGGAAACTTCATCATTCAATTTTAAATAGAAAATATTCTTTGCATTTTGGGTAAAATATCGACAGTTATGGAGATAAACTTTTTTTTAAATTTTTTGAAAGGATATATCATTTTATTTGACTTATATTGAAGCACATTAATTTGATTCTACTAAAAATTGAAAAAATCCTATTAAGTTAAAATATTTCATTATTTCTATTAAAAAGACTCCCGAAGTTTTTGCTACTTCCTACGAGACACCCTAGTGAAAATTTCAAAGTACAGTTGCCGGAAAACTTCTTGAAATTCTTTGGCGTAGTGGGGGAATGCGCAGAAGACAAAATTTGGGTCTCGTTGGTGGAATGCAACATTCGCAAACTTCCCCCCACTACGCCGTAAAATTTCAAGATGTTTGCCGGCTACTGTATAAATAATACTGTCGGTAAACCAGAAGATAATTGTTATAATTTAAATATAAAAGTTTTAATAATTTTATTTTGCTGGGATAAAAGCGTATGAATTTTTAATATTCTTTATAAGTTACATTAATAATAATCAAATAATATTTAATTAGTGAAAAATGAAAAATTTAAAACCGTTTGTCTCCGTAATATTGCTTGAGCATTTTTAACGTATAATTTAGGCAGAAATCACGGACCAGCTCTGTTACACCATGTATTTATGTGCAGATACATTAACTTTTTATTCAAATAAAACTCTGCTTATTTGTATATTTTTACAAATTATTTAATCGGTACTCGAAGTTTTAATATAACACATTATGAATTTATTAATACATAATTTCATGTCAATCTGAAAAATTCTTCTGGTTAATATCAAAGATAAACTATCTTAGATAAAAATGTCGACCGCGAACTCGCTGTTAAAATCCCCAGTTTTGTTTATATTGAAACGTGCCCATACGTCAAACTTTTGACAGTCAATAAACTCTGATCTTTCATTTTAAAGCGGGTTGTTTATGTTGGTTGTGAAACAGATTTAACGATTTTATTTATTTTTTCACAATATTATATATAAACAAGGTATTGTAAATCTTAAATTTTTTAGGGTAAAGAAATTTTAAATAACATGACTTATTATCTTAACCTTATATTTTACAGTACATTTTTAATTTATACGAAACATCGTGTCCTGTTGCAACATTTTGAATTTAAGCCCAGAATTTGTTTCTTCTTCATGTTTTTTGGTTAAAATATTTACAAGGAATCTTCAAACTAGTCGAAAGTGCTTGACTCTCACATCATATTTAATTTTAATTATATTTTTGTTTCTTGTCATTGTGCATTAATCATATTTGATAAATTTTATTCCTGAAATACATCCGAAATTGTAATTTATCATAACTTTATGTGATTATTTTTACTCATGTTAATGAATAAATATTTTCAGTACAATTATGTCGTCTGGAAGAAAATGTAAGAACTGCGGCTCATCAGATATTGAGGTAGACCCAGCCAGAGGTGATGCAGTGTGCACCAACTGCGGTTCAGTTTTAGAAGACAATATAATTGTAGCAGAAGTAGAATTTCAAGAAAATGCGCATGGCCATGCTTCCGCCATTGGACAGTTTGTTTCAGCAGAAAGTAAAGGCGGAGCAACAGGATTTGGTGCTTGTAAGTCTAATTTCAATTATATTTTGTACATTTTCTTAAATTCATATTTTTTACTTTGTGTAATTTATTTTAACAGAATCTTTATCAACTTCTTTTTGACATTTAACAATATAATGTAGGAAACATTCCTTTATAGAAAATAAATTATATAATATTTTTGTTAGTTTTGGTTATTTTTAGTTCTTTTGCGAAAAGGGAAATAGGAGATTTGATTCTAAATGACTTTGTAATATGTATATTTCAAAATTTTATTTAAATGATTACATTAATTTAAGTAACACGAAAAGTTATGGTTCTGATGATTTAAATATAATTTTGTTGACCATTTTGAGATTTTACCAATAGCTTGCAACTCGTTACTTTCAAGAAATCCAAAATTTAGGGCTGGTTAGGGGCTGCCAGTAGTAATAGTAATAGTTAAGCAAAAAGCATGATCACAACCTTCGATTACGAATGTGAATGGTCAGATGCTATGTATTGTTTATATTATTTTATGGAATGGAAGCGTCGACGCTCACCGCAGAATCAATAAGTGACTTGAAGCTATCTGGATATCCAAATAATACTCAAAATGAGCTGGATGGACAGAATTACAAATGAAGAAGTTATGGTTCTGATGAATAAAGAAAAATAACTAATTAGTTAGAACAATGAAAATCCAAAAGCTTCAATATCTCAGACATGCGATGAGACATCCAGAGATGTACGAGATTTTGCACTTTATAATGCAGGGAAAGATTGTCGGAAGTTAGGTCCCTGGAAGAAGGAGAACATAATGAAAAACCTGAGAGTTTGGCCAGTCTACTGTGAAGCTATTCCAGGTCGCAGTAAATAAAGTGGTGATAGCCACTTTATTTACTGCGACGTATCCGTTGAATAGATAAGGCACAAGAGGAGGAAAGAAGCAAAAATAGATTGTTTGGTTGCTGGTAATGCAAAAACCTGTGCTGTTTTCTTTACCACTGATCAAACAGCCAGCCTTTATTGTTATGAGAGTGGAAAAGAGTGGAAGAGTTATTTACTCTTATGAGAGTGGAAAAAATGAAAATTGTAAGATGTGTTTGTTTTGATTGAGAACTTGATACAAAAACTACAGAATACTCATTGGATATTCTTTATATTAGTCATTTTTATTTAAAAGAAATATTTCCTGATATTCTTACCCTGAATAAGCTGAGAATAACAGCCTATGCTAATAAAAATCTGGGGTTCAAATCACACCAGAAATCATCCTTGCTAGTTCTATTTTAACAAACCAAGCACATTTGCTAGGTTTGAAAATATTTGCATTCAGAATAGATAGTTGTACAATTTTTGGCTTTTTATTCAAACTACGATCTGTCAATTAATGTATATTATGGATGTCTCACAGAGACGAAACTGTATTTTATTATTATTATGGGAAAGTAGGTATAGAAGTCATTTTATGGTGTATATCGGACAAGTATATTGCTTCATAAAATTCCGTAAAATCAATTGTGGGAGTCTCATTTGATCGACATTAACGATATCAAAAAAATAATTAGCGACATCTGTGGGGATTTAGGGGGAAGGAAAATGGCTGTCACAGGCCGGTATAATAGTTTGTTACAACACATACGTGATGTGTGTCATATAATCCAAATATATACAACTTTCAAAAATTAGTAAGACATGGTATATTCTATCATGGTGGAAATGGCGAACGTTACATATGTGTAAAGTGATCACTTAAGCCTACCTTACGATCGGTCGTAAGTCCGATATACACCATAAAATGACTTCTATACCTACTTTCCCATAATAATAATAAAATACAGTTTCGTCTCTGTGAGACATCCATAATATACATTAATTGATTAATGATGTCTCTGTGACAAGAAATCCAGTACTACCGTTCTGAAAGATTTGAACAAACTCAAAAATATTCTGAATGAATAATACTGGTAAAAATAAGGAATTTAATAAAATTGAAATAATAAATATTTCTGGCATATCCTATTGTAATGTTAGTAATTCGGAAAGAATTTCATTACACAAAAAAGTATATTGCTTCATAAAATTCCGTAAAATCAATTGTGGGAGTCTCATTTGATCGACATTAACGATATCAAAAAAATAATTAGCGACATCTGTGGGGATTTAGGGGGAAGGAAAATGGCTGTCACAGGCCGGTATAATAGGTTGTTACAACACGTACGTAATGTGTGTCATATAATCCAAATATATACAACTTTCAAAAATTAGTAAGACATGGTATATTCTATCATGGTGGAAATGGCGAACGTTACATATGTGTAAAGTGATCACTTAAGCCTACCTTACGATCGGTCGTAAGTCCGATATACACCATAAAATGACTTCTATACCTACTTTCCCATAATAATAAAATACAGTTTCGTCTCTGTGAGACATCCATAATATACATTAATTGATTAATGATGTCTCTGTGACAAGAAATCCAGTACTACCGTTCTGAAAGATTTGAACAAACTCAAAAATACGATCTGTCAGTTTGACTTCATCTGCTTGTTTTATTATCCTTGGGTGATTTGTCTACAAACGCTTACACTACTTATATTATTATGTATTTGGTTGTTCACAGCATTCCATATGGGAATCGGTACTGAATCGAGAGAAGTTACAATACGGAAAGCTAAGCAAGGCATAACAGCATTGAGTCAACAGTTGAGACTGAATCAGCATTGCATAGATATTGCCTGTAATTTCTTCAAAATGGCCTTGAGTAGGCAATTAACCAAAGGCCGTCCGGCAACACACATCCACGCTGCCTGTGTCTACATTACTTGCAGGACTGAAGGAACAGCTCGTATCCTTTTATAAATGCAGTCATCTAATCACTATGCAAAAAAAGTCAGTAGAATATAGAAAATGTCTTATTTTCAAATTAAATTCAAATGGACTGCCATAATGATCACTGATGTATTTATTTATATTATACACTTGGAAATTAGTTTTGCAGCCTACCTAGCCAGTCTGATCCACTTTCCACAACTACCTCCAGAGCAGTATTTTTGTGATCAATGATGTCCACACTACTTTAAGCAACATTTCAATACACCAGTCAGGTCATTTCTACCACAAAATTTTATAGCCATTGCTGCTTGAGTCAAACACCTGTTTCTGGGGTCATGGCTTGTGTATTTATTTATAGTTTTTACCTAGGATTAATGCGAGGGGTATAAAAGTAAAGGCAGCAATATCCCATATGTCTCTGAGACATACACAAAAAAACTCAAGGAAATTTCTCTAGAATCTATGAAACCTACATATTATTGGAAATTAAGTTTTAAAAACAATTGCTACCTCAGTTTCTCTTTTCTATATGCATCTACATATATAAATATTTAACTTTTAAAAATCGTGGACTATTACAAAAGCAGAAGAACCAGGGTATACACATGCTTTCTTGATTTGAGTAAAGTGTATGACCGAATCAGACATGACAAATTATGGGAAAAGTTGCGGAAATGACACGTCTCTCAACCAGTAGTAAATACACTGGATAGATGGCATCGACGGAAAGAGAACTCGGTGCATCAGAAAGGCGCCGACTCTGAGCCCTTTTACCTGCGCTCTGGGGTGAAGCAAGGCGGCTGCGTGTCACCAATCATATCCAATGTATATACGGACGAATTGAGCGAGCAATTAATCAGTTGCAAAAATCGGTTGCCACATAGGCGGGACGAATTTGAACCATATTAGCTATGCCGATAAGAGGGCTTCCACAGATCTGCAAAACATATGCTAAATGATTATAAATATCATATAATGCCAGTTAATCGGTTATAATGGCATTTAACCCTTTGCACTCGAAAGTTTTTTGGTATGTTATTACTCATCTCTCGATAAAATTCCTTAACTTATTGCTATTTAATTGTACTTATATGATTCTAGTTAAATTGTATTGAAAACTAAAACCCAATATATTAAAAATATTGAGAAATAATACTTTATTTTCTTGCCGCCGTAGAGGCCTTAGCAATCCGTGCAAGCCGCCTCTATGGCGGCACTTGAGTGCTAAGGGTTAAATATGGAAAAGTGTAAGACAATATCTTTCCTGCGTGGCTAGACGGAACCAGATTAAGTATCCAAAGAAAGTGTCAAAATACAAGCAAGGGACATATAATCTCTTACGAGTGCAATACAATAACTTTCACGGAATTTTGTTTGGGCTGCGCGGTTCGTGGAAGGACGTACGCACGGATTCGCTTCGCTCATGAGACACCGTGTTGCCGGTGCAAAGCAGTGACTCGAGGAGAGCACCAACTCTCTCGTGCAAGCGGCGCTCTTGTGGAGGGCGGGGTCCCTGCCAGAGAATGGCATCGGCTGCAGAGATATTACAGATATATCTGGGTGGTTTATGCAGCGTGAAACCCCAAGCACATGTGTCTCCTTCTGCTGCCCTTACTGTTCATTATTTTAAATCTATTTGCAGAGCTTTTGATACTTACATATGTTTTATTATGTATAAATTTTGTAAAGTTCAGTAAAACCTCGATATAACGGACCTCTATTTAACGGACTTCGGATATAACGGACAAAAAATCCGGTAAAATATAAAAAAATTAAAAAAGTCCTTTTAATATTATACATGCTTAAATTCAAGTGTTGCCGCATGTAAACAATTTTTAGCGGCCATGATAATCACATCATACATCTAGCACTAGAATTTGAGACATAATGCCATCCTGCTAGTAGACTGCACCTAGCCGGAGTGATAGTATATTAGGGGATTCCCTGATATAATAACGCGTAGGTTTCTATGGGTGTTCGATCTAATAACATTTATTGATTATTTGTTAGATAATGAAGTTCAACTATATTATACGCATTTTCGTCATTTTAGAGTTGATTATAAAAAAACAGCAAACTTCAAAAGTGCAAACAAAACTTGATTCCTTTTTCAAAGCAGGATAACAGAAAGCAAGCGCGTCGATATCAAACAGCAACGTCACTTTACAACGAATTTCCGAAGACAATTAAATAGAATTTTATTTGTGTTTTGTATTTTTTATTTAATATCTAAATACAGTGTATATATTTTCAAAAAAAGTTTTTTGATTTATTTTAAACCTATTTTTGTATAACGGACTATCGGCTTTAACGGACACCCCGTCCCCCCAATTAGTCCGTTATATCGAGGTTTTACTGTACTTGTATATTCATATGGCGGACCAGGTCCTGTACACCTAATTTGGTTTCGCTGGAATAAACGCATTATTATTATTAAATATGGATATTTCCGTTTTTACCAAATAGGGGACATTGCTGATTTTGCTATTTAAATAATTGGATATTGCTGTCTTTGATGTTTCAGTCTAAAATAGACATCAGCTCTCACTTCCGTATGAAGCTGTCACTATGTCATGTTATAATGGACATTGCTGCCTTTGCTTTTTACACGAGGATATTACTGTATTTGCTTTTAATAGCGATTTGCAAACATGATTTTAGAGTGGATAGAGCTATATTTCTTATAAATTCAGTACATACTAAATTAGTATTACTCAGTGACTGCATTCAAAGCATTTTTTGGATATTGCTGCCTTCGATTTTATACCCTTCATTTGATTCAACATTAATTACTCTTTGTCTGGAGAGAGATCGGAGATACAGCTAATAGCTACCTGACATTTTTATGTGCATTATAGAATGCATATAAAAATTCGAAGGCTGTAAAAAATTCAAATTTATGAAAAAATACATAGCGATATTTAAAATAACGATTGAGTTTGAATCACCTTTATTATATACTAATTTTTTGAAAGACAATGAAAGTACTTTGTAAAAAAGTAGAATTGTGTTGCTATTTATTAAACACATGTACACCCTGTTTGACTTAGGCCCGGTTTTTTCAAGTTGGATCAAAGTAAGCGTTTGTTTAAAGCATAGATTTTTGCGTTCTCCACCAGACGATCCGTTTTTGTAAACATCTATGCTTTAAACGAACGCTTACTGTAATCCAACTTGAAACAACCGGCCCTTAGCGGTAGAGTGAATACAAATTTACTGAGATCAAAGTTGAGCTTCCAATCTCCTACATCCTTTGCCTAGATTTTAAATAATAAAACGTATGCATGATACACACATAGGCAAATTTTCTTTTATTTATAGTAAATGTGATTTTTTATCAGTAAAAATGGTTTTTCCTTCACTAAAATATCAGATTTACTTATTGACATAAGTGACGTCCTCCAAATCTGCTGCTACCAACTAGGACGAACTTACCTGAGACTGTCGCAAGCCCTCTGCATCAACATCCCATCTATCGGTGAGTCATTTTATATTGCATTGATTCTGCCTTCATACTATGTACAGAATATTAGTCATGAGCTCAATCGTTATTGTGATTGGTCTTAGGCCCGGTTGTTTCAAATTCGATCAAAGTAAGCGTAGAGTTTAAACTGAAATTTTACGTTCTCCACCAATCAGACGATCCGTTTTCGTAAAAATCTATGCTTTTATCGACCGCTTACTTTGATCGAACTTGAAACAACCGGGCCTTAGACTGTAATGATACTTGGTAACTGAGATATAACCGTTGGAGTGTTAGTTTCTAGCATAGCGGTGATTGCTCGCTGAAAACTGTCGTTACAATAGAGCAGAAATCACAGTTATTTAAAAAAAATGCTACTGATTGTTTTTTTATTAGATATCTGCGGTCGTTACTAGATGACGCTAGATGTATTTTAAAAAGGGCTGCAGTTGTTTTTTAGTTTATTTTGTTTCATATAATCCATTTTTTATTTCACACAAAGAAACAAATACTCATAATACTATATGCATTAGAAAGAGCAACTTTTATAACTTATATATAATAATTGCATATATATGCTTTTTTCAGTATGCTATTCATTTATTTAATAAATAATAATTCATGTACAAAATAAATTTCCTAATTATTTCGATTGTATCAATCGACGTGTGCAAAAAAGGAAAAAAAAGTTTGGATATATGTATATCCAATTTTTGATATACATATATCGGTATAAATCAAAAAATTCCATTTTTTTATTTTTAATATAAAAATCTGATTTTTTTGAACCCTGGTCACAACATTATAAAATATTGTGCTAATTTTATTATACTAAATGAAAGTTACACCATAAAACCTCATGATATTCATATACTCATTTTGTGTACAGTATATTTCTTGCACATGATTTCATGTGACCGCATCTGGAAAATTTCGCAGCACACTCTTGGTTTGTGACCACGACATGTTAAAATGTTATATATACAGGGTGTAATAGAGCTGGTCCACAATACTTCACAGGTAGATTTCCATTTAAGTTATGGGTCATAAATGTTTGAGCAACAATGTCCTTATGTCAATAGTTATGGAGAAGAAGGCGATTTTAAAGGTTGTATTTTTTTTTAAATATTTCTGATTTATCTTTTGTAAAACATTAATTTTAAAAGTAACTTGTATTGAAAATGATTAATTCATTCACTTTACTACAAGTCAAATAAACTATTGACATTTATTACATTGGTGTAAAAGCATTTTTGATTCATGATTTAGGCAGGAATCTTAACAATCCGTAAAGCACCGTGGATTAGCTCTGTTATACCCTGTATATTATGAGATATAACAGATTTTGTGAACATGACTCGGATAGTTCTCATTAAATTTCAATAAAAAAATTCGCAGACTTGTTCCTGGCCGTCTGTTAAAATATTTTAAATGATTATAATCCGTATTATTGATGGATTTGGCATCAACTTTGTAGAGATTATTCACCCAATTTAATGATTATAATCTGTTAATATTGATCCTAGATAAAAAGTAAAAAACGCAAGTTCCTACAAGGTACCATAAAATGGGAAATATCCTTTCCTCTGTCACACAGAATAAATCTATCTGGTGCCAGCAAAAGCCTGAAGTAATTTTGTTTATAGTAAAAAATTATAAATGGATTTTTGGAATACTGATGGTGATGTTATAGAAAAAAAACATCCTAATTTAGTTTGTTTAAAGATCAATGTATTTTTTAGGTATCAGGATTGGTTTACTGAATTTTCAATTTATAGATATTTTTGTAATTTCTAAAATATATGTTTTTATTATAAATAGCACAAGACAGTTGCATTAATTTATCACAATCCAATATATGACTCAAATTCACCAGCTTAACTTTATAAGAATAATAATGAACCTAGTCTATATTTTACTGAATTATCACCTAAGGTAGGCAAGCTTCTATTAACTCTTAAATTGGAATTAATTGAGTGGAAACATTCTTAAATTGACTATTAAAATAAATTCACATAACAAGTCTATAAATATAAATCTAGTGTTTCTTTCAAAGAAAATGGAAATCACAAATTATGTACAGAAGTGCTTAAGCCAATAATTATGGAAACTTTTTCTACATTCTAATTTATAATATTCACACTTCTAAGCACCCTCATGAATTAAAAGTTTAGAATCCAATAGAAGTGTAAGAAGGCAAGGTTTAATTAATTTTATCACATGATTTAATCAGAGCTGAATTATGACAGCTCCACTGCGGTGCACCTATTGGTCAAATAGAGTATTTGGCCCGTGTGTTGAGAGAATATCAGTCCTCTAAGTTGCTTGCAGACCCGGAGGAGCTGTTTACAGTAGGCCCGTAATAAATCAACTCCGGGATCTGCCCTCCTTGAACTCCCGTTCCATTGGTACTTTCGGAAGAACACTGGAACTGGAATGTTACTGTGCCCATATAAATCTCACTCAGGCCTTCTTGTCCAAAATAACTCAATTCGCCGCCGTCTAAAATTGCCGATGCTGTGTAGAAACACTCTGGTTCTATTTGAATTGGGTTTTCAAAATAAACATGAAAGGTATTGCTCGATCCGTCAGAAAAGAACTTTGTATTGTTCTCAGCGAGAATTCGTCCGAGTCGTTTTAATTCAATTTTCACATTGTAGTCGGCCGCACCGTTGGATGATCCGTAAAGCCCGAATCCGACCACAAATATCCTTTTGTCCACTGAAAACTGAATGGAGTCACAACGTCCACGATATCGCCATTGGTTGCTGCGATAAGCGCATGATTGAAATCTGTGACATACCTGAAATCATAAAAATTTGAGAAATATATTATTAAATTTATTAGTTTTTTATAGTTATTCTATTGGTTAATACAAATTTTATTAAAATAATATTTTTATGCAATTTTTTTAAGTAAAAAAATCTTACCAATGATTTAAGTCCAGCCCTCGGTTTGATCGCGTATGCCAATGTGGGTTTGTTTGTCGCCGTAAAGTGGAGGAAGATATCAATTGTTTCTTGTTGTGTCAATATGCCTTGCTGGGCTACTCCATTCGCAAACTCCTCCAGAGTCATGGTGGGAATTCTCACAAGATATATGGCGCTCCCCAGCATAGCACGCTTGTTCTGAGCCGTCGGCTCAATGTCCCTCCTGATACATTCAGCTTGAGCCCAGCAGAGAGCCGCATCAAACAAGTTGATCTCCTTACAGTTGAGTGTCTCTCGGGCGAGAACAGATTCCAGCGTCGACATGTCTATGTCTACAAATCCCTCGGACCTCAAAGCCATTTCTGCCTGTTTTTAAAATTTTTATTTTATTTTCTCACATAGTCTACATGAAATATTTAGGTATATATAATCTTGCTGTTAGGTAACGTAATTACTTTTTACATTAGTAGCGTAACTCATTAACCAGGATATACTCAAATATATTGCAATCCTTGTTTTTATTGAAGTATTTAAATTAGTAATGCAACGAAAACTACTTTCACGAATACAGATACGAATATCAAGCCTCAGTGAATAAATAATACGCCAATGTTCTTTTTTTTACTAAGAGATTTAATAATTAAAAATTACCACCGGCAAATTTTTGTTCAAAAAGCACAATATTTGTAACTTCTCAGGCGTTAGACAATTTCTTTTATCCGTTTGTTTGTACATTCCTCAATCGTCGTTCAACATTCTTCAATCTGTTTGTACATTGCCAGCGGTCGAAAATAAATATCACTTTTTTTACGCTTACGAGAGCTTCTGTTATTATATTTAATTTGAAATTATTTTATAATAGTTAACACTTTTACACGCAACAGAAAGAAAATGGAACGAACAATACATATTACAAAACAAAAACGAAATGAATTGAGCACCTAACCTTATTAATAACCCAACGAAACTAGATGAAAGAATTCATGTTATGCCGTGAAACAAGTAACAATTGACAACTCGAGAGTCAACAAATCCATTCATTCAATGTAAAGGGAATACCCGATAATAGAGTGCGTAGGTGTGTTCGGATACACGGTGCACAGCCAAACCGTAATTTGCATTGCATCCAGTTATAAATAGTTTGTTTTTAATATTCGTAATATTCGGCAAGTATCTACTATTCGGCGAATACGAATATTCGTATTCGTATTTGTTGCATCACTAATTTAAATATATTATGTTTCATTAGTGTATTTTAAATTATGCATTGAATGTGGTGCAGAAAATATCTGATTGAATGGAAAGGGTGGGAAGGGATGATTAAAACTGCAATACAATTAATTTTGAAGATACTATATTTATAGAAGTGATTTTTACATACAAAATATACACTTTTGATTCAATCATTCCATGATATGTAATAAAAAATTTACACACATAAATATTTGGGAATTTAAATTTATTATTAAGTTCTGCACTGTCGCAGTGACAAGGAACTTTAAACAAGTATTATTAATTTACATATAATCTCGAAAATAATCTCAGCAGTTACAAAATAATCACAAATAATGGCTCTTGTTACTATAAATAATATCATTGTATTGCAGTTAATGATGTTAGCATGTAAAGGTTACGCACTGTGCGAGGTGACTAGATTATGAAATAAATACAAACAGGATAAAGGATACATTTTAAATCAAAATTATTATAATGCCAGTATTGAAGATTTTGTAATTCCAGTCCAACACCAGACATTACATAGGTTTGAGATTTTAACTAAAAGTCCACTGCAATCTTTTAAACATGAATAATTAATGAACACTAATAATAATAATTCCTATGCTTTGGAGTTGGAATGATGAAGTGTTGATAATCACTTTCAACATTAACATTAATATTGAAGTTATACGATAAATATGCACATAAATAAAGTGATTTGATTCATCCTTAATATTTAATAATGAGCAGATTTTTTACCCATATCGGTGTAAATAATATGTGAACTGCCATTTTAGGAACAAAATATTTCTAGCATTATTTACCTATAATTTCATCATATACAATATTATTTATTCTACAGCCTTAACAAAACGAGTGTGCAAGTGGCGTTTTTATAAAATCAAAAACTTCCATTGACAACATCTTTAATTTAACAGAAATGGTAATATTTTATTAAATAATATCTATTCACAGTCAGAGATTGGCAAGATTTTTATACTCATTCTCTCTACATATTATTTGACTCTAAAAATAAATAATCCTTGCTTCTGTGAAAAATAATGGAATTTGTGAACAGACTTAATGGGAAACTGGTATTGAGTCGATAACTATTGCCTGTCCAACATAACTTGGCGTGCTGCAAGATTGGAACTAAAACCCGCCCCGCCCGCACCCGGGGTAACCCCTCACCCTGTAATTTCAGTACAATTTTGTATTTGCTCGGGAGCTGTGACATCTTGATTACCAATATACACTGAATTATTATGTCCAAAACGACCAAAACAGTCCGGGGTGGTGCAAGAACAATTGCCAATGAAGTATTAAAGTTTTGCGAAGCTGAAAAAGCAAATAATGGACCGATATTACCGTCTGACAGTTTGACAGATAGACCGGCCGCTGCGGAGCGCGCTGTTACCCGAGCAAATTTATATTGAAGGCTCTGACACTGGTCAACGGACATTCAGTACATTATGTATTGTGTAATAAATTTACAACCTGGCAACTTCTTTTTCACGATAGGGGCGCCCTCCCTCGCACGCCAAGTTATAGTGGTGGCACTCTAGGAAAATATTATTTACTAGTCACATTAATATTCTTACTATGTTTTTAAACTAGACTGCGTGCAATGAAAAACAGGAATAAAGGTGATTTATTCCTGTTTTTCATTTTATTTTTCCTGGGTTTAAGATCGAATCCCCGAGCATTTGGTTACTATCACTAGTTAAATCTTTCTGCTAGACCAGAGTGCGCAAATCCCCAGGTGGGCAATGTAATGTGTAATAACTAACTAAATATCCGATTGTGTGCTCCAAGAATAAAAAATAAGTGCCAGCTTTCCACAGATCAAGATGAATTTTAAAATGAAAAGTACCCACTGATGTCACGCAGAAGCAGAGGAGAATCTGAATACTATATTTGGAAAACAATAACCGAGCATAATAATAATCAGTTCTACCATTCAGTGTGAATATAATAATATTATTATTCCACTGAAAGAACACAGTTTTGGAGGGTTTGGGTTTGTTTTGAACCTGTTCTGAGGAAGTAACAAATGGAATCCAGTTTATTGAATCACAAAAATTAAAATTCATTTCTAGAGCAGGACCTCTATATCCATTATCATAAATTGAGTGTCGTCCACTCGTGTACACAAACTTACCTAGGAACATTTCAAGACAAAAATATGTTCCAGGTTTCAGGACAATAACCACTAGGCTGCATCAACATATATAATAAAGAGAACATTTTTTATGGAGTATTGCAAAAAAACTTGTGTATATTGATTACATATCAAATTTGTAATTAAAATCTTGGCTCAGAATATTACGACTTGGATCTCCTCCCAAATTCTCTCCTATTTATTCTGCGATCGGATGGGAAGCCCATCATTTAGAATAGGCATCCTATCCCCACTCCTAACCAGCTTTTGTCTAATCAGCTAAGGTTAAAAATTGGTTGTCAAATACTTTTTAAAAGAATATTACAAACCTGATTTCTTAAGCAATTTTAATTCACTTTGCAAATAAGTTTTTCTACATTTCCTGTGACTGATAAACCTTCATCATTATTCCATCAAATAACTCGCAGTATTTTATTGAAAATGAGGATGGAATCCACCTCCTAATTAATTAATGTAATTTTTTTTAAATTCGTTGCTGGCCTTTTTTACAAACACCATGTATCGCTTAAGTTGGTGCGGTACATAGTTCGGGGTAGTTACATATCTACTAAAATATAATATTGCACTGAACAACACAGAATAAGACCATCAGACCTAAAACTCTAAGCCAAATGAGACTAAATCATTAACTTGAAATTTAAGTATGTATTCTTAAATATTTTAAATTGAAAAGGGAACTAAATGTTGAATGTAACTTGACCTCAAGTCAAAATATTCTGATTTTTTATATATTTAAAAACAATACACAATTTCTTTTTCATATTACTCATTTATAAAATTAAAAAAGGTTTGATGCATCCTATTGATCATCACACAGGTGCACCGGCTAAAACTTATGGAATATTGGGCAGTTCGTCTAATTGATCTAACGAGGGACTAGATAGATTAGAAGAGTCGTAAGAAGAAGTATTGGTGAAACTGAGACTTTGAGTTGAATCTGCCAGACATACCTGGGCATCAATCACTTCCCAACATCTTTGCATCAGTTCTGGCTCTTCAAATAGTCGGGATTGACTTAGTAGTAGGCAGGCATTCTTCGCAGTAAGACTCGTTTCTAAATAATTGACACACGCCCTTGCCAGATGAGGAACTATATATTTTTTTGCAACATACAGAGTCGACAATACGGTGTCCGCTTCCAATTGTATTTCATCACAGTATAGGTACCTAAAAGAATATATTTAAAAAATTTATTCATCTTTGCACACAAATTTGATCATTTTTTGTGAGCCCAGTTTATATCAAAACATTTTATTTTTACAATGTTGTTGATGAAACAATTTAAAAAAATTATCGAGACATGCTTGAGAAATCCTCGAGATTAAACTCGCTAAAAATATTAAATAGTAACTCATAAAAATTTATTCTTCTTTATTTTAACTAAAATTTTTGCAATATGAACAAATATCTCATTTTATATCAAAATTGCTGTAAAAAATTTAATACTATGTCAAGACGATAAAAAAAACTAACTTGAGTAAAGTAAGGAATGCAGAAGGTTCCACATCAGGTACTTCTATCTCTTGTTTGCATTCTGCCAGTCCCCCATAGAACATGGCGTAGAACACAGAACTGCCTGTTGCTAGTACATATTTGTGAGCAGGAATACATTGTGTTTGGCCTGTGGAAACGAATATCGATATAGTACATATGTACGTATAATTGATGAAAAAAATATTGCATATGGATAAATGACTAATATTTTAACATTATTTATTATTATTATTATTATTATATTCAAATGCCTCATATCATATGGTGATTATTTTGAATAAACCCTAACAGAATTGATTAAATTGAATTGAGAAATTACACATAAAAAGGCATACTCTTTAAGAAATAAGAAAAGAAAACATTAAGGAATATGACATACTTTTCATAATTCGTTAATACATAGAGAAGTCAGTCAAAACAGAATTAATGTCTAACTAATGCAGGAAAAGCTTATCGTATGTAGTGGCTCCAAGCACAAATCCTAGATAGTCACAAATGAGATGGGATTCGAAAATAAACAATAAAATGTATATTAAATTAATACAAATTAATTAATGAATGGCGTAAAGAATGAGGGAGGAAAGAGAAAGATGATGTGGTGAATGGGAACATATTTATAATAGGACTGTAGGTCAGATTCTTTTAGTTATTAATAATAGATTCATAATTATTTATGGACTTAATTATCAATATATAGGATATTGACTCCTGTATTTTCATTAAAACTATCTGGTTATTTTCAATAATGTGGTTGGAAATTCGGAAAAATTATACAAAAAAAATATAGTGGTTCAAACCAAGTGAATTTGTATTAGTTTAATTTGCAATGAATAACCACAAAGGAATAGTAGCTGATCACAATAGTAAAAAAATTGTATATACCTGGCCCACCAACTAGGAATTTCACATCGGCCATTAACTGGTTGTTGAACATGGCCGCATTTCTTTCCCGGACGGTAGGCCTACTGGCCTGCCAGTTATGACTATGTGTGGGGGGTGGGGAGCAGGGAGGTGCGGGGACACTGTGGGGTGGAGGCGGCGAGGCAGGTGGCTGGGTCACAGCCAGTGGGGATGGTGGAGAGTGCTGTTGCTGTTGGCTAACATGCGTGCCAGGTTCGGGCACGCGCGCCCCGGGCAGGCTCCCGCCAATATTGAGGCTTTCCGCTGGAATAAAGAAAAAATTGCATAAGCAACCATGCTTTTAAAATTTTAAATCATAACTTAATTTTTTTTTTTTTTTTTACATAACTTAATTGACTATGTTTCTGTAATTAACAGTTATCTCTTATCTCCACACCAATCGCAGATGAAAGAAATAGAAATATAGCTGTACCTCTAAACACCACAATATTAAATATATAATAATTTCTTTAAAGTCCATTTGAAACAAGATATATTTCATTTTAAGAATTTATGATAACTAAATGTTTTAATAGTTTTTAAATGCTGTCTGGCTGTTCCCAAAATGATTTTATACAGACTGCTTTGCCTACAGGATCTTTTTCCTTAGATCTGATATCACCATGTAGAGCCAATCTATTTTATCAACAATATTACCAACAATACAAAAATAACCTTATCAAATCTACATTTCTGTCTTACTTTCATTACTTCTACATCAGACAGATTTCAATAATTCATATTGATGAAATGAAGACTTTTTATAAGCTCTTATTTATCTTCATATACATCAATTTTAAATTTACGCACATTGTACGAGATTCTTACTATGCTGCGTATATTATTCAAAGCGTACTCAAAACAATTTATGAGTCACATTTGTTTACAAATATCTGTCAAGATGAAATACATAAATGGCGCGAGATCAATATTTGAAGTGTCTCGCGATGTACTTTTGTCGTAATATAAAATGCGCCTCATTTCGATGTATTTACGGCTAATTTAGAAGTACCAAACATACACAATTTGTTCTAAAAGGTCTAGGCTATTTATAAACATTGTTTTGATCATCTTGTGGAAATCGAGTTCTGCCCACAAAATGACTGCCCCAATTTCAAAATGCATTAACGTTTTGCAAGTGTCAACACAAATATGAACTCACCATTCATCCACGCATTTGTCTGTGAGACTGCCATGTTATCCAATCTTTTAACGGGTTTATGGGCGATCCTAGAATACAAGTTGGACATTTCTGTGCCTGGTTATCGATATTAGGACGAAAATAAATGTTCCCTCAGCGCCCAGACCGACCGAAGGCAGCCATTTTGAAAACTGAGAAATGTACTCTCGTACTCGGTTCACTGAGTTCACTCTGTCGTCAGATTTATGAACTATTCTTCTAATCGATCTTCTTGCATCTCGATGCAGTCGGTAATTGTTTTTGTTTTTGTACTTATTAGAAATATATATTAAAATTTTATACAGCTTCATATTTATATTACTAACGCAATTTATCTGAAATCATGTTTTTGAATGCGACGAATTAAAATTTATATTTTGTTATATACTTAGTTATTGTTTAAAAAAATGCAATAAACACTTGTGCAACTTTCATAACCACCATATATCTTTAAAGCTTAATTAACGTGGATATCGATAACATATTCGACATTATTATTTGTTTCGCTGGCAATGTGTCAGAATTTATTCTGCGCACGAAGCGTAGAAAATTGTTTCTGCGCAAGGAAAATCGACACACTTTTCAATTATTTCCCGCTCAAATAGGAGTTTATGTACTATTCGCAATGAGCAAAGTGTTCTCTGTCATGTAATTTTCCATGGATGGATAATACTTGACACCAAAGTTTTCACGGTGGACTAAAATCCATATATTCCTATGAAAGGAGATATTTTGATTTTAGTACCATAAAAATTAATAGTAAATTCATCTTTAATACTATATACAAAGTGTGTATTTTTTTTCAATATATCTGTCTTGTTTTCTGTTAAACGTTGGACCATCACTACTAGTGATGCAAAGAAAACGAATATTCGTATTCGCCGAATATCATCACGAATATTAAAAACAAACTATTTATAACTGAACGCAACGCAAATTGCGGTTTGGCTGTGCACCATGTACCCGAACACACCTACGCACTCTATTATCGGGGATCCCCCAACATTAAATGGATGGATTTCTTGAGTTCTCAAGTTGTCAATTGTTACTTGTTTCACAGCATAACATATGTTCTTTTATCTAGTTTCGTTGGGTTATTAATAAGGTTAGGTGCTCATTTCATGTAGTTTTGTTTTGTAATACGTATTGTTCGTTTCATTTTATTTCCGTTGTGTGTAAAAGTGTTAACTCTTATAAAATAATTTCAAATTGAGATGAGTTTATTTTGTATTGTTCGGGGACACTCCAAAATAATTTTTAAATTGTTTCTATATGACGAAAGTAAAGCCATATACAGGTATTGTACCTGCGAACTGTCTCGCGCGGGTATAAATGCGGCTGCGACAGAAAGATTATTTCTGACCGCTGGGAATGTACAAATGGATAAAAGAAATCGCCTAACGCCTGAGAAGTTACAAATGTTGTGCTTTTTGAACGAAAATTTGCCGCGATAAATTTTAATTATTAAATCCCTTAGTAAAAAAAGAACAGTGGTATTATTTATTACCTTGTTGAATTATTCGCATTCGTATTTGCCAAATAGTAGGTTTGATCATAGTAGGTTGCATCACTAATCACTACAGTAATTTATTTGTATTATTAAAAAAAATAATTTGCGTTGATACGAGTCAAATAAAATAATTTAAACCTTGCAGAAATTTGAAAAAAAATTGTAAGGTATTTGCAATTTTATTAGATATAAGTTACTGTATTGATAGTCTAACGATTCACAGAAAATAAACAGAAATATTAAAATGCAAACTTTGATGTCGTCTATCTTTGTAACTCGGACACTTTACCCAAAGTGGGAAGAATATTTTCTATTAAAAAATGAATCAAGAAGACTCCCCCAAAGTTTTTAATACTAGCTACGAGACATCCTGTATAACAATAAATTACAAAGTAAGAAAGTGGAAATAAAATTTTTACATTCTTTTTAGATAAAACTCATATATTATTTTTTCGTTCAACAATTGACAAATATTAATTATTAATATACTGCATTTAAAAAAATGCAACAGGCGTGTGTAACAAAAACAGTAAAATAAGAAACATGTCCAACGACAAAAGACCCGCTTCAATATATCCAAGGGACATTAGATCCAACGACATGAGGACCAAAATTTCAAAATATACATTTTTTATGAAAGAGTTTTAAATAAAATAAGCAACATATAGTGGTGACGTAGTCATTGAACATACTTTTTCGCACATTCTTAATAAATAATAATAAAATAATCAGTAGATACTATGTTGCATTAATTATTATTTTTAAATGTATATAACTTACATATTTAACACACAATTACGATAGTTTCTCACTTATTGTAGTTAAGTATACCTCTTTCCATTTAAGAAAGACAATCAAATTAGTATGTGTAAGCCATGCGCATGACGTACATCGTTTCGTTGTGTTGGTGTTTATACCCGTACCAAAAAAATGTGCATCGTACGCACGGCTTACACATACTAATACGGTTGTCTTTCTTAAATGGAAATACCTATACCTACGCAGGTAACCTCTTCTTTACCAGTCCAGTCTATTTCTATTCCCCCATCCATCACCGCAACATTGACATTAAATTTTCAATGAAAAATGCTTTGCATCTATATGTAATAAGGCGCATCGGTTCGCCATCTGATGAATACTGTCAACTTGACCCCGATAAAGTGGGGCTTTATTGGAAATATTAATGCTTCTCTGATTATAGTCGTAAGGAGCGCGTATAGCGCCATAACATACCTAGGTATCTATCAACAGTGCGATTTCATTCGTTGTAGAAGCAGATAGGAAAATATGCCAACTTAATAAAAAATTGTACAATATGTGGGCTTAGAGTCAATATTATATAAATGATTTCTTAATTAATTAAATTATCCATTCACCTTAGGTTTATGATTAGCATTCTCGTACGATGTGTATAGCCCATTGAATAATAATATCTAATAAATCAATGATAAAAACAAAACAGGTATATGACTATAATGCCCTCAAAGATACGAGTATTATCTGCTATGGAGATCCAAAACTGCAGAGAACTAGCGCAAAACAGAGATCACCGAAGAGCATCTAATTCTTGGGGAGGTTAAGACCCAGGGGGAATAATTTAAAAATGATAGTATAGTAGTAATAAAAAAAAACAGGAAATAAATGAATTAATAGAATTATTATTAGAATTATGTGGAATATTAGAACAGTTTACGGAACAGAAACTTAATTGTAAAGAAATTATTTTCTTGAGCACAATATGATTAAGGGCTGTTTAAAACATAACACAGCAGGAATTAAGACACATCATTGAGGCTCCAGTGTCTGGATGACTCGTGATATCGAAAATTGTGCACTAATATTATTTCATTAAGTATCAAAGGTCGTCACCTCTCGCGTGGAATGTGGTAAGTTTACCATACGAGTAATTGAGGATATAGGACGAGCGTTCAAAGACAGATTGCTTTAAACAAAAGTACATTTGAATTGAAACAACAAATATTCTGGAAGAATGTTGAAGACAGAAGGTTGTAGTCGAGAAGTGCATTCGAATAGAAACAACGAAACTCGCGATTGATTGTATTCTGTGGACAAGTTGATTCGTTGCCACATGAAACAAGGCCATAATCGGAGAGGAAAATAACACCGACACCGTTAATTTTGATTAAAATCAATCTTTATTTGTTAAGCTACCTGATTTTCAGAACATAACGTAGTTCAGTGATGTTAAAATTAATTTAGATATACTTTAACCGATTAATTTGTGATTTATATATAGAAGAGGCCAAATTTCATCTACATTTTGATGATTTAGAGGTTTGATAAATGAGACATCTATTTTTTCCTGTTGGAAGCGACCGTCTCTCTAATTTATTATCTACAATGTTTCTCAAACACCTGAGTAGAACCTGCTGAGTTACGCCTGGACTTTCAGTCTATTTTAGTAATATCTAAAACTCTTTAAGTTCCGGGTTTGAGTCTTGATGATGACTATATTTTTTCGATAGGTAGATTTTTTTGTATTAACGTATCTAAATTTGTTTATACTAACAGCTCTGTTGATATCAATTTAATCGGTCGATTAAAATATTCAAATACTCACGACACACAGTCAGTCTTGCCTTCTCTTTTACTACCAGAAGTTGTTTATTATGAGAATATTTTACTTCTGTGTTATACCAGTGGGTGTGTTTGTATGTACCTGCATACTTGAATTCAGAGATTCGTGAATTGGGTTTAGCCTTATTGAAACGGCGAACGAACATTTAAACGAATTCCTGAGTACGCGTTTTAAATTAATGAAATTTAAACTCGTACATCAATTTGATTGGAGAGTGACCGGAGAACGTAAACATCTCTCTTTTCCAGTAATGATTACAGAATAAACAATAATTATGTACTTTTATTTGATTTTTTAAAAGGATTTCTTTTTTCCGGTTTTATGCTAATATACTCGTCACCCTCCCTGGCAATGTGCATTATGTACATTATACGCATTACTAATTATTACTGTTTAATTTCACTTTTCCTTCTTATTATCAGTGAGTTTTATTTACGTTAAATTAATCTTTTTATATATGTTATTGAGAAATTAAAAAGTCTGTAAAATTATCATTGTCTTGTCTGTGTCGCCCTATAATTTATTATGGGAGACATTTTTTTTGTATTATTTTCTTACCATATATCTTCCTGTTGGATGACCAAATAAATAAATAAAATACGCATTGAAAAACTGATTGTATTATTCTGTGGTACGCATCTATATTATATGTTATTTTTAAATATTATTTATCAATGTTATTTTTCGAGTAGTTCAGACATCAAACATTTCCCAAATTGATTTTAATATGTTATTTATGCTTTTATAATCCTAATATTTAATGTTGGTCCTTTTTATAATTTTTGTTTTTACGCCAACATTTTTAACCAGTCCTGTAGTAATAAAATTTACATATATATGTTGTCGAAAAGAATTTCATGATTTCAATATGAACACTCGCGTTCCGGAACGGGACACAAATAACCACAAAAATCTTATTTTTAAAACTATTCGATAATTATTAATGATATTGAGCTGATATTCTTTGTAAACAAAAATATCCCAAAAAATACAACGCACAAAGAAAAAACATGATAATGTGTAGTAAGACAGTCAAAAGTAAAAAAAAAACATGTTTTTCCATAGACAATCGGGAAACTTTGTGTCATTCGCTTATTTTTTTGTTTTACTTTATATATCACTTTATTATTAGTAGTTTTTTTGATAAAATTATAGCTTTTCTCCATTTTTATATTATTAATATCTATACATTTTTATGTACATTGGTTTTTTTAATGGTACGTTGTACCGTGTATTAAATACATAAATAATTATTCTATACGATACGGCTACGTCATTCTGTTTGCACAGCTTCGGTCGGTCGGACGCTTGAGAATAATGAGACGTCAAAATACTACGGTTTCTTAAAAATGACGACAAATTAGTAGAATCTTGTCAGCATTGTATAAGAAATGTAATTAAAAACATTGTCGAACATTTTCAAATCATTATGCTTCATTAAAATGCAAATTTGACTGGGGTCACTTTGTACCCCGCTCCTACTTCCGGTACCCGAAGGTTAAAAATGTATACGTGCACGTGTACATGCTGACGAATCTACCAATAATTTCGCTATGAGAAACTGTCTTCCTCGAGGAATGTTGATTGTATATTCATGCGATTAAAGATTATGTCGGTATTTGTATTTAAGTATCCTTTTAACTTCAAGGTATAATTTTGAAGAAACATTCTCCGGCAGACTCGTGGCGACGATAAAAATGATCAAACAAATTTTGTTTTAAAAAAATTTAATTATAGTATAATTTCGGATTTTTCGAATTTTTAACGGTTTTTTCAAATTAGAAACCATACAAATGAGAAAGGAGCCCGACGCGTGGAAAAGGCGCGAAACCTGTTTCAACTAGTCTGACTCGAGCCATGGGTCCGATCAGACGGTTTCGCCGACGCCGTGCCCCCCTATACCAATTATTACGTTTTCAATATTCTATAACTTTTAAGGATAATAATATACATAGAATAGATTTTCCACATGAACTTAAAGCAAGAGGAATATGTTGATAGAATATCAAATTGGAAACAATACAAATGAAAAAGGGAGTATAGTAAAAACTTGGTTTTTATGGGTTAGTTTTTTTCGGTTTTAATCGCTGTAATGTTTAATTCGGATCAGACATTAATATCCTTTCAACGATTTTACTTTGAATTTTGCATGGATACACAAACACATTATTAAATAAATAAATATACGTAAAATTTATGTAGGTACCTACCCAAATAATTCATTTTGAACAAGAAACTATCCTTTTTGGATAAAAGTAGGTAACCCACTTACATAAATTGACCACTTTTACCACGCAGTCACCGTTCGGTCCATGTGGAAGCTCAAGGGTGTAATTTGTGAACTTTACTTCTTTTCTTAAGAGTTAGTTGAAGAATTAGTTTTTTAATAACCTATATTTTTGATACTATTAACAATTGTTAATAATTATATTTTATAGAAATAAACTTTGTTTACACCACTTTTTTAATAATTTTAATAACAACTTATGATTGTGATTATTTTTATATAGGAAAAACGTGTAGAAATTTTAAAGTTAGAGTTAAGGTGTTTAAATAGTAATAATTATTCTGAATTTTCTAACCATCTTTTGGCTATGGATCATTCTTTTGATATTAAAAAGGGTTTACAAATTTAACATACAAATTATACAGAATCACAGTTTGATAAATTAGAAATTTTGGAAATAAGAAAAAGTGTTAATAGTAAATTGAATATTATAAATAACCAGGTCCTTTTTACAAATAGTTATCTTTCAAATTTATTTTCATGTTAAGTAGGTACTTTATCATTATTCATTTTCCATATATAACTTTTAAATATTTTGATTATCTACACTTCGATTTGTAAATTTAATTTTGTTAGTATACGTTTGTTATCCTGACGAAGAGGCCATGGGCTCTGAAACAGTGATTTGCGTTATTTTCACACTCCCATTTTTTATTTATTTGTTTAATATGAGATACAGAATTTTACTTTATCTCATATTATTTTTTTAAATTTTTTTTTTAATTACTTTATTATTATATTTTACTCTAGTGTATTAATACAATAATTAGTACATTTTTTTTCGCTGTATCTATCTTGACATTTCTCAAAGAAACTATACTAGCGTACATAAATAAGTAGGTAAGTCCCGTCTATTTGTATATTATCAATATAACAACCTTGTTATCACAGTATACTAAGCACAGTAATACGTCTTCATACAAACTGGCCGCTACCCATTAGAATGTGTGCGTGCGTGCTCAGCGCCCTGTACGCACGCACTGTGACGCACACATTGACATAGAATATGGGGGCACAAGGCGGCGGCAGTAAGGGCCGTGCCTTCGGTGCCATTCGCGCTCGCAGCCGCCGCTTTAGAAAAAAAATGCGCTTCCTGAAAAAAATGCCTTTATGTTTGTGGTGCTTTACCAAAAAGGTGTGTTGATTATCACAAAGACTGTGAATTTTTAAAAGTCTACGTTGATGTTAATCAGCGTTCTTGCAATTTAAGTGCAGAAACTAGGAATACTAATTACAGAAATTTTCGGGTTTCGTGTCTACCTTATGCGTCGAAATCTCAGACTCTACGAGTTAAAAGAAAGGGAGTAAAAATAAAGTGACAACCCTAACGTCAACGCAAGAGTAGGCTGATAATTCGCCGACAGGCCGGAGATAAACTACTGTTCTGGGTATACTGTGTTGTTATCCTGCGAAAGTGAGGGTTTAGTTATCTTTTTGATATTTTTGCTCACTTTATATTACACATTAGTTTAAAGCTAGACACTTCCAAAATTAAATTATTTATTTTAAGTTTTGATAGTACAGATAGATAGGTATATCTGCGTATACTTTTTTATTCCAAATTTTGATTTTTTGATTCCAGTTCTTCCAAAACGATTAAATTTATAGATACAGGTTAGCTCGTATAATATTAAATTATTATTGATACTCTTCCGAGGTTATTTCCTATGTGAAGTAGTAGATGGAAAATTGTAGAATTTAATGAAAGATTCCCCAGGCAAAATAGTTAAAATGAAATGATGAAAATTAAATAGTTTTAAAAAATATTTACCGAAATTTTAAAATATACGGTGTTATTTGGAAAACATTAAGAACCTTGCAGGACTATACTCCTGCTTTGATTATGTTTCGAAAATGTTCAAGCAGTCATGACCTAATATCAATCAATAGTTATGGAGTTATGCAATATCAAAGTTGCATTTTTTTTTCAATATTTCTGACTTATTTCTTACAAAACGTTGAACAATCACTACAGTAACTTATATCGATCACGAAAAATTCATTCGTTTCTATACAATTTGAATAAAATAATAAAAATTCTGCAGAAATTCCAATTGGAATGTTTTCCAATTGGAATTGGAAGGTTTTTATTATTTTATTTGACTTATATTAAAGGGAATGAATTTTTCGCATTTGATATAAATTACTTTAATAATAGTCCAACGTTTTACAAAAAAATAAGTCAGAAAAAAATGCAAACTTTGATGTCGCATATCTTCATAACTATTGATATGGTCGTGGTTGCTTGAACATTTTCAACTCATAATTAAAGTAGGAATATATGTTATTTATGTTTTCCAAATAATCCTGTATATTACTGGAAATCTCAGAATAATGTTGACTATAATCGTTAATTGAAAAAATATATTAGTATCCAAATATCTATACATCGGTGATTTTTTAAATTAATATCGTAGGTGTAGGTATTAGGCCGTGTAAGCAATGACAAATATAATATTTATATGGCAAACTCGTTTTTACGCAACATGCACCGTTGTTCTGTTTGATTGAGTGTCTACTCAAGTTTTGAATATTGTAACATACTCTCCGGTCAGTTACATAGTTGCACTCTGCCTTGCCCGCTTGCCGAAATATTGAAAACCGGGTATTCAACATGTGATAGGTGCTGATGATTAACGTCCCAATATTTATTTCGTCACTAAATCGGGTCATGGCCGGTCTCTAACATTTCACATCGTCTGTAACATGTTGGTGCCCATATAATGTATGTCTTCTATCTCAAGTGTTGGTGAGCAGTCAACGCGGATCCCGGTCTTTTTAAGAATTCATTGTGTCTTGATTTTACCTGATCACTATTTTATTTTAATTAAAGAAACACACACAGTTAATAATACATGCATTTTATACAAGCAAAAAAAAAATTATGTCAATTAAGTGTGTCTGCAGCATGCACTTATATTAAAAATAAATATTCATTGGAAAAATATAAATAATTTCAGCCATAACAGTCAAAGCTGGCAGGAAAACATGCATGCTGTACTTTTTCAAATTCACTCTGTGGCACTCTTAAACTTTGTTTTAAAAAGTTTCCGGAGCGACGCTCCCTTCTTCAGGACAACGAATGTACTTTCACTGTCCTACATTCCTGTTCTACATTCTAAAGTCTCTACTTTCCTGAAGAAGGGAGCATCGCTCCCGAAACATGTTGATTTTTTTAAAACAAAAGTATTTGTATGTGTGTTTCTTTTTGTTTTATAAAAAAAAGTGTGATTAAAACAAAGTTTTCATTATTTTATTTACAGAATGTATGTTGAAAATAGCGTCATACGGCAGGTGCACACAAAACAAGTTGTGATCAATATGTAGAAGCTGGAACTTTGGAAATACCTACACTAGGAGCAGCTGATGGTAGGAATGTATATTAGTGCGCACTTTTTAAAAAATTGTTTAAAGAACTGCTAAACACACCCACCCCATCCGCGTCCCGACAACACAACTGGTTATATAAACTGCAAATTCTATTGATTGGATTGTTTTGATTGATGTTGTTTTTATAGCGATCTGGCTGAAATGTGTTAAGGTTCCGGAGACGAGGATTTGGCGCGTAGAAGTTGATGCTGCTGACGGTTCCGTTAATTAACCTATGTAGCACAGGCAGAACCGCAAGTTTTCTATCACAATTTTTTCACTTTAAATATAGTGAGTCGCTCGTCTTAATATATGTTTTCAAGTGGGCTGAGTACAAATCCGAAAAATTTCCATCAGGCAACATTTTTGAGAAATATTTGAGTGACATTTTTTTGTATTTATTTTGGTGAAATATACTTATTTATAATTCCTGTTACTTTTTTAAAGCTCATTTCAATTTCAGTCAACAAGTAGAGCCACGTGGAGGTACACTTGAGCCGCGCGAGCGTTTAACTTTTGTTTTTGAAGTTTAACTTCTGCCTAGAAAAGCAATGACTTATTTTAGAATAATACCTCGAAAGAACTACTCACGCTCGCCTAGTTTTTTCTTATTAAAATAAACGGTTATTTATACCTTCGAATTCATGTAGATTTTCCTTTTTTTTTAATAAAATTTTCACCGAAATAATATTTTCCAAAAATATTAATTATTGATTTGGCATTAACTTTGTGGAATGACGTGATATATATGATTTATATATAGATAGTTAAAATACTTATTTAAGACCACTTTTGAGTTTAAGTTATATACGACTAGTTTCGAGAACATCTGTATTTCTCGAAACTAGTCGTGTATAACTTACACTCAAAAGTGGTCTTACACAAGTATTTTATTTATATGTAAATTTCCCATGTTTTTTTTTACCAGAACCTCAATTTTTATTAAAAAAACTAACTAATCGGGCTTTTCTGACTTTGGATTCGTGTTCAGCACACCTCAAAACATGTTTTGAACTACGTTTTTGTTAATGGGAGGATTTTGATGCAGAACAGTATTATCCTAAGAATGTTCTTAGGTTTTCACGGCCGTTCAGAATCTTTTGGCTCGTGCTTTCTGGAGTATCATGCCATTTTTTACGTCCTTACGATCCCATTGCAGAGTTCATCATCAGGGCTGATGTGTTGTTGTGAATGTCCAACACATCAGCCCTGAAAGGGCGTAAAAATACAAACCAATTTCTAATTAACTCTTTTTTATATGCCAGAACACGCTGTCCTCGCTCGATTAGGTAAATCTTCTCTTAATTTGTAGCACATCGCAATGCGAGATGATCGTACGAGAAAAAACACTTTAACAAAAAAGTAAATTATCCCAGAACCGCGAATTCCCAAACATGCTAAGTAGAGTACTGCACAATTGCGGTCGCAATTGTCGGGGTTCGATCCTGCCGCTTTCGTACCTTCATTTCTGAATCTTGCAACTCAATCCACCGCACCGCGAGCGATTCTCGCAGACATGTTGGTGTTGTACAATAAATTTACAATTGTGAAACATGTGTCGGATTACTAATTTTAATATCAAATACATATTCGTATGTAGATAAAGTCTTCGTGGTCAAATCGTACATTATTTGCTTTGGGTATAAAATTAGTTTTATAAAGTACCTACCTGCGTTAATTATCCAAGTTATTCAAGTATCTGTTGAAATAAGCAAGGGTACATACACGTATTTGTCTATATTATTAAATAATTCAATAACAGGATTGTGTGATGTTTAAAATTGGCCATACCTCGTTGCAGAAACAGATTTTTTTTTAAAAGTAAAAGTTTTTGTACCGGAGCGTTTTCTACGGCCATAAATATAATATGTAGTTCTAAACTGTTTTTTTTTGTAATTCAAATAATTTTTCAATGTCAGACAAAATAGTAAATTACGGCAATAAGTTCGTTCCATTTCGTCCATTGAATAGAAAATTAATGAAAAGAGAGTAAACAGTAAAACGAAATATTATTTAGCTCGTTCTGCAAAGTAAGTTTTTATTTTATTAAAGTGCAGGACATCTTTACTGCATATCTCGTGTAATAGTAGTTATATAAATAATAAATAATTCTATGCTCGTAATGATACATTAATAATACAGAATAAATATTTTTTAAATATAGCTATACAAATATTTTGCGAACCACCAATACTAATGGGCCTACCAAACGCGCAAGTATCACCACACATTTGCATGCGCATGCCAGTTGCACCGTGGTGATATTTGTGCGTTTGGCAGGCCCATAAGAGCCAGCGACCGCCAGACTATAGTATCAAACCTGAAATATATTCTGTAGATGTATACTATAGTAGGTAAGAAGGTTTGGATATTATGACTTTTGGATTTTGGCAGATAACAGGTACATAATACAGGTACAAAAAATGTGTAAGTAAAAATAACAAACATGATTTGTTAATATATTTAACGGGACAGTATACACTCATATTTAGATTGCCAAATGCTTTTCGAGAGTCATTTCTTCTGCCAGACGCATTGAATAATCATGTCATTTACGTTGTAGTAACAAGTCTGAATTTTATATATTTTATAGGGGCTCTATTTAACAACATTACCTTATATTTCCATATATACCATATATTTCTACGTTTTACTTCTACATTTTTTTATACCTGTATTACCTCATATCTGCCAAAATCCCCCAAACCTAAATGCCCAAACCTTCTTACCTACTATAGAATATACTACAGAAAATATTTCAGGTTGATAGTATGACGTAAGTCTGGCGGTCGCTGGCTCCTACTCTATTATAAAATTTACTCAATCAATAACTTAATACCTTTTTGTGTGCAATCAGTGGGCACTATAACATATAAATTAGCCCAAAGTAAAAGCTTCCACCTCGGTACTACGCATCTTGATATGGTGAATATTATAGACGATTATTAGAAGTATCCATATAGATATAGGAGCTTTGAATCGACTTTCCATTGATGAAAGGCGAAAATTAATCTTTGATAGTCAATATAGGCAATCCATGATAAAAGATCTGCGGTAGTCCGTCTAACAGATAAATATTTCTCGATCAAGTCAGACATTTATACATCATAATTAAATCTCTAATTACGATATATAGTTAATATACCTCATTTTTTACGTTATTCACTTTATATTCCTGGTACTTATTTTTTTTCTAACCAAATAATGTTTTGTACCTTAAATTAATGCGTTTTTAGTGAGTTAATGAGTTTTTGTATTTTATATTTCGATTGACTGTCATTATAAAGCGAGTGTCATCGTAAAGTCACATCAAACAACCGTTCATTCCTCTTTATAAATTTTTTTTCAGAGTTTTTAAAAAATTTGCACAACTTTCAGAGTTTTTAAAAATCGTTTTAAAAATAAAATGGTTGATTATTGATTTGTAAATCACGAAATTGTATAATAATCTAACATTAGCAATCGAACACTGTTATTTAACTGTTGACCCACTGTTAACCCATGTCAACCATTCGAGTGTACGCACACTGCAATGTAACACTTAAACTACATTGCAAATATATCACGTACATTATTAATTTTTTGTCTTCTTCTGTTAGTGAATCTTCTTACTTCTCATTTGATTGTGAGCTAAATAAATAAGAAAACTATGTCAAATTGACATTTACTTTTTAATTTTTATTTTCGATGTTATTAATGTTCACTGTTCACACGACTTAGTTCGTGGCAAATCTAAACGGTGTTGAGAAAAGAGCTCTATGGCGTACTCGTCTGCAAATTTCACCGCGTACACTTATACTGTGCGTACGGTTACCCCATGCCACTCTAAATTTATTTTTTCTTCGGAGATTGTAAATAGGTGAATATGATAATAAGTTTTACGTTTTTATTGTAGAAAATATCTCTCGAACGCGTTGACGTGGGGGAATTAATCATTTTATATACGAAGTAGTCTTATCAGAATCCTTCAATCCGATAACGATAGAATATGAATTTCTTTCGTGAGGGTATTACGAAACGGCTAGATTTTATTTGAAGTCAACGAATCTTCAGAATTTATATTTGATTTCTCGTTAGAGATATTTGATTTAGTTTTAGTTCATGTTCATTTTACCTGCGACGTACGCTCGGTACATCCTCCAATCCTGCCTATCCTCGTCCTCTTCCGGCGCGAACAGGCTCTCCAGGAGGGCCACGGGGCCCGCCCGCTGCAGGCGGTCCACGCAGCGCCCGGCCAGCTCCCAGGCGCCGCCGCCGGCCCCCGCCCACGGCAGCAGGCACGCCTCCCCCGCGCCCGGGCCCTTGGCGCCCATGCGGCTCTGCCTCTCGCGGGCGCCGCTCACACGCCGCAGGTACCGAGGGCGGTGGAAGAATATGATGACTGATTTGATTCCCAACCTCGACGATCTGCCTTTCCCGAGATCGCGAGGAGTTGCTCCACAGTCTCTCTATCGTCCCAGAATCTTCGGGTTCACGAAAATAGAGGAAGAGGTGGTCATTACACCAATCTACCGAATAGCGCTGTTTCTAATATCTTGTCTCGTACAAACAGTCGGGATCATCTAGAGGTCACCTCAGTTTTAGTGAAAGATAAGAAACGTGTTTTTACGTTCGTAGCAACGAGAACTCTTTGTTCGCTTCCAGTTAGCTGATCAAATCTTTATTCTTAGATTTTTCAAGCATCGATACCTCCTCGATTACTAGACGATCGGAATAAATTAATGTTGCTCGCTTCTTTTTCTGATAATTAGCAAAAATAATGTACAACTCGTATATTCGATCTTCGTGTCGTCACGAGCAGTTCTGCGTCATTTGCTTTCGTCGTCAACTTCAGCCAATATTTGGTGCTCTTTATTGACAACCCATGAACTTCACTAAACACTTAGACACGCGATAGTCGACTAATATTCATGCAAATTCTGAATACAAATCGATGTAGAAATTGACTTTTTTCGACAGAGTCAAAGATCACCGTGTGTAGTGTGCTGCATAAATTTGCCATTTCATGAGCCTGTACTTGCTAATAAAATCACACTGATTAAATTGGTTTTTGCAATGAAATTAACCTATACATATACTAAACATAAATTCTGTTTTCTACTGCAATATTACTTTTTTCCATCCTTTTTTATTACATTTTTAATCCGATTAGCATTCAGGGGACGTGTGTAGATCATATACCTGTATTCTATTTATATATTCATGTTTCGTACGCGTTCCCGCGAAGATTTTTGCACGCTTTTTAGAGATTGTTAAAAATACAATATGACAAAACACACATTACGTATAGATCTTTGTATACACATATATTTGCATAGTGGACTTATTTTATTTCTGAGTCTACAGTAACTGTACGAATTTTTTTCAACTACATAGGTACATTCATTCGTTTTTTTACTCACTCATGTTTGTAAATAGGTATTTATACCTACATTAAAAAAACATATTTTTGTATACTTCCATATCACCATAATTTTTTACTGTTTATTACATATGAATCAAAATATTACTAATATTTAAGTCCTTTTCTTTTATTTAATTTTTAAAAATTAAAAAATCAACATACGATTTTAAGAGTTCTATATATACATATATATATATATGTTAAATCTAAGGCTTTCACGGGTACAATATATGTTAGTTCTAACTACTTTGGGGGTAACCCGCGTCAAATTCTGGTCGTCAGGACCAGTCGTCTGCCGACGTTTCGAACAGATCTCACTGTTCTCTCGACAAGGCGCCCTCACTCACTCGACAAGGCGCCCTGAAGATGAACAGTGAGATCTGTTCGAAACGTCGGCAGACGACTGGTCCTGACGACCAGAATTTGACGCGGGTTACCCCCAAAGTAGTTAGAACTAACATATATATATATATATATTTAAATGGAGATGCGAACACGGAATATGTGTCACATCAATATTTTTACTATTTTCAAACTAAGCTAATCGCTTGTGCAATGAAAATAGGACTAACTTGGTGGTCTGGAGTGAGGTTCTGACCCACGACCTTTATTTAGATCATGAGGCGAGAGTCCCAACCACGAGACGATCGTTTCGGTAGATTATGCCAATATCGACTGATAAGCATAAAACATTTTAGTGAGTTTATATTCAAAAATTATTTGGTGAAAATTATAAATTATGAATAATAGTGCAATCAATACAGATAATGGTTTTAGAATTATACCATCTGGATAGGTAATTAAATGTTAACTCTAAATTACACAAACAAACGAAATAACAAGGATTATTAAATAAATAGAAACAATATTAAAATATTGTTGTGGAGAGGCTTTAATCGATAACATCAACGCACGGTTAAGCGCGAGTGAGCCGTGGGAACATGGAAGCATTATGAGAAAACCTCTTTTTTTGTGTGAATTCATGGTAAATAGCAGGTATTCAATTTGATTAGTTGTTTTTGATTTTTTTATGCGTTTCTTTTAAACTAAGCTACCCACAATGGTAAGTGTACAAAAACTATTTTGCTTAAAATAATAAATAGTTAACAACAAAAAATATATTTTCAATACAGCGTCTCACGGTGTCTTTATTTATCTATTAAACAAATTGAGATTCTTTAATTTATAAGTGAAAATAAAATTTCAGTAATTATAACAAATTTATTATTGTAATAAGTTATTTATATTTACTCAAATATTGAATTTTAACGAAAACCAAAAACGTGCTTATAATTTTGCAATCGATAATAGTACATAGGTAGCTTATCAGATGTTGTACTTATTCATAACTCTTTCACAATTGCAAAAAGTGGTATCTAGTGCAATAATATTATTTTAATAAGAAGTGCGCATTGAACATATTGGGTAATTAGTTATATCATTCATTGTTGGTATCAATATGTTTTTTTGGGAATTTCCTATAGGTAGGTACTCAATAAATAAAGCGATACTAAATCATATTTGTTTAAGATTTGACTCGATTAATAGAACAAATTGGAGTCGGAGGATTGACTAGATTATGATGAGAGGGAGAAAGGCGATATGGAATAATGGCTATGTCTAAGATGGGTGAATTTGTCTATCCATTCGGGTCTGTTTTTTGGTTTATTCCATCGAGAGAGTATCGCACGGAACGGCAACACAATAGACCGATTTTATCAGGCTGCGATTAAATTTACGTTTGTTTGTCGCCAAGAGAGATTGCTTTGTATTACTAGCTATTTTGAACATTAATCAAATACCCTTTAGAATTGAAGTTTATCGCCGCTTTTACTCAGCAAATACAATATTCGCAGTCTTTTCACTAGATGGCACACTGAAGTTCTGTCTTCCGAATCCTTTTATTCCGACCGCATGCTCGCCAAGTGATAAATCGCCTCTCTTCTGTACCATTGATATGTGACCCATTTGCCTCCCGACAAGGCACAATTATGAACAACGATTGGAAAGCTCTTCAGTGACTAAGACTCAATTCTTGTATAGAATCGGAGCAAAAAACATTTTCTTAGTAGTACTGTGCTGCGTACGCGCTTCACGTATCTCCTTTAGAATCGCTTTTATAAGAGACATCCACGTAAAAAACCTTGAGCGAAATAAGCCAAAAAAACCTTTTTGTCACTTCATATGATCTGCCATTCTCTAACTCTGCCACACACAACAATTTTGACAAATTCGAGGTCCAATTGGAGCAAATGAGGGACGCAAATATATTTCCTTTCAGAAACTGCAAACCGCGGGTTAGTAGTTACTAACTCAATCGATAAATGTGATATTTTCGTATTTATTTCGAAGATATTCGTTACTAATGTATTAATTTGGCTTATGTAGGAAAACGTGGACTTCTATTCTATTCGGAAGAGTAATAATTGTGTTCGCGGTTTTTGTGAAATTTTAATGGACTGTAGCGAATTTTATCATTATCTCCAATAAAATATTTATCAAATGAATAGTTTTTCCCGCGGCTTATTTCATTAAGATGAATTATAGGAATCTCACAAAGACGACGCCATTTATATGAGAAAAGTATATGGAAGTCTCTTATACGATGGCCAAGGGCTTACAACCCGTATGAGCTGGCTTAATTGATCACTGTACACAGTGCAACGTGGATATTCTTACGATGAAATTTTTAAACGTCGCTTTGTGTAAAATGATCACTTAAACCACCTCATAGAGGTTGTAAGCTCTGGGCCATCGTATAAAAGACTTCTATACACGTTTTTCATATGAATATCTTCGACTCTGTGATTCTTATATATTTCATCTTAATAAAACAATTTAACTCTACGTTAACCATTAGACTGACAGTGGGCTGTAATTCTGTCTAGTTATTATCATTTATTTACGGATACAGATACTATACAAATAGTGATATAGAAAAATGATTGTTTAAAATGAAAATATAAACTAATGGTTATATTTAATTTTAAACGCATACGACAATTTACATTATTTTATTTTATTCTTTAATGAGTTTATGAATGAATAAGTAGCTTGTTGGTCTGGTGGTTAAGACCTTTATCTGGTGTTCCTGATCGCGGGTTCAAGCCTATCATCCGTTTTAGACCACCAAATTAGTCCTATTTTGTATAGTGCTTTCTTTAGTAGTTTCAATAGCTTAGTTTGAAAAAATATATAGATTAGATAGAAAATATTTCTTTCTATCTAACACTCTTTATTTTTTTATTTATATTAAATAAATAAAATACTATTTTTCTAGGTATATCATTAAAATATATTAACAATTTACTAAACATTTCCATAACAAAACGAAACCAATAAAAATATTATTTTTCTTGCCTGTCAGCATAATCTTTCGAGATTTTATCAAAACTAAAATTCCAGACATTTTCCCTATAGTTGGTAAAAAATACAAAGCTCTCCTTGAAGCATCACCGACCTCAGATATTTTTTAATTAATCTTATTCGGAAAAAGCTCATTTTCCCTGACACTAGTCTTTGCAATCGTCATAAATATTCTTTGAATATATTTTGAAATCCTCTGGCTTTTTCATGGGTTGCGAAATATTTTAAGAATTTAGAGCGCAGAGCCTGATTAAGCCTAAGGCCAGCCCTGTTAACAGCAATTTCGTCCAAGATTCCATCATATTTTGCAGAACACACGCAATAATAAAACCACTCGAAGCAATAAACCGTATACTTATCGGTAATGAATTAATTTTCGACAGTAACAAATCTGGGTTGCGAAACCTTTGGAATTTCTTAAATATTAAAAAGTGAAATCATACGACGCGCCCAAGTATGCAATGTCGTGTGGGGACTGACGTACTGATTTCGTAAAAAAATATGTTCTCGCATGTATAATGAATGTTTATACTTAAAGGAAATTACACTATTTATCTACCTGTCGTCGGATCGGGCCAGCATTTCACTGTGATTGTTCCACTTTCTTAATTATATATTGTGGAAGATCGCCCGTACATAAATCTCCGAGCGAAATGTACACGGCTATCTGAGAAGGTACACCTGTATTTGGGTTATCTGAGAAGGTCAATCTGCGGCTTTACGGGCCTGATTCAAGTGGGTCGTAAACAGAACGAATGTTAAAAAGAAACAAATCCATCATTTCGTATTATAAATTATAATTATTATATTACTAGCTGTAACCCTTACAAAATGCCGTACTTTTACATGTCGGTTCCTAAAAAATAAGTACATATACAAAATTTGGGTAAGACCTGTCAAACGGTGTAGATTTGTATAAAATATGCTTTGTGGAGGGAGGGTGGGGTTAAAAAAAATATTTAAAAAAGAAAAAATATATGTTACGGACGTTACAGGAAGTGATGGACAGACATGCAGTCAACGAAATTATTATTATTGGGATTGTGACTACAACTTTATAAACTTAACTCAAATATATTATAATTAGTTTTATAAAAAACCTGTTAGTTGTAATTTCCTTGAAATTTCAATTGACTCATTTAGCAAAATATCTGCAAGTGAATACGTTTGTTTTATGTGAAGGAATTTCATTTTTAACCCATCAAAAGTTTATTAAACCGAATTTCTAAAAATAAATTAATATTGGAGTCTAGAAACCAGAAACTCGCTACTAGCCCTCTGGCATCAGTAGCACCTGAACACGGAGCGGCTTAAGGTTTCTACCAGTTTTGATGGTCCACGGCACTCTCTTTCATAAATAAAGATGAATCGATTTGGTCTGCTAGTTGTCGTGTGATATCGCCCAACTCTCTGCAACATCTTAATTATTAATACCCGTTCGTTAGTTAGCCTAGCGTCAAAGTGCGGGACGGGTATTTATACATTTTATGCAATGTTTTTGTTAATTGCAATAAAGGCAATTAAACTCGACCGCTTCCTTTAAGTATCATATTTCATCGGATAGGGCAAATGTCAAATTACTATAATATAGCAATAAAATTAATCTCGTTTAATTACAACTAAGGATACGCATATTATCGGCGCCCATGCACTAACCGCTCGGAATTATATCTGTGCAATAATGTACGGGGATATTTTAAATAATATATTTTTCAGTATTTTAGTATTATAGTTAAACAGGTTTATGTTTAGGGAATCGAAGAATTCAAGTTGAAATGCGATGTTTTATGGGTTTACTAGTAGGTGTTTCTACTATAGCTATTGTTTTAATGGTATAGATATCTAGCGAACATGCCCAACGGATTTTGAGATATGGCGATTTTACGAAAATATTTTTGATGTAAACGTGTTTATATGAATTTTCGAAACTACGACTTCTTTTTGCTTTTATGCGCAATATCTTTCTCAATGCTTAGCATCCCTCGGTCAAATAAGTCATTCATCCAAATGCCAAAACTGACAAAATTTCTGAAAAAAATGCATACTTAATTTGAAATATTTCTTTGACATTGTGTTATTAGTACACGAATCTGTAATTTATTTGTTTGTAATCTAAAAAGTTTTTGTGCATGTACTATATTGCCTTAATAAATATAAAGTAAAATAAAAATTACTCTAAAAATTAATTAATTATTTCGTATCTTTCCTATTTGCGGTGGAAAAAGTTTATTTGAATTCATAATTTTATTACGGATTTTTTATATTCAGCAGAATTAAAGTAAAGATGCAAAAGACATCGTGTTCTAAATTCCTGAAAATATTTCAATTACTTTTTAGTACATTTCTAATCAAAGCTATGTTCAATTATTGTCTGTAACTAGTTTCAAAATTAAAATGACGATGTTTTCTTTTTTTTTCTCCGATAAAATACACGCTTTTCCTTTAGATCACACAGTAATGTTACGAATCATCAAATATAATATACAAATTGCCATTCTTTTTGCCTCGTCATCTCCGCTTAAATAAATTTACTTATCACTTTCACCGCATTATTTTATCACATTTTTTATCTAAGTGATTAAATATGGAGAGGAAATTTAAAACAGACGTTAGGTCATCGTGAGCTAATCCATAAAGGTTTTTTTGAACTGCAAAACCCTACTTCTCACTTACACGCTTATTCTTACTTTTCTTCATACGAGTTTATTGATGAATGGTATCAGGACATAATCACGTTTTTTTTTAGATCTACTCAAACGTTGAAATGATTATAACTGAATTTTGATATCGATTTTATTTCCCCGTAATTGAATATATAGGTCAGTTGGAGATGAAAGATTTTTATTATCTACCGTGACCGTGCTGTGATCTACTTAAACATGTTTTTCAGGTTCCGTTAAGAATAATGCTACGCTGGAAAAAATTTGTGTGTAAAATGAATGCATCTACATACATCGTGTATACCTACGTATTTTCGGTACATAACTATTGCCGGGCACAAATGTATTTTAGCTTATCCAATATTGTTTCATTAAGTCTTAGCTCCTCGACACATCTAAGCAGTAATTTACTTAATCAGTGGTCTCTCCCAAAAATTTTATTAACAGATTTGTTAAAATAATTCATTTAAAAGTTATTTTGATAATGATAACCGCTCTAGTATTGCCTTTCCTCCACTCGAATGTTCCGCGAATAAACATTATATATTTCTATGGGTCAACCGCTGAGAGGTTTGTATGACTCTCCAAAAATGTATTTCCCTCTCATCTCCACTACCATTGGCTCCACATAAAAGAAGAAGACACATGAGAACAGAATGAGATGATTATTCCAAAGTTAATTCCAGTTTATACTCTTGTTATTATTCCTTATTCCTGACCATTTTAAGTGCATAGTTTATCCCCTTTCAAGGTCCACAAGAAGGATTTTAAAATAGTGCATAAGTTATAACTATTCTAGAACCAATGGCATCAAATATTTTAAACTATTTGAATGATTTTTTGTTTACCGAAACAAACAATGATTTTCAAATCTTATGAAATATAAAGTATAAATACGACAATCATACGAACGTTTAATAAATTCTTACCGTAAACCGAATTCGCAATACTCGTTTATACCGAGTATTGCGCGTCACGTGATAGATTTCATTGACCTTGGAACGCACGCACATCCTACGGTGCATCGATGTCCATGTTTCATATAAATTTTTAATTTATAACATTAATCTTAATTTTATTTTCTTCACTATTTTTAATTTCTCAAAATGTATTATGTATGTTGCTCTGTTGCATGTTGCTCCCCTAATAAAATGTTTTTACACTGTACGAGAACATTTATGATTGGCAGGGGTCATCGACGATCTGTTAATAAACTATATGTTAAAAAATAAAATATATAAATGTATTTGACATCGCACCGCTCGTTTTTATTATGAATATATTTAGCCAGAAACAACTCTACTAGATGTTTCTAATTTTAAACTCCAGTTCACAAGAATCGGTGGGTATTTGTAAAGAGACATCACAGTTATAAAGTTTAAATATGCAGTTGTAAATTTTTGTGTAAATTTAATGAACTGACCACTACTTAAAATTCCAGCCCGCTCATCGCAGATAACTGAATTTGCGGAGCGCGAAGCATGAAGAGCCGTTTTTTAAAGACCTAATTTAGATATTTAATTTTATTGAAATGGAATTCACTAAAGATTTCTGATTATTCAAACTTTTCGGATCCAATTTGAGTTTGAGATTATTTTATATGCACATCTAGAGATATTTAATAATGGAAATGGAAAATAATTTTCTAACAATCATTAAGATTTCTTGATGGACGAATTGTTAATATTGTCACTTAAGAATTTTGTTATTTTGTATTGAAGCCCGCGGAGCAATGACGGGAAAATTGACAAATTATCTTTTATTATTCTACGTTCGTACAACATGTGTTGTCTGGACACCGATTTTACCTGACCTGTGTTCAAATTAAACACATAAATATTGAATACACCGTCACACTGTATTTAAATAGTTTATTTTAATTGTAGTTATCCCACTGAGCACATTTTAAGTGATTTAACATGAGTACTAAAGTTAACTAAAGTCCTATTTTAATTTATAGAGTGATGACATATTTTAATTTGTACCGCTAGTTCACTTCCAAACAATAAAATTCTTCTTCAATAAATGAAAAATGATTTTGTGATTACATTATTAATATAATTAACAAGAATATACTTTGTTTGTACCACTAATTTGTTGAAAATACCAGTAATATTCAATCATCTTTCCATTCTAATAAAAAGTTAATAAAAAGTATATATTAAATAATAAGGATTAGAATGATTTTTTTTTAAATTGATTTCTAATGGTTTTAATTATTTTTATACCTATAGGAAAAATATATTATAAATTTATTTTTCCTATATAAAAATAATTTATTTAGTATATGGTAGAAATTTTGATGTTAGATACAAGGAGCACTGAAGGTATTTAAGTATCAATAATTATTCAAAATTCTCTAATTATCTTTTAGAAATGGATTATTCTTTTGATATTAATAAGGGTTTACAAATTTTACATACAAATAATAAAGGATTGAAGTTGGATAAATTAGTAATTTTGGAATCAAGGAAAAGTGTTAATAGTAAATTAAATATTATAAATATTCAAGTCATTTGTGCAAATAGTTTTATCTTTTAAATTGGTTTTGATATTAGTATTTAATTATTTATTCATCTCCCATTTATTTAATTTTTATTTTGTTAATATCTATACTTTCATTTTTAATTTTTAGTATTCGTTGTATCGTGATGAAGGGACCATTAGCCCCGAAACATTTTAGTATGTTGTAAACATAGTTTATTCTTGTTTATTATAGTAAAATTGTTATTCAAAACTACGAAATAAGCTCACCATCTATATAAATAAAAATGAAATAAAATACTTCGGTTTTGAATAACTATCACTTTTTATGGCGGCCTCTATTCTAGATGTTCTATTAAACTGACACGTATACTTGTACATGCTGCAATGTCCAAATGTTTAGAAAGCAGGCGAAAAGTTGAGAAGAAACTCACCAATCCGTTCACATAAAAATACAGCGAAACTTTAAATCTTTAACCGCGCAATCAAATGAACAGACAATCTGAGACTCAAATTCTGAACGTAATAAAAAGATTGCGCCGGTGATCTTGAAATGTCAAGCACAAGGTCTGTGCAGAATCTAATGAAAGTGGTAATTATTTACCGTAGGCACATTGACTGGCAAAAAAAGCAAATCAGGAAATCACTATTGACAGTCTAGGAACGGAAGCATTAGTGTTATGTGAGTGGTTTGAACAGTTGAATGGATGATGTACTCCGTGTCGATGGAAGACAAATACGCATTCAATTAGTCGTACTCGAGTACGTAGACTAAGAGCCAGCGACCGCCAGACTTACATTATAGTATCTAACATGAAATATTTTCTGTGGACGTACGCTATAGTACGTAAGAAGTTTGGATATTATGACATTTGAGTTCGGGGGATTTTGGCAAATAACAGGTAAAACAGGTACAAAAATGAGTAAGTAAAACGTAAAAATAAGAAACCTGATTTTTTAATTTGTCTAACAGGACAGTACTATACACTCATATTCATCACAGTTTTTCGCGAGTCATTTCTTTCACCAGACGCCTTGAAGCTCTATAATCATGTCATTTATGTTATAGTAACAAATCTTAATTTTATATATTTTATTCCGGCCATTGTTTAGCAATATTCCCCGTTGCTTTGTATTTTAACGTTTTCCTTAAATATTTTTTGTATCTGTATTACCTGTTATCTGCCAAAATTCCTCGAACTCAAATGTCATAATATCCAAACCTTCTTACCTGTGATAGTGTACATCTACAGAAAATAATTCAGATTTGATACTATAATACTATTTGATACTATGGCGGTCGCTAGCTCCTACTATATCTGTATGTGTTTAGTTATCGTTACAGAATCCTCTCCGAAATATATTTTTGGTATGCCTTATTAATGGCGGATTTTATATCAGGTATGCTTTGTTTAGCGGTACTTTCAATATGCTGTATAGTTGTGTCATAAAGTGTCATAAATACGTATCTTTGTATTCGTTTAAATAGAATCTAGTAGCAAAAACTTCGGGGGAGTCTTCCTTATTAAATTTCGAATAGAAAATATTCTTTACTTTTTGGATGAAATATCGATAGTTATGGAAATAAGCGACATCAATGCTTGCATTTTTTCTGGCTTATCTAAAACGTTAGACTATCGTGAAAGTAATTTATATTGAATTTCAATAATTCATTCGCTGTAATACAAATCAAATAAAATTATTAAAATTTTACAGAAGTTTGAAAAAATTAATTGTAAGATTTTTAAATTTTATTTGACTTATATTAAAGCAAATAAATTTTTAATATTCGATAGTCCGATGTTTCACAGAGAAAAAAATGTAAACCTTAATATCGCTTATCTCCGTAACTGTCGAAGTAAAACGATTTTTTTTATTCAAAATTGAATGAAGAAGACTACCCAAAATTTTTACTACTAGCTACGTGACACTGTTTACTCTGTTTGTCTGCAAACTGACATCTTCATTTGTTTTGTTTAATATAATGTTTTAAAAAAAATAAACCTTTTTTTATGCTTTGAAACTAATCTTCAATAAGTATTATTTAGTGTCATTATTATCATTAAACTTAGCAAAAAAAAATCATGAAAAACCAATTCAACCAGGAGATAGTGCACATATAACTCATAAATGAGCTTCTTCAAAAGCATTTGATTGAATCATATCACCGTGAACTTAAAACTACACATGGACTGAAATCACTTTCAGAAACGGAAATGCTATTTTAAAGTAAACTCTTTTCTATATATTTTTTTAATTTTACTTTTATATATTTTCTTGCTAGCACCGCGTTTAGATTCGGAACTCGCGCGCGAATCGAGCGGAATTCCGTTTTTGAAAATCGACCGCGCTTCTTCCGGAGGCGGAGGCTGGCGCGCGACTGGCGGCCGCTCGGGTAGCCGCCTCTCGGTACAGGCGAGACCTTCGCGCGCGCGGCCCGGAGGGCGGACCGGTTGATGACTCTGCTTCGTGAAAAATAATACATTTCACGTTATGGGTGCATAACGTACCACCGCGTTTCGGTTAATGTCAACTGCCCGCCAGGTGAAATCAACCGAACCTTGCCGGTGTGCTCGATGGACGTCTACATCAATGGCGGGCGATGACATTTTATAGAAGGGATGCTGGAAAATAACTTTATTCTTCTTCTTCTTCATCAGCCTTCGTCTTTCCACTGCTAGATATAGGCCTCTTCCTTATTTTTCCATTCTTCCCTGTTGGTAGCCATTTCTTTCCCCCCACAGCGACAATATCATCGGCCCATCTCTTTTGAGGTCTTCCGATGCCTCTTTTATTTTCCCAAGGTCTACATTTCAGAACTCTGGGAGGCCATCTTGTAGTATCCTGTCTTGCAACGTGTCCTGCCCATTGCCATTTTAGCTTCGCTACACGATCCATGATATCCACTACTCTAGTCCTGCGCCTAATTTCGTCGTTTCTAATTCTATCTCTTAGGCTTACTCCAAGCATGGATCTTTCCATGGATCGTTGCGTGCATTTGAGCTTTTCTACACTTTACTTTGTAAGGGCCATAGTCTCCAATCCATACGTCATCACTGGCAGTATGCACGATTCAAATGCTTTTCTTTTTAGGCTAATTGGGATCTCTTTGTTCTCGAAGATATGTTTGAGTTTGCCAAAAGCAGCCCAGCTCATTCCTAATAACTTTATACTTACTATCAAATATTTCCAATATCCAGAATATGTTTTTTCTACAAATGGTCGAGACACAAAACATTTCCTGATGATCGTAGAACAATGACGGATGTGCAAAAAATTCCATATTGACTTTTTTGGATCGTTAAAAAGTTAAAAAAGAAGCCATCTAATGGTATATAAAAAGTGTATTTTTTTTCATTAATTTAACCGTCGGTATAACGACGGTTCTGATTTGCGGTCGTAGAACAATGCAGCATGTGTAAAAACGTCATTGTACTGCGCTGACTATATTTGAAGTTTGAAAGGTATTCAATTAACCCAAGTTTCAAAGGAAAATCTTGTGTAGTTATCGAGCTATGACATAAAGTGTCTTTATGTAAATAAAACTTCAAACGTCTCCCCTGCAAACTTGAGAAAAATCACATGCGTCGTTGTTCTACGATTATGACGATTTACGTATTAATGATTTGGTTGTACACTCACAAAATTCACTATTTTCGGTATCACAAACTGTAACGAATACTTGAAATAAATAATAAAATCAAAAATGTCACACAAACAAATTTCTCAAAATATTCCGCTTGCTTTTTAATATGTATGCTATTTTCTGCATTATATCTATGATCGTTAAAGTTATTTTTTGTAATACGTATATAATATTCGAAAACCTTGACAGGTGGAACTAAATACGCATGCGCGAAAGTCGAATACTTTCAAACTTTGTGGATATGGAACGAATTATAGAATCCACTATAGCTAGTATCTGTTTATGCGATTCATAGATGTTAGAAGGTTGAGTATGTGTATTTAGAGTCGTAATATGCGATATAATTGGTCTCTAAAGAACAGAACGAATTTATGTGTTGCATTTTAAGCATTGCTATTTTCGGCCTGAAACAAAAAGTCCAAAGCTTTTTTGCCTCTAGAATACAAGGGATGCGGAGCATTCAAAGCATGTATGAAGCGACCGCGCCTGGTCTACATGACGTGAAAAGAAAAACACATTTTTAACAATATTTCTAGTTTTGTGTTCTGAGAACATAATTACTGGATTCCGTCCACAGAGGGATAATTATTAATTAAGATGAATTATAGACGTCTCACAGAGACGAAACCGTTTATGTGAGAAACGTGTATGAAAGTCTTTTATAGAGTGACCCTGTATGAGCTGGCTTAAGTGATCACTTTACACAATGCTACGTTCAACAATTTCACCGTAAGAACATTCATACTAATAACATTAATAGCAAATTTGTTTATTATAATCGTGCGAACTTACAAAAACATATTTATTAAGTTCTTAAAATTTTATGTGTAGCTATTCCTTTCAATAGATTTCATATAAGTTGTTGAATGTAAGATAGTTAGATTGGTAATGCCCTCATAAAGCGAAATGCGTCACACGAAAATTAAAGAAGAAGAACTAAAAAAGCGAACGTTTTTTTATTTTCATATGTGTGATTATGAAATTCTAGAATCTTACCTCCGAAACAATAAACATTTTTTGATATATTTTTTCAATACCTACATCGAACTTTGTACTAAACACATAATTAAGTATTATTTTTATCGCGAATACAGGTACTTTTCATTACGGAAATTGTTATCGTCGAGGTTCATGTCATAGATAAAACTGCATGCCGCATTGATAGAAGCTATCGCTCCATATGGGTGTTATGTCTCTTTTCTCACTTTAGCGCAAGAAATCAGGTTACGGGTCTTGGAAAATAAAGTATTGCCTAAGATTTATGGCCATATGCGGGACAGTCTAACCGGAGAATGAAAAGGATTAAAGAACTTGAGGACTTTGGCAGCTGGAGTGGGCAATAAATAGTACGAGAGATGAATCCCGTAGCACGTAAAAAAGACATTCACAAGCCAACAGGATCAAGACCGAGAAAAGAATATAGTTCCCATAGTTTCCAGAAGTTTCCATAGTTTTCGTGATTATAATAATACTCGGTTGCGTGTACAAGATAGATGGCACATACTTAAGTCACCTAAGATTTTGACGACATAGTAGTTGTAAGTAAAAATATCAAATAACTAAGTATAATGATAAAAGAACTACACGAGGCTTCGAGCAAAGTTGGTCTTAAGATGAATATAAAGAAAACAAAAATTTTGAGTCCAGAGAACAAAAAAGTCATCGTAATCAATAATAATATATTGAAACAGTAGATGAATATATATATATACCTAGGACACAAGATAAAAATGAAAACCAAACAGGAGAATTGCAAACAAGACGAATAGAAATGAGCTGGGCTGCTTCGGACAAACTCAAACATATCTTCGAGAATAAAGAGATCCCAATTAGCCTAAAAATAAAAGCCTTTGAATCATGCATACTGCCAGTGATGACATATGGAGTGGAGACTATGGCCCTTACAAAGAAAAGTGTAGAAAAGCTCAAATGCACGCAAGGATCCACGGAGACATCCATGCTTGGAGTAAGCCTAAGAGATTAGAAATGACGAAATTAGGCGCAGAACTTGATTAGTGGATATCATGGATCGTGTAGCGAAGCTAAAATGGCAATGGGCAGGACATGTTGCAAGGCAGGATGCTACAAGATGGCCTCCCAGAGTTCTGAAATGGAGACCGTGGGAGAATAAAAGAGACATCGGAATACCTCAAAAGAGATGGGCCGACGTTATAGCCGCTATGGGGAGAAAGAAATGGCTACAATTAGCAAATAACAAAGAAGGATGGAAGGGTATGGAAAAGACTTATATCCAGCAGTCCTCTCGTCCCATCTACTCCCGCGGCCGTCACCCACAGTTGCGTGCACACGTACACACACTATAAATATATATGTTATCGACATACATTATATTAACCGGTCGTATGCCGCGCAATTTCGCGCACGATTGATGTCTTTTAGACACTTTTTTGTGATGGTTATGTTATATTCATGTAAAAATCAACAATAATCGCTAAGAAGTTGCAGTTTCTGGTTTCTCAATATACAGACTTCAATAAACTTGAATTTCAATAATTACTGATTCATTAATTATGAAAATATGTACCTAAGTAACGAAATTTACTGTCAGAAATGTACGCACATGTTTATCGAATAAAACCATGGAAGCAATAACACTAAAGATGTTGTATTTAAATATTTTCGTTCTAAATATATCAAATAATATAAAAAAGTAACCCATAAACATCAAGTTTTTATCATACTCCCTTTCTCATTTACTAGTGGAAACTGGTTTGGCGCTTAACTTACGTGTTGGGCTTCGGTCGAGCGACGCTACGAAAGGGAGTAAAAAAAAATTTTCCAAAAATCCAAAATTATACTATAGTCCGGTTCCGTGTCTACCAGACGCGTTGAAATATTTTCATACAACTTAGTAAGTTGTATGAAAAAACCATTAAAAATTTGAAAAATCCAAAAATTTATTAATTTTTTTAACGAAAATTTGATTGATCTTCTTGATCGTCGCCACGAGTTGCAAAGTTTCAGCTCGATTGGATCACGGGAAAAGGGTTAAAAATCGATCCAAAGTTTTTTCGTCAAGGAAACAAGCAAGCAGACGCCACGAGTTAATATAAAGGGAGCAAAAATACTTAATTTTAACACCTTTTTATTTTAAAATAACACTTTTTTTAACAGATAAATAACACAATTAATGCGCGGTTCGAAAACGACATTTGGAATAACTTTTTGTCCGGCTTGCGCGGCAAATGAGGTTACTTGACAAATAGAACTCGTAAATTCATTCAAATACTTGAGATATAGGTAACCAATGATGATTTTTTAAAACCCAGACAATTCGCATTTGTGTCTAGGGAGCGCAGATCTGCGCTCTGGCACCCGGCCGGTTAATTAATCAATTTCAATCATACCGAAAATATAAGCAAATTGAAAACAAAAATTAAATATTTAATTTATATTACGATCGCCAAAATGGGTAGGTATACATACACAAGTCGAAACGTACATTGATAGGATTCTACTATTTTTATTATTATTTTATTATTATATTAGTTATTAAAAGAAAATTCTGAATATATCTGATGCGTCTCGCATCGTAAAGTTTGGCGTAGACAAATTGTCTAGGAAAGATAATACGTTATTAAAATTACTCAACTTAAAAAGAAAGCAAACTCGTACCATCAAAATACATTATTCTCTATGCAACAATGTCCGTGATTAACGCTACGAGATGACGAAAATAATGATTAGGAATAAAAAACATAATTGTCTATGTAACAATGTCCGTCACTAACGCTACAAGATGGCCCAAACAATGGTGAGGTGCAATGAAACATTATTGTCTATGTAACATTGCCCGTAACTAACACCACCAAGACGTTACGCTACGCCAGCACTGTTCTTACAGCTTTAACTCGCAACCTAAATATATATTTAAAAAGTTCGTATTGTTTGACAGGCTATGGCTAGTTAATCAGAATATCAGTCATGTTCACGAAGGCTGTTTTTTTGCGTCCTCATTCAGCCACTCGTCACGTATCGGTCAAATTGATAAAGAAAGTAATGAATGTTTTGTATTGCTACAAGTTCCATCAACTGCTATTGGGCATCAAAAGTACCGTGTCGTGCTGAATCTGTCTGTTTTATCTTATTTCAATGCCTCCGGATCTTGGGCGGGCATCCGATTTTGGCACTCTCAATTTCAGCATACTTTTACTTAACTTTCCATGCCCTATATACGAGTATTACTTAAACTTTGGACTGTTATTTCGAATCACTCGCAACAATAATACAATATATAGTAAAATAATTTATAATAATTCACGTAATTTTTTGGCACGCTTTTAATTAAAAAATATTATATTATCATCAAATCGTCTAGCACTTTGTCGTTTGCCTGATTATGAAAAAATATTTCCCCCTGGATGGTCAATTTTTTAAAAATAAATTCAACAGCTGAGCTTGAGGTATCTAACCTAGATAGATACTTAATAATTTAATTTCATAATTCGATAAGAAAGGTTAGGTAGGTACCATAGACCACAAAAATATATAGAGGTAAATTAAGGCTGGCTTCCCATACGTTTGACTCATTTTAAAAAATTGCCACGTGCTTATAAATTTTAAAGCAATTATAAAAAGATCAAACTAAATACTTTTAAAATGTATTATGTCTCAATAGAGAAGTTGCGCTTTAACAAGAAGACGTTTTTACTTATTATTATATATATTATTACTAATTACTTTAACTGCGTTATAAATGTGTCTTAAATATTACGACCCAAAGGGGGACATTCTTCCGCCGTGACCCAACCCCCTTTTCTCCCTAGGTACCAATCAAATTCTGCATGAAATAGAGAATTAGTTTTATTCCCTTCATTGTAAACACGCCTTCATCTAGTATAATTTATAATTGAACTTTTAAAAATAAATATAATTAAACAATTCATGCGAATAATAATAAAAAATAATTAATAGATCAACTATTTTTGTTCCGTTTGTGTTAGATATATTATACGCAAATGTAAAGTTTCGCTAATTTGCTTGTTTTGTTACTTGGTAACAGGTCCAACATTAATTTCGGTCAAGTCATATGGACCAGGGGATTTCTTATTCCGTTTTGTTCTAAAAAAACTATTATCAAAATTGTTTGCCATCAACGGTATAAGAATTTGTCATTTTAATGCAATAATTGACTTGACAATCATGAAGTTTCCCATATTTCTTCATCACCAATCACCTGACGACGAAATGCGTCACCGGATAGAGGTATGAATTTCTGACACCATTTCATTACTTGGATATTTGTAAAAGTTACTTTTTTTAAACGGCAATATACGTGCGGAAAGTACAAAGTACAAATCAATTAGGTATCTAACTATTTTTCAAATTGAGCTAAGGGTATTGCTACTATTTTTTTTAGAAAAAAGAGGTCGATGGCCTACCATCTCTAGCTCTTTTTGGGTTTGGTTTGCCGATCTCGTTGGAAATAGACCTTTCACTCTTCGTCCTTGTGCGATTCCAGTCATCACCAAAACGTGCCCAAAGCAGGCAGAATCTACTTTTAAAATATTCTTTTCCCGCGTTTTGTGGCGGGTAATTCTTCTGCGAATGCTTCTTTAGAAGGAACACATTCGTCTCGCAGTCCGTGGTCAATGGCATTTTGCTACTGACTATATATGTGGGGTAGAAAAGCAAAAGCAGCAATATCCAAAAAATAAAAATAATGTTTTGAATGCAGTCACCGAGGATTACTAATTTAAAATGCACCGAATTCTAAATTTTATGTATCTAACCTTTTCAGAACCTTGTTTTCTATAAATTTATATTCCTATAAAATCCTGAATTCGGTACATTATAAATAAGTAATCTTCGATGACTGCATTAAATTTTTTCAGGACATTGCTGCTTTTGCTTTTATACCGCACATATGATACATACCTACATCTATTAGTATATATATTTTATATATACTCTGGCAAAATGTGTAACATTCGAAACCGCTATACATATAATTAAATCGAGATTCTGACTAATTTTAACCATACGTTTATTGTCACTTGCGACATACGAGAAAATGGTGATCAATTAAAAAAATTACAATGTCCTCGTGAATAAACGTAAAAAAGTAAAAATTCATTGTAAAAAAACGGCTGAAGCTAATACAAGATAATCTTGTTAGTCCAAGGAAAGTAAAAATTATATATAGGTATTTGTTATAATCATGTAGGTATGTACAAAGTATTTACTATAAGGAAGTCGGGTTCAAAGATTTATAATATTTTCTTGTACAATCTGCATGAATCCGCATATTTATGTAGATGTAAGGTGTCTGTAACTTAATTAAGTGATTACTTTAAAGACTTGTCGGTTGGACATAATTACTGTTACACTGCCAGTACTTCCTGAAATCCTTCAAAAGTGCACGCGGGATGTAAACTACCCACATTGCTGTTATCGCATTAATAATAAAACTAACCCATAAAAACCAAGTTTTTATTATAATCGCTTTCTCATTGAATCGGTTTTCGTGCTTACTGCACGCCTCTGGCTCATTGTGGCTCTGGATCATTTTTCAAATTGTATTGATTATAATTTGAAAAAACCGTTAAAATTTCTAAAAATCCAAAATTATACTATATTTATTAATTTTTTTAAACAAAAATTTTGTTAGATCATTTTTATTGTAGCCACGAGTCTGCCTGCAAAGTTTCAGCTCGATTGGATCACGGGAAAAGGGTTAAAAATCGATACAAAGTTTTTCCGGCAGACAACATACCGCAGATGCTACGAGATAAAAGAAAGGAAATAAAAAGGTATTTACAAGGATAATTATTGCACATTTTGCTTGTGTCCGTGATGTTTAATCGAAATCACTCGAGTATTCGTATTTGAACATATTTCAACTGATACGTGCGTAAATTTGCTATTGGAAAAGTAACAAATATCTGTGTGCGCATCTTGTATCTCGCTGTGTTTGGCCAAAAAACAATTTTCCATTATATCATCCGACCCGTTCAGCTGATTTAATTTAGATAATTTCCAAAATGAATACTGATATCCAGCAAGACGTGAGGCAAGTTTGCAGCGGTAAATAAGTTCCAGACCTGCTTCCAGGAGTGGGAACGCCGTCTAAGTCAGGGTATAGATGCACAAGTGGAGTAGGTACTTAGAAGGCGTAGTTCAATTTGTATATTTTTAAAGTGCATTCCCGGAATTGTTACACCTCGTATTTTATTTATAAAAAAAATGAGATGCGAATGCAATACAAATATAGATTAGAGAATTCTTGACGGAGGGAAATATCCCACGCCTTTATTTGGAAATCGAAGCAAATAATTTTTTTTCCAAAAATTATTTTTTATTTTACTGCATTTAAACATAAACGTGTATTTTTTTCAAATTATATAATGTAATATAATATTCTATTTTTTAGTCATAATATTACCCAGCGTACAAAATCACTTCTGTATGAAACTAGTGCCATATTTAGTGAATCTGGTAATTGATTCATGTATTTTTATCGAGAATACGCCTGTATACAAAATATGTTTCGCATCAATATTCGCACCCCAACCCAATAGAATAGGGAGTAGAAGAAGAAGAAGAAAATCAATATTCTTACCATTTTCAAGCAAATCTACATGCTTGTTCTTGAAAATAGGACCTGATGTTCCGGAATAATACTCGAATAATAATACTGCTCGAATAATAATACTGCTGACAACTCTATTAGGCGAGAGTCATAACCACCACACCAACAAGCTACTATGAAAATAATTTTCTATCTATTCATTCGAACAAAAAAGTGACTCTGTATAATATATGGATAAAATAGACGTGTTAAATACTTACGTAGTGTACAACTCGATGAATCAATAGAAGCTTATTTGTACATAATATTTTGTCCAAAGAACCCAATTCCAAACTTCACTTTTTAGAATCTGCTGCGTTACAACTTTTATTTACATACCATAATTTATCGCGGGCTTGTTTTTTCCTGTAAATTTGGTGCAGAAAATATTTATTTTTGCCTGGCTACGTCAGAGATGTGGATTATTTATTGTATATATTAACTTCATAAAATGATAACTCTTTTTGGGGGGTAATATATTACTAAGATAACTGTATAAAATGAGATTATGTTGTTTAAATTATCTTTATAAAATAAATAAATAAAATGAAAATATTCCCTTATTTTTAAATGAAAAATATGCTTTCATGACAGAAAAATGCCGAAACACAACGAATCATCAGAACATTCAAATATTTATTTTTTGAAATCTTTTTTCTTACTATAAATCGAAAAATACAGAAAGACGATACGGCGTCCCTTTTTTGATGGTGAAGGGAAATTTGAAATCAATACAAAAGTCGTGATGGATGCATTGCGAGCTGAAAATAGTGACGTTTGCATATAAATATTCAACAAATATCACGATGCCAAAGCGCACATTCGACAGTTTTGCTGCTTTACACAAAGAAATTTTTCGCTTCATTATCAAGATAAATCATCATAATCACAGCCATTTAAAGTTACTGTTATTATTTTTTATACCGGATATAAAAATATGCGTTCAGTTTTGAACCTAACGTATATTTTTCGTAACATTTATTAATTATTTTTAATAAAATTTAATATAAATTAAATTTTAGTAAATATTATTAAGTTCTGTAAGTTTTCGTAAAGCTTTAAATATGACAGCTCTTTCGACATTACGAAAACTTGCAAAACTATTCACAAAAACCATAAAAAGAAACCTTTATAAGCACGTGTATATTATTGTTACGTTATTTATACGGCGAATCTGAATAAACTCATTATTTTTATTAGTATTATTATACTCGCCTTCTAGTTCAATAGGAGTAAAACAAGTTATCTCCTTTTAATGTAGCTTTTTTTACTTAAACTTTTATTCTAAGTGGTAACCAACTGAAGCCTTCAAGGTTTTAGTTGCGACACGCATTTTGCAAATTTTTAAAACAGGTTTAACTTCTCTTGTTTCTCGTATTACCTGCTTCGACTGAAATGATGAAAATGAGCCCCAGAGGTCTGCCACCCATTGTTTTTTTCGTATTTTTGTTTCTCTCTCTTTCTCTCCTGGAAACTATAGGTATCCATTGACATTTAAAAGTAACGATCTACCATGTCACAATATGATGTGCTCAATTGAGGACTTGCTGCAATGGCGTAACAAGTCGCATTCCAGCCCTGGGGCAAAATTTCGGGGCCCTTATTAAAAACATGTTATTTCGGCAATTTTCACGAGCAAAAGTGAGTTGAAATAGTTAATAGATAGTTATCTATCTGCTGTACGCAGTCCGATCTCCTATTTTTAAAAAATATTGTAAATATTATATTAAAAAATCTTCTTTTACGTAGATCCTTAGCAATGGAACTATATCTCCGCCCTCTTTATAAATTCTATCAGTTATCGTTCTTTTTTGTTTTTAATTTTGCGCTTCAACAGGCCAACAACAGAAGCGAAACACATCACAAAATAAGGCTGGAATAAATCATGTGACATCATCGGGAATCGATCCCAGAACCCTCGGTGTGAAAGCCAGTGTCATGCCCACTGGGCTAGACATTGGCTTTCACTTTCACAACTGGCGACGCTAGCCCCCTAGAAGGAAAACCAACAGCTAACAATAATTAAGTAAAACAAAGAATGGGAAACATAAAAGCCAATTATAGGTAGTGACAAAATATCGTATTTGCGTGATGTACATACACAGGGTTATTTGGAAAACAAAAAAACTCACAGGACTATATTCCTGCCTTGATTATGAAAATGTTCAAGCTATCATGACCTAATATCGATAGTTATGGAGATATGCGACATCAAATTTGTTTTTTTTTTTCAATATTCCTGACTTATTTTTTGTAAAACATTGGACTATCATTACAGTAACTTATAATGAATATGAAAAATTCATTCCCTTTAATACAAGTCTAATAAAATAATAAAAACCTTCGAATTCCAATTGGAAAACATTCGGGGTTTTTAACATTTTATTTAACTTATATTGGAACAAATGAACTTTTCGTAATTGATATAAGTTAATGTAATGATAGTCCAACGTTTTACAAAAAAATAAGTCAGAAATATTGGAAAAAAAAATGCCAACTTTGATGTCGCAAATCTATCGATAAAAGTATCGATATTAAGGCATAAATAACAGCTTGAACATTTTCGACTCATAATCATGGCAGGAATATAGACCTACGAGGTTATTAATGTTTTCCAAATAACCCTGTATATGATATATAGGATATTGATAAAACTATATACAACGGATATAATGGAAAATAATAAGATATATTTTATTTGAAAAAATGGATCGGAAAGCAAGCGTCGCACATGAGTAGGATTATTTTGAAATAAATAAATTATACTTTTTTGTGAGTGCATTAAATTTGTTGCAAGTTCGCCACAAGTACGAGTTTTGCCTGTAGTTTGTAGAAGGGAAGTAAAAAGAAGAGGGTCGATTCTTATAACTTTAGGAGGAACATTGACCAAGAGCACGAATAATATTCAGGACAATCTATTGAACCTGAGGATATTTTTAGCAAAAAAATTAAATCTGCTATTTCGTGACATTTTTTGATGTTTTTTGCAAATTACGAGATATGCTATCGTGTGGAGTTCAATTTCAGCCGATATGACATGTATTTCATAATTTTTTTTTTGTATGTTTTCGATTCCTGATATTTTCATATTGTATGTATGCAGGATTCCAGATTTGTGAAGCGTATTCTAAATTACTATACTTTATTTAATTTACTGCCCTTTTGTCAGTATAGTCAGTACCTAGCGCAGTAACGCCACTGCGAGTTTAACTTTTTTGTGCATCAGTTGTGCTAAATTCGAACCGACAAAACTTCTCAGGTGATGACTTCCCATACTGATGCTAGTTAGTTTTTGTTAAGAAATGAAGAACTTTTTTCTTACAAAAGAGTTATTATATAGTACTAGTTGTAACCCGTCGAAAATGACGGTACTTTAATGTAAGTTGCAAAAGAATAAATACTTATTTATTTATGAAAAAAGAAAATATAGTAAAAAAATATATATGAAACAAGTTTTTATAAAAGAAGTTACGGACGTTACAGGAAGATACGGACCACAGCAACGCGTGGCCGGGTACAGCTAGTTATTTATATAATTAATGAAAATGTACTTTGTTTTCACCACGGTATATATTGAAAATATCAACATATTTCAGAGCCCATGGTCCTTTCGTCAGGATACAATGTATACTAACAAATTGAAAATCAAAAATCCAAGTATAGACAATCAAAATATAAAAAAATCATATATGGGAAATTATTATTACTAGCAGTTAAGCAAACAGCTGTCGCGGCTGTTACCTATGGTCTGTGGTTTAATCTGGCAAATTTCCATTTTTCACTTCCTTTCACAACGTGGTCCATATAGTAGCTGTTTCGCGACTGGCAGTGACCGCTGCACGGCCATTGGTGTCTACAATCGGCAGTCGCCAATGGCAGATGCCAATGGCGGCTAGGATGGGCGATTCGCAGCCAATGGTGGCCATTGCACGGTGTCTGCTTGCTGCAAGGCCATGCTGTCGGTTATGGTAGTCGCTTCGCGACAATTGATAGCTACTGCGCGAATAGGTCTGATAGGTCTTAATGGCGGCTATCTATATATAATAATTTCGTTGTCTCTCGGTCCGCAACGTCCGTAACTTGTTGGAATTATAACTTAAGTTAATTAGAGTGTGACACGCAACCAGCCCGTGGGCCAGGTCACGCGCAAGGGTCGTTGTTAATTACACCCGTGATTTTTCATGGCTGTACGGGTAGTTTAGATATAATTAAGACAAAGTATTTATTCATTATTTCTAACCTATTAATAAGTCAGAGCGGAGTTTTAAAATTAATATTTTGAACTTGTTTCAAAATATATTAATAGTTCAAGTTAATTTATCAGTTTGTCAATTGTCAAATTAACAAACGTGGTCCAATTTTCTTAAAATTCTGAACAATTTTTTTTCGTTTTTATCAAAATAAAACATTTAAAAAAGGAAATTCTTGCACTAAATTTAATAAAAGATCTATCGTAAAGTCGTACTAAATCGATATATGTACTAATTTTGCATTTTTGATTGTCGATTTGGATATATTAACACACGGAATAACCATTTATAATTGATTTGGGGACAAGTTTAATATAATGACATATTTGTTCTTAATACCGTTGTTCTGTATGTTCTCATATTATTAATGTTCTGGAAAATATAAATTATCACTTCCGAAACAAGAAATTCTAACCTGAAAGACATGAATATGTTGTGATTCCGTAATCTAAAATCCGCGACTTGATTCATTTCATTCACTATGATATAACATTTTTCTAACTAAAAGTAGCTTTTTAAAGCGATAAATAGTTTAAAGAGAAAACGTAATTATTTCGCAAACCTAGCTGTGATTGCTCCAATATGGCGACAGTTGCGCCGCACTCCCGAACATATCCCGAACTGACAGCAGTGACAGCTGGCTTACGGCTGGGTTTACATTACCAAAAAAAGATATGGCGAAATTTACAAACAATTTTGAAACACAAATATGTATATCAAAAATTAATAAACGTGTATAAATATTAAGTACATTATTTTTATAAGTGACCATTTTTATTATACGTGTATAATATTTCTACACATTAAATATTATCTGCATGTATTTTAAAACAATCCATACTTCTCGCTACTTTATACGATTTCGTCATTTGTTTTTTTTTTAACTGGCAACAGGTCATATAAGCTTTCAATTGAATTAGTGTGGGTACAGTGCGCAATACGCGCATTGTTTCGTTGTGTTAAGTTTACGGATACGCACCATTTCCGTGTATCCGTAAACTTAATACAACGAAACCTAGGTGACCTACTAAGGTGGCTTATTTCCTACATTACCAACAGAAACCAAGCAGTTGTCATCGGCGGTCTTAAATCTGACTGGGCTCGCATCTCCTCTGGAGTCCCTCAAGGGAGTTTACTGGGTCCATTACTGTTCATAATCTATATAAATGACATACAAAACTGCTTTCATTTCGCTAATTTCCTACTTTATGCGGATGATATGAAGATTTTCGCAAAAGTGAACTCCCTAGACGATTGCCGAAAAATTCAAGAAGATCTTAACCGCGTTTCTGCCTACTGTCATATAAACAAACTTCTTCTTAACGCAAAAAAATGCTTTCAAATGACATTTTCCAGGAAAACCAATAACATTCAGTTTGCCTACTCAATAAACAACGCTCAACTAGAAAACAAATGCGAATTAAAAGACCTCGGAATAATTCTCGACAGTAAACTTATTTTTAAAGCGCACTTTGACCATATTATCTCCAAAGCCTACAGTATGCTGGGATTCATACTTCGAACCTGCAAACAATTCAAAAATCCTCTCTCATTAAAAATTTTATATTATTCCTACGTTCGCAGTCACTTGGAGTATGCATTTCAGGTCTGGAATCCACAACAGACAACATACATTGCGAAAATAGAACAAATTCAGAACGGGTTTTTGCGTCGCCTCAATGGTAAATCCGGCATATATTTCGACTCATATATGGAAGCAATGGATTTCTATAACATAAGAACCCTGGAACATAGAAGAGCACGAGCTGATCAAATACTACTTTTCAAGTTACTTCAGGGACATATTGACTGTCCCAGCCAATTGGAGCTGGTTTCTCTCCACGCTCCATCAAGGCGAACCCGACAGTCCGTGCTCTTCCATGTACCCATAAGCAGAACCTCTTATGCACAGAACTCATTCATCCAGCGAACATGCAAAGCATACAATGACCACTTCAATGACATTGATATATTTAATACCAACATCTCAGCTCTTAAAAATCGTATTTAAACCGCTTATATTATATTACTAGTTTCTATATCTTCACCGGATTAACTGAGACCGACCATCATCATACACACACCACAGCCAAACTCTCATCACTCTTTACACATACCCCCATATCTGTATACAACGTCACGCACAGAATACATACGCACTCCACTCAGCCACAATCCCATACACCTCACTCCACTTCCCCCTCTAACTCCCACTCCTATCCCTCTATTTAATACATATATGTTCTCTTTATTGCTTGATTTAACATTTTATGCCGTGGATCTCTATAATTGGTCTACGAATTACCCAATACGTTATGTATTATTATAATAAATTGTATACTATTGAGATTCCCAAAATAAAAAAAAATAAAAAATAAAATTAAAAAAATAAAAGAAACAATGCGCGTATTACGCACTGTACCCACATTAACTCAATTGCAAGCTTATATGAAAAGACCTATACACATCTTTTTACTTTTCCACAATAAATTGGGCAAAATTGTTTATTATATTAATTATGTTATCTGTTAACACAATATCATATTTTTATTAAGAAGTTGCATCACCCGGAGAGTCTGAAATGTATGTAGAAATTTGGTCTTGTCTTACATGTGTTATATTTCTTAATTACATTTGTTTCTTTATTAACACTTATTAATGCACATATTAAACTTCTCCCGTGGAGCTCCTCCGTCGTGACTGAAATGCAACATTCCCCAGTGCACGTTTGTATGATACAGATAAGAAGATCTTGTACTTATTTAGAAATGAAATATCTATAGTTCACATTTCCTTAAATTGAAAAAAATTTTGTAATCAATCACGATTGCATCAAGTCGAGTATTTTGATACTTTAACATTTTTTCAAAGATGTAGCTAAAGCCGTAAAAACATATTGTAAAAAAGGAAAAACAAATTAAGTTTTGTGGTTCAGGGTTGGATTCTTTTATTGTAATCCCAATTATAAAAATTTCATTATCTGTCCGTCCGTCGTAACTTCGTGTAACGTCCGTAACTTCTTTATAGTATGAAAACTTTTTTCTCGAGGGCGCCCGGCTTTTTGGCATGAATAAAATACTTTCGTAAATCTGAGCTGGGTATTTCGTGTCCATGTTTTTTAGATTTTTAGAATGTTTATTTTATTTATCGTCATCTTTTTTTTACACCTTAGTAGGCCAGGAGGCCCAGTCACAGAAGCGAAATACATCACACAGCACCCAGGCTTGAGTATATCGCATAGATTAAAATTGTGACCTCACCGGGAATCGCACCCGGAACCCTCGGTGTGGGAAGCCAGTGTCATACCCACTGCGCTACGAGGGCCGTTTTTTTTTTTTCGGGGAGAGAGGGGGGGGGGGGGGGGGGGGGGGGGGGGGGGGGGGGGGGGGGGGGGGGGGGGGGGGGGGGGGGGGGGGGGGGGGGGGGGGGGGGGGGGGGGGGGGGGGGGGGGGGGGGGGGGGGTGGGGGGGGGGAGGGGGGGGGGGGGGGGGGGGGGGGGGGGGGGGGGGGGGGGGGGGGGGGGGGGGGGGGGGGGGGGGGGGGGGGGGGGGGGGGTGGGGGGGAGGGGGGGGGGGGGGGGGGGGGGGGGGGGGGGGGGGGGGGGGGGGGGGGGGGGGGGGGGGGGGGGGGGGGGGGGGGGGGGGGGGGGGGGGGGGGGGGGGGGGGGGGGGGGGGGGGGGGGGGGGGGGGGGGGGGGGGGGGGGGGTCGGGGGGGGGGGGGGGGGGGGGGGGGGGGGGGGGGGGGGGGGGGGGGGGGGGGGGGGGGGGGGGGGGGGGGGGGGGGGGGGGGGGGGGGGGGGGGGGGGGGGGTGGGGGAGGGGGGGGGGGGGGGGGGGGGGGGGGGGGGGGGGGGGGGGGGGGTGGGGGGAGTGGGGGAGGGGGGGGGGGGGAGTGCTAGGGGAGGGGGGGGGGGGGGGGGGGGGAGGGGGGGGGGGGGGGGGGGGAGGGGGGGGGGGGGGGGGAAAGGGGGGGCGGTGGGGGGTGGGGGTAGGGGTGGGGGGGGGGGAGGAGGGGGGCGGGGGGGGGGGGGGGGAGGGGGGGTAAAGGGGGGAAAATGGCGGAGGGGGGGGGAAGGGGGGGGGAAAGGGGGGGGGGGGGGGGGGGGGGGGGGGGGAGGGGAGAGGGGGGGGGGGGGGGGGGGGGGGGGGGGGGGGTTGGGGGGGGGGGGGGGAGGGGAGGGGGGGGGGGGGAGGGGGCGGGGGGGGGGGAGGGGGTTTTTTTTTTTTTTTTTTTTTTTTTTTTAAATTTGGTGTTTCTGTTTATATTGTTTTTTGTTTGTTTATTTATATATGTGTTTTTTCACCGTCATTATTTTTACGGGCTTTTAACCAGAATCAAATAAATCTCTAGGTAGGTAATACGGTGGTTGGTATTGGTTGTTTGTCTATCGGAATGACTTGCCACTTTCTATGCATCGTTTTACAAACGAATCTCAGCTGCAGGTCTACGCAAGCGCCCCCCGTGTAGTGCTAGATGAAAAATTACACTTTTACTAAATGGTTCAATAAAATTCCGTAACTGAACTGAGTCATTCGAACATCATATCCCATTACCATTACGTTCCCAATTTTTTGAAACAAAAAATCATCCAGACGTTTGATTGATTTGATCGCACGGCAGAAAAATCCGTAACTACACAGTTAGATTTTATTACAGAATTCTGTGGTTGTTAAAATTCGCACGCTTCTTGATTAACTAAAGACTATTAATAATATCTAATTTCGGCGCTATTATTTATTAAGATAATATAAAAGAGCTGTTGTATATATATATATATATATTATAGATATATATATATGTTTTAGGCTACAATGTGTACTAACAAATTGAAAATCAAAAATCGAAGTATAGACAATAAAAAAATAATATATGAGAAATTAATAAAAATTATGTACTATTTAACGGTGCTATTTATAATTATTTACTATTTACATACAAGTAAGTACTATTTATTTACGATATCATGTAAAAAATGTTACATGATATCCTTATTACACGACATTGTACGATTATCAAACATTATAATTTCGTCGTCTGTCCGTCCGTCTGTCCCTGTAACGTTCGTAATTTCGTTCGAATTCACGTCTTGTCTCCTAAGCGCCGAATACAGGGTCAATACTTGTCACTGAATAATGATATCAAAACTACAAAAACAAAACAGAACAAAAAATAGTGAATGAGACCAGCAAATTAGTCCTATATTGATAGCTCAGGAGTTAAGCTTAATTTTAAAATAGAAATAATGGTGTGACACGTATTCCATGTATGTATGCATTCGTCTTTATTTCAAATTAAACGGAATACGATGAATGCGGAAACAGCTAACGTCAAGGTTCATTACACAAACTTTAAAGATCGAAATGTATTACTCTTACTCATAAAAAAAACATACTCAAATCCGATCGCAAATAATACGGCATCTTCAGATAGGCTATAAATTAGACGTTAGGTCAGTTAGAAGCTTAATCAAGTACTGATGACCATGCAGTAGTACAATAACATCTGTAACGAGCATGTCCCTGAGAAGTGTTGACAAGATAAGGGTGTGGAGATCCATCATCTTTTCTAAATCCCGCATGGAGAGGTGCATGGATGGTAGGTAAATTATTATTACAATGCAACTTTTATATTACAGATAGAGCAAATACCGTCATATGAATATTATCAACGACGTCAAATGAAAAGCAACCATTCGAATAGAGCAATTATCGTCATACGAATATAATAAACGGCGTCAAATAAAAAAAATCGTAGCATAAACCACATTAAAAATTCATTGAGAATATGAATATTGATGCTTCGATTCTGCTATGTTTAGCTAGCGGCCATTCAAATTAATTTCGATGTATTATACAACGTTTCTGAGATATTCTGCCGTGAAAGATAATAACTTATCTATGGCAAAATAATCCGGAAGAAATTAATTAAGAAATTACGATTTTGGGTTTATTATTCCACGAGCCGGCTGCAACAAAAACTGTAAAATACCCGGAAGAAATTGAATTATATATACTATATAATAATAATAAATTGGATAACTTATATAGCGCCGTTTTCGTGAATACTCACCTCAAGGGCGCTTTACCTGGCGTGTAAGCCTACTAGTGTTTTCAGAATGATCTTATTTTAAATAACTATATTTTTTCAAACGTTTATTGTTAATACATTGTGATTATTATTTTTCAATCAAAATTTTAATGAACTTTGTTTATAATTATACAGGGTATCTGTAACTAGTAGCAAAAAGCTTCTGGATTGGATGGATGCAATGTGGAATCTGGATGGAAGGCAAAAGAGAATGAAGAAGAAGCAAAGAGCTTCTTCTTCATTCTCTTTTGATTAGAAAATATTCTCTGCACTTTGGGTGAAATGTTGACAGAAGATAAGCGACATCAGACATGAAATAGACTCCACCAATTTTTTTGCTTCTAGCTAGAGATACCCTGTCTAGTTACTATTTGAGATGCTTAATATTGTTTTTTTCTGAATTTTCAAATTATTTGTTGGAATATTACCATATTATGATTTATGATATAATTATATTTGTTTCAATTGATATCGGTCTTTAATTAAATACTCGCAATTGGGAATTGTTAGAAATAATTAAACATGCAAAATTAACCAATATAAACAAAATTTTACCATTAAAAATAATTCCAATAATTTACGATCTTTCACGCAATTTTCCTATATATATTTCATCATACTCTTTTTTACATTTATACAGTCAGGTGATAGAAATATTTTTTAAAAATTGAAATTTGTGAACAAAAGATAATAATTTTATATTCAGAATCCATTTTTCATCACTCCGATGGAGGAAGTATTTGTTTCCGAAACCTATTGGTCAAATAAATAAAAAGGAGTTATAAAATATGCTGATTATAAATTTCATTAATTATTGTTAAGTAGTTTACATATGTACATTGAAACGGAGGCGAAATACAAATTTATGCTATAAAAACCTTTTCTAAGAAGTGAAAGTGAAATTTCTATTTAAATATATTGAAATGTTTATTGTGTAAGAAGCGAGGTTTGGCTGCGCATATTAATCATTTTATTGACCCCTTGAATTATTGATCTCACGTTCGCAGGTGGACAGACGAATGTAAAATCTATTTGGTAAATCTAGACTTGGTTTCCGAGTTACACTTACACATTGATTTTTCATTTGTTAAATCCTGAGTGATTTTCACAATTACGTCATAGATATTCCAAAACGTTGGCATTGTCACTCGGTCTATTATTAGTTAAAAGCGAATGAATATTTCACAAATTGTATTCTGGTTGAAGTGACTGGTGAAGGTCGGGTGAAGCTCTGGTGAAGGTCGAAGCGTCTGAAAAATCTATTCTGAAAAAAAAGTACAAGCAAGAGATGAATAGAGAAGAAGATTAAATTTCAACATGCACAATAGATAGGCATACAGTCGCCGAGATGGTTTGATCATATGGGGAAAATATGAGCGAGGCGAGGGTGGTAAAAAAAGTATACGAAGCGAGTGTTGGAGGCAATTAGAACAGGCATCAGCGAAAGACCTGGCATGATCAGATAAACCAAATGTTGGAGAATAGTCCTGTTTAAGCTTTAGCACCCGAAGAGCACGTGTGAGATGTATGAAGAATGTTGCGTGTTATCCTCTCCGTCTACCCCTGTAGAGAAACGGCCTGATGGCAAGCAAATTAGTTATAACAGTTGAAAATCTCTTTTTTACAGAAATAAATAAATAATTTATTTGAAATTAGTATTTTATAACACTAATTCATTACAAAAATTAGCGAATGTACAAAAGCAAACAAAAGCGCTTACCTACAACTCTCACCAGGTATTGTTTATTTTACGTTTCGTTTTTATATAACACAGACGTACATAATTAAATTATATATAAAAAATATTGCCTCGAGATTCTAGAAACAAAAGGAACTGCATACAATTTCCCAACACTCGGGAAATTTTAAAATAAATTAGAAAAGTGAGAAAAAATAAGGTAGAAAATTCGACTATATAAGCTGCAGACGCCAGCAATACTCTAATTTGACAGCGGACCAACTTGTTAGCGGGCGGGCGATCTACCTGCATGCGAGAAACATTCTAGCGAAGCGAATCAGTGCAATAGAAAAGGTGTAAATAAAGTGTTCCACAGACAAGTGGAGTATTTTCAAGTAAAGATTAGTGCGACTTATAGAATTGTCCTCCAGTTATTTATCAAATCGTATGTTTTATTTATTAAAAAACGAGGTGTGCGGATGCTTTTAAAATACATTTGGATATTATTTAATGTGTAGAAAAATTATCTACACATTATTTAATATTCGAGTCAATTCAAGGCGAGATACATTGAAATGTTCATTTTCTTAGTTTAATTTCATTTTTTCTATGGGCAATTACATTTTTGACATTTCATTTTTAGGTTAGAATATAAATGGTTGGAAATGTGTTAATCTCGAAAGCATCCACGGCGACGGATCGAACATCTATATTATGATTGCTTCAAAAACACTGTATGCAGTGCGTAGTTTTGCAATTCCCAGTTTCAAAAATACCCAAATCGTAGGAAAAGCAGCACGCAATGGACCATAGTTAATCGTAGATATTAAAGCCGCGCAACGGCTAGTACAACCGATAGTCAATTGCAGAGCCGCGCAGCGGCCTGTATAGGCTCACAGGGTATAGTAGTAAGCGAACGGTGACAGCCGATTACTTTAACGCTAGTATATTTTATTGGGAAATATTTAGCGACACTTTTATATATCTGAATTCTCTAGAATGTTCGCGCCCGAAAATTATCATTTGAAAATATTGCTCCGCTTATATCGCTTGCAGAAAGCAGTTTAACTTCGACTCTTCTAATTACGTCTCTGTCCGGTGGATTAATGTTTATTAGTAAAAGATTCCCCGCACTTGCACATCCTGCCTCTTACGGCGGAGGTATTCCGGATTGATTCGACGCTTGTATAGATTTTACTAAAACCGTTATAAAAATTTTTGAAGCTTCTGAGTAAAAAATATTGTTCAGCAGTACTGTATGCTTTTTCGATATAATAACCTTTTATATTCTGATAAAGAAGTTTCACTTCAATAGTGCGTTTTTTAATGAAAATGATCACACGTCTTTATTTTCAATTTATCTCTGCTTTCTATGATTCTTTCTTTGGTAAAAAAAGTTACTTACATTTTATTTGCATCGGTTATATTCATTGTTGTGGCATCGTGCATTGAATATGAAACTTTTTTGCCATCTTGTTATTGTTAATGGCTGTGAAGTTACACTGTCGTCACCGTCTCGGTTGATTTGTCAACGTTTAGATATACGATTAATAAAATTTATCATGCTAAAAAAAATTCCCACGCATCATTCGCGGCACAATAGAGTTCGATTTCACAACGTTTCAGCAATTTTCCAATGTTTGTTCGCGCAATAGTTTCCGGCCTATACCGTCTACGTACTAGATCCTGCTCAAGAGTGTTAAGGCGATCTTCTGGCAATGCGACCAAAATACACTATTTCTTTTCATAGCTTCTATAGCATTTTGTAAAACATTTTTGTATGGAAAGGTATCTAATTAAAATTTATTCATAAGTTCCATGTATTTTAAATACGAACATCTTTCTAAAACGATACAAACTAAATTATTTAACTAGGCAATATTCCTAATTTCAGCTATTTAATCAAGGCACTATTGTGTATTACGTGTCTTAAATATGCATATTGATAAAATATCTGTATTTTTATAATTTTTAAGTTTATAATGATAATATCCAATAATTTAATTTATTGAAGTTAAAAAGTTGTCAAAAGGAATATAAAATCTCCTAGAAAAATAAATGTATTTTTTTAAAAGTCTGCTTCAAAACGTAAATTGTATGAAAAACAACTAATGAATTTAAAAATATTTTTTATTAGTGAAAGATAATCTTTTACTTTGTAATATACAGCGTGTCACAGAGCTAGTCCACAATAAGTGGATTCCTGCCTTGATTATGAGTCGAAAATGTTCCAGCAAACATGACCTTTTTTCCAATATTTCTGACTTATTTTTTGCAAAACGTGGTACTATCATTATATTAACTTATATTTAATAAACTGTGAAATTGATCGTGTGCATATTTTCCATTTTTTATTTCATATATTTTTAACATGTATTACCGCTGTTTGCTATTTATTGTGTACCAATATGTAACATGTTGCATATATGTATAAGCTGTGAAACGGCCATAATCACTTCTCTCTCACGTATTTTAATTATTTCACTTTGCTTGTTACTATCATTATAGTAACTTACATCTAATATGAAAAATTCATACCCTTTATTGCAAGTCAAATAAAGTGATAAAAACCTTCCAATTCCAATTGTAAATTTTGTCAGGGTTTTTATTATTTTATTTAAATTTTATTGAAACGAATGATTTTTTTGTAATCGATTTAAGTTACAGTAATGATACTCAACGTTTTGTTAAAAATAAGTCTGAAATATTGAAAAAATATGCAAACTTTCATGTTGCATAATTGCATAACTTTTGATATTTGGACATGATTGCTGAACATTTTCAACTCATAATCAAGGCAGGAATCCACCTGTAAATTATTGTTGACTAGCTCTGTTACACCCTGTGTATGTATTTAAAATATATGGAACCTGAAAAATAAATTGGATACCTTTCCGTAAAAAAAATGCAAGAAGCTGTGAAAAAAACGTGTGAAATTTCGCTCGCGTTGCCGGACGATCGCCTTAACAGTTGAGGACTCTTTTCTTCTCTGATGGTGATCGAAAGGTCACAGCTCGACCCTCGGAGTGTTTGCAATAATTATCGCCATTGCCACTCCGCGTCCTCGTGTCGTCTCATTGTTGCAGAGTTACTGTAACCATCTTGCCAGCCCCGACAAGTGATCCTTATCCGTTACGAAATCTTTTCTAGACTTGTAAAGAAAAAAGACCCCGCAATGTGTTTTTGATGTGTAAACATTTAACTCACACGGTCGTGAAAAATTATACTGCAGTCGGCTCCAAACAAACTGACGACTCTGGCCATAGATCGTAATATCACTAGGGATGCGCAACGCTGCGAACGCTTTGTCGATAATTTTTTACCTGCGTTTGCACACTCGGTGAGTCACTTTTGCGGAGAATAGGTTGTATTGCAGTAGTCTTTTAGTTTAAAGATTTAATAATATTTGTTTATATTTTATTGTTAATCCATTTCTATTAAGAATACTTTTCGAAATGAATATCTTTTCCAGACCATTTATATTATTAATATTTTTGCTAATAACGTATTTTCACACTTTTACGCATGTCACTGCATAGTGGCACTTGTAATATGGTGTTAATTAAAATTACCACGATCTTCACGATAATAACATAAATAGAAAATTGGCAAAAAATAAATTGAAAAAAAAAACATGTCGATAATAACGTAAAAGTATTCTACCCATCACTATTAGTGTTCCGTAATATGCATATGTGTGAGCGATAGCTCCATCGAACTTTTCTTTAACATGTTTTACGATCAGAGTCGTCAGTTAGCCTACGTTCGACCATGGAGTAATTTTATAAAAAGTAAACAAACTAATACTTCATACTTGTTACCATGGAGACCGCATATGTTATTCAGTATATAACTGAGAAGATTTACGTCCTATATATATAGATATCTTGGATCGCCTGCTTTCCGTCCTGGTCTAAGGGAATTGTATCTCCATGTTTTTTGATCTGCATAGTTAAAAAAAATAAACATGTTTTACAATCAGAATTTCGTATGTATACGGTTTTTTTGCCTCTTTGTTGCAGAAACGTAATCGCTGGGTATCACATTGTAAACAATTTTTAATTGTTTACAAAAAGATATATTTAGTGTGTTTAATAAAATGGCTACAAAACGACATTAAAAACGCAAAATCGGAGGTATTTATTTGCTGTTCATGGTCTATATTTAAATTAATTTTGAAAGTTATGAAACTGACTGCACCCGTATACACGAATATATAATAAAATGACTAATCAATTAGTTTCTAAAATAGCAGTTTCCCAACTATATATTATCTCACTCGTGTCGAAAATGTCAATGATTAGCATTGACATTCCGAATTATATGGCAAGGTCTTTGATCTGCGAATAATAATTCGTGTCGATATTTAACCTAGAATTCCTCTAGTAAAAATTCGAGGAAAAAACAATAAAATTATTAACACCCGTATAATATGACAAGGTCTGAATAATATCAATAATCCATAATGACGATGAAAAGTTTCTAAGATCCACTCTCCTTCAAATCCCGTAAAGGTTTTTTTGGGGAGCATTTTCATAGTTTAGTTCTAGAAGACAAAAATTAAAACAAATTAGATAAATCCATTTGAAAGTTGTACAGCAAAAAATCTATCTATCGAAAAAATATTTGATAACCATCAACATGTTTTTATTTATACACTAAACAACATATTATACGTACAGGTGCCAAATTTTTCGTAATCTTTAATGATTAGTGTGACGAAACTGATATCGCAGTTCCCCGGCAGGGAAAAATTCCGGGTTCGAATCCCTGTGGTCACCAAACATGCTTTCGATAAATGTGTTTCATCTATATCTATCTTCTAAGTAATTTTAAATAGGTATTCATATAGTATCATCTAATTTGTTTCAAATACACATGTTCTACAACAGCAACTTCACAATAAAATTTATTTTATTTAAAAAATAAATAAAATACAATAAACAAGTTCTCATTTGCTAACTCGTTAAAATATCAATTTTAATTTTTGGTTTCTGTAATTTACGATTCCCGTATGTGTTGAAAACTGGTTGACCTCCTTCTATAAGAAACGTGGATACTAAATGGGTACTAAGTAGAAATGATAGTTATAGTAATTCTTTAGGTTTTCTGCCGGTACACGTATTATGTTATTTACCCGCATGAATTAAAGAATTCGTAGGGATAAATATACGTATAAGAAACTAATTAATTCGTACCGTAGAATTATTTTGCTACATAAGTGCATCGGTACTTCTTCTTTTTCTTCTTCTTGTGCCTTATTTGTTCAAAGGACTTTGGACTTTGGAGATCACGGCTTAATTTACTGCAGTTCGGAACGTCTGTCTTTGGTTTTTCAGCCTCGATGTTCTCCTTCCAGGGCCCCGATTTCTTGCAATCTTTCTATGCTTTATGACATGCAAGATCTCGTACTTCTCTGGATGTCTCGTCACATGTCTGAGATATTGAAGTTTTCAGATTTTTGTTTTTAATTACTTCTAAACAGTCAATAACATCTGCATTAGTACCTCTATCCATCCAGCTTATTTTGAGTATTCTTCTGTAGATCCTCATCTCGAATGATTCAAGTCGCCTTATCAGTTCTTTCGTAAACTTCTATACTTCAATTATTCCATTAAATAATATTGAAAACACAATGCATCTTCCCATTCGCATTCGAAATCCAAGGATTACGACTTAATATATAAGCTTAATATACACAATACAAAATTTTCTCAATCACTCCAAATGGGAAGTATAAAAGCAAAGGCAGAAATATCCCACTCAGTTGTTTTTGAGATAAATGCAAAAAACCTGTCACTACTCAAGAAAATTTCTCTGGAATCATGAAACCTATATCTTATTAGAAATATGTTTTTAAAAACAATTGCAATACCTGTTTTTCTTTAATACAAGTAATAAATAAATATGGTTATTGCTGTATTTGCTACCAAATAGTGGAAATTGCTGCTTTTGCTATATATATAATTGGATATTGCTGTCTTTGCTATGATGCTTTAGTCTAAAATCGACATCAACTTTCACTTTAGCATGTACCAGCCATTTGTTACGTCCTTGGGGTTGATTGGTTGAATTGGAGATATTGATGTCTTTACTTTTAATAGTAATTTGGAAACATGATTTCGGAAGAAAAGAACTATATTTCCTATAAAATATCGAATTCAATACATTCTAACATAGTAATCCTCGGGGTCTGCATTCAAAACATTTTTTTAATTTTTTGGATTTTACTGCCTTTGCTTAGATAAAAACAGACGGCGCATGAGCAGATTATATGGTTGACCGTACGGTCCGTAGACTTTGAGCCGCAAATGAAAAAAAAATAGGACACTTGTTAAACACTTCTATTTATTTGCTCATACTCATGTGTCGTAGGATGTCGTGAACGTCGTAGCATTTCGTGTACACGTGTGAGATGTGGATTCTTACAAAAGCCTTCACACTAGAGACTGCATGCTTTTGAAAGAAAAATTCTCTGAAAAATATATTAGCCAGTTTAAGATAATCTGTATTCGCAACAATTCAAAGTTAAAACGGGTTTGGGTCAACTAACCGACAGCCGATTGCTCTAAAAACTTGCCTAAAAACCATCTACCCGACAGCCCAACTTTCGGACGTTTTTTTTTAGTTTTTAAGACCTTTTACCTATTTGCATATATTTACGGAAATATGCATAAATTTATTCTTCCCCTGTTGAAAATATCAAACAAATCAATTTCAAACTGTATTTAAAGAAAAAAAATCTAGCCAATCTTACCCAAATCCATTATCCGTTACACACCATTCCTAAAAATTGTTTTGAATATTATTTTTATTTTAAAATATAATTTAGGTTTCAAACTCCTTTTTAAGCAATATTTACGATAAAACACATCAAAATATTCAAAAAGTTTCTTGGTATGGTGTGAAATGAATTAATCGCGAGTTCTTAAGTAACCTAAAAAGATTTTTTTTTCCAAAAGTCTATTAAATTTGAATTTATCAGTTTGATGGTTTTGACAGTTGAATAAGTTAGGCACGATTTCGTAAATGTATGTACGAAAAATCATATTTTATAATAACTTCTTCAATAACTGCAAAATAACATTATTTAGACATTATTAAAGAGTTTAAATTTACAATGTACAATTTGTTACTTATTAAAGAATTTACGCTACCGGTTTCGACACGTCCGTGTCACGAACGAGCGTTATTTAAACTTTAAGTTTAGAGCGTTATTAACGAGCGTTAAAAATTGGAAAATTTTTTATTAATTTAAAAATTCTAAAAATTGGCCTATCAGGAAATCGGGCAGTTGGCTTGTCGAGCAATCAGCTGTCAGACAATTGGCTGTCGGGCAGTGGTCCGGAACCCAACTAATGATAATTGTTGTGTAAGGTTTGATAAAATCGCAAAGCATAAGACGAGCAGAATACATAGAGTGCATAATCAGTGAGCCGTATTCATCGAGGGTTTCAAAATGGACGCAGACCTTTTGGAAGACCATAATTGAGGTGGATAAAGACAATCTAAGATCCCCGAGTGGACTGTGATGGTCCAGGACAGAAACGCCTGGTGCCGATTTGTATGTCAAACGAAGGCTCCCAATGTGCTGTATATAGTATTGTAGTATAATGTGTAGCCTAATTTTCTCGCTTGGTCCATATCTCTGGAAGTATCTTTGTAGTGTATGCTTAATAGCAAGGGTTATTTTAAGGTTTTTCATTTATAATGGATTTTTTCAAAATTTTTATTACTTTCTAGTTCATAACCACAGACCACCTAAGTTTGTTGGCAAACGGTATGACTCCATTGCAGGTTACAATATGTTAGACTTGTTTAAAAGAATTAATTCGAGCCTGTAAATTTTGAAACAATTATGAAAAGGTCAATACTCTTTAAAAATATAATTTCTTTGTAAATGAGTCGCGCTTTATTACAAAAAGAGGTTTGAAACGAAATTAAAAAAAAAAAATTACAACGTTTTACTTACTAGGGTATTTAATTATGCATGAATAAATACGAATTGTATAAATGTGTCATAACTATACGCGAGGGGAACATACTTCCACTGTGTCTCAATCCTCTCGCCTAAAGGAGGGGTTCACTCAATCTCTGTATAATTTTATTCTTTGCGGTTACTACATTAGAACAATATTCTTAATAGATTTATTGTATGAATTATTTCGCAAACTCAAAATGACATTTCCAAAATGTTTCCACTCATTTGTATATATAATACGAGTGTTCATTCTAAAAAACTCGTTTAGCAGCCACTTTATATTGTAATATTATATTATCTTGGAGGACTTTTCATTCATTCATACGAAATGTTTTTTTTTGAATTATGCAGATAGGCATGGTTAATTTATTATTCAATAAAATAAAAATTTATCTGTATAATGACCGTGCAAACTTGAAATATTATTAAATTATCCAAATTACGTTATTGAAATATGCAATAACCTGTTTTGGTCGGGCAAAATTTTGCCATAAATAGCTAAAATAAGAATCTTGCAAACATTACTTTCGTACTATATTATTTCACTTACTTACTAAAACATATATAAATAATATCTTTTGTAGACTATATACATAAGTAAGTGTTTTTTTATTTTTACTTTTTACACTTTTTGTTTTATTGTGTATTTTTTTTCTGTTTTTATGCTTTTTTATGTTTAGAACTGATACACAGCTACAAACTACACTGACAGTTAGGAACGTTAGTTAGACAGACGTTAGGAAGAACGACAGTTAGGAAGAAGCCCAAGGGCTAGTTGAGTGGCAATTCCAAAAAAAATGTAAAAAAATTGTATTCAATTTGAAAAATATTAATTTGGATTCTTAATAAATATAAAAAATAAAACATATATTTGGTGGGTACAAAACTTTTCCTAATAAATATTTTAGTTTGGTATAAAAACCCGATAAATAATTATGAAAAAATTTCCGCCTGACGCACACAGATCCTCTTTAAATCGAGATTATGCAATTTTTTAAATAATAATTTTTGTATTTTTTCATGTTACCAAATTTTATCTGTCTACATTGTCGGGAAATATTACTACAGGTTTTGTGGGATTTTATTTTATATGAAGTTTTTGTAGTATCAGTGTCACTTTAACCGCAATAAAATTTTCCGAGAATAATAAAATTCGTTACGCTCCACTCGTTGAACATCCAGATCAGGGTAATTAATACAAGTGTTAAATCCAGAGAAGACTATTATCCCCACAGTTTTACAACCCAAACGCTTACACGAACTTAATCACTAGAACTTAACGATTTATGCATCTAATTGCTTTTCTTTGCATTATTGTACAACATAAAGTTAATATGGAGTTCCAGGTAGGAGAAAGCAGAAGGTGAATGAAAGTAGACTGACTGAATGCAGTGGAAATAAGATCACAAAAAATGCAAGAAACAGGGTCGCTTTATTGCTAACTTTTGGTCGTCGATGGTTTAGTCCTGCTAAACGAATGAACGAAGAGAGAATTGTAAGATATAGATATACAGTCTAGAAAGATAAAGACGCTACGTCGAATTAATGGCACTAGAACAGAAAATGCCGCATAAATCGTGACATGACCAAATAAACCAGATGCAGGAAGATGGTCCTATTGGGAGCTTCAACAATCGACGAGCTTTTTGGATGAGGCGACATTTGTGTGCTAGGATAGAAAATTTAGGCGCTCTATTATCTCTGCCTACCCTAGTCTTCTGTTCTGTTCTGTTCTTCGAATTCCTACTTTGGATGGACCTACTCAAATAAATCTTTCTGTGTGTAAATATAAACTTTCTGTAATCAAAACTTTTTATATTAAGGTCCCCTAGATTTTCAAAAAGACTTCCCTGCCAAAAGTTTATTTCGAGACTAAAATTTCATCCGTGTACACGTGCCTTAACGATTTTATGCAATAGAATATTCGCGAAGAAATATGTTGTGACAAACGTATTGATGTTTTTTAATTATTTTGTTGCATAAAAGAACAAAAGAAAATCCCACAAATTCATGCCTGGTCGTGGGTAGCCAAAGGGTAATTAATTCAAGCACGTAATCTAGACAATTCACAGTGCACTTTGTATAATTTCATAACAGAGATAAGTATAGGAGTCTGTAATTTATAATTCTATCATTAATATTATCACAAAAATCTAAAAATCGAGGATGACTATCAATGAGGTTACATAGACGTTGCCTGCTTCACCATGTGGTCTCCGTCTTATGTGCGCGTTCCTCCAGCTTGCTGTTTATGTCCGTGACACCCAGATGCCACGAATGAGTGAACTTTTAATCCTATATTAATTATTAATTTGGCCTTGTTTTTATGGAATTACATTTAATTAATCATATTATATTCATACACTCGTCACCCCTCCATTTAGTGTTTCTTCTGCCGACCATCTAAGCATTCGCGTTTGTAATGGTAGTCCAACGTGTCACAAAAGATAGGTCGGAAATGTAGAAAAAATGCAAGCTTTGATGTCATATTATATTCATACACTCGTCACCCCTCCATTTAATGTTTCTTCTACCGACCATCTAAGCATTCGCATTTGCAATGGTAGTCCAACGTGTCAAAAAGATAGGTCGGAAATGTAGAAAAAATGCAAGCTTTGATGTCGCTTATCTCCTTAACTGTTAACGTTTCACCCAAAGTATGAAGAATATTTTCTTTTCAAAATTGAATAAAGAGGACACCCCCGAAGTGTTTTCAGCTAGCCACGAGACACCCTGTATATTTCAAGGAACAGCGAGGCGTGGCCAATGCGCGTTTGTGCGGATCACGCACGTTCCGTGTCCGACAGGCGTTTCGAGGAATTAATAACTCGACACCAAAACAAAAATCACTTTTAAAGTCACCAGAATATTTTATTTCTTACGCAGCCAGTCCACAACGCTTTACAGGTAGATTCCTGCTTTAATTATGAGTCGAAAATGTAACCATAACCTCAAGCAACCATAAGTAGAAGTAGAAAGTCTCACTACATTTCTTAGGTTAAGCGCAAAATATGTGAAAAGTACGTTTAATGTATGATCGTGTTATGCTGCTTCATGTTTATTTTCTTTTTTAAATTTCTTTACTTTGTGCCAGATTTGAAAATTTGTTTCTACTTCTGATTATTTATGTTGATATATTTTTGGAATTTTTATGTTTATTTTGCTACGTTGATTTATGTTTTAATTACTAGATGTAAAAATTTCTTATTTTTACAACTAAATAAAAAACAAACAAACAAACCTGATATATCAATAGTTATGGAGATATGCCACGTCAAAATATCCATTTTTCTTCAAAATTTCTGACCTATTTTTTATAAAACGTTGAACTATCATTACAGTAACTTATATCGAATATGAAAAATTCAATTGTATTGAAAGGAATCCAACGTGTATTCGGCTAGGCTGTGAAATCAACTATGCACAGGTATCACATCATTACAATCTTCAAAAACAGAATAAAGCAATTTTACCTTTCCCAAAACCTATCTTAACCCTTCCTTGACCCCATCCACCTCCTACTGGTCTCATTATCAGCTATCAGTTTTGTCACTGCAACATTGTGTACCGGAAATATGTTTTGATTTTTCTAATAAGTTGTGCGGTTGGTTAAAAGAAACTGGCGATAAATACGTCATGTACAATGTATATATACAAAAAGTGAATAAATAATTTACACACAAAAAAGAAGAACATACCATGACAATTTGGCACCACAGTCTGTTAGGGGAGTAACTAACACATGGAAGTACTGGCTCAGTATGTAAGAGGTACCTTCGTAGTTCGATACTTGGCACCTCCAAAATCATTTTGAAATCACATCAATGTGATCTCGCTAAAACATTACTAAATTTACATATCGTAAATTTGAGAATGTATAAAAAATGCTAATTTACCTGTCTGATTCATGCACAGTTCTAGTCACCGTGACTATATGCGGGGTATAAAGGCAAAATCAGCAATATCCAAAAAAAATGCAGTCATCGAGGATTATTAATTTATAGCACACTGAATTTGATATTTTATAAGAAAACTAGCCTATAAATTTATAGGAAACATAATTTTGGAAGGGTAATCCTCGGTGACTACATCCAAAACATTTTTTTTTAATTTTTTGGATATTGCTGGCTTTGCCTTGCCTTACCTCAAATATTTGGTAAAATAAAAAGATTTCAGTACGATCTTTCTATTTTAATGGTACGTGTATATTAATGAGACACGATGAGAAGTTTCAGAGGTTTTTTTTTTTAAATTGATTTGTTTGCTAGAATAAGTAATGGATAGTTAGTTTGCTTCCGTCCTGATGAAGATACAGTGGTATCAAAATCGGTAGACGTAGAGTTACCAGTTAAGTAGTTAATAAAAAATTGTTTAATTAAAATTAATAACTCAGAGATTTAGTTGAGATAAATCTCAGTACCGTGTACACGTGTGGAGATTTGGATTTTTTGAATCCCTGTCACTTGAGGTGTATCTGCACGATGGATTACGAAAGCCGACAGTAGTCTCCAAAAAATCTCATCAAATCATAATCCCTGTCTCAGAGATTGACTCGACATAAAAATCTCATTCATGGACATGTGCCGTAACAATTAGCCTCTCGAGACCTGAGATTAAATAACCAGAGTTGATCTTAACTTACCCATCATATTCATATCATTCATACATGCATATTCATTACATTTAGCAGAAAAACATTATTATTTATAATTAAATTGAAGCATTATTATTATATGTATAATTAAATTAAAGCATTAATATTTACACAGCTGGGTTTTTTTTTAATTTCAAAACTTGCATTATTTTTCCGTAATTTCATTGTACATTTTGACATTTGAGAGGGTCTATCTAAGGACAAAGTGTAAATGATAGATAAGATTTAGTTGACGAGAATTTAATTTATATACAATGCGAAAATTTCAATCATAGACAATGAAAACATAATGAATACTGAACGTAGGAACTTTTTGTATTTTGTTAATAGTTATAATTTTTTGGTATTGAACTATATTTTTTTCTTGCTTATGGTTTGCGCTTTGTCCTTAGATAAAGTGTTTTTTAAATATTTGAGCGTCAATTCTGTTTTTTTTATCAGGACAACTGTATCGGGGATGTATGTATATGTATACTCTTAAAAATATCGGTTATACCGTCCATATACTTCATTTATGCCCAAAAGTGTTACGTCTGTGTATTCAAGTCATTTCTTACATATGCCAGTTGAACATAAACATTAGTGTAATCGAATCCCTTCATATATATGTCATGACATACGTCATTAAAAATGTTTACAAAAACTTAGTAAAATATCGGTACTTACAGTTTCCTCTTAAAATTCTTTGGAGTCGGCCGCTGCTTGACGACCCATTCATAATTTTGTCCAGATTTATTTATTTTCCTTCCTTACAAAAAAAAGTTTGAAACAATAATATTAAATAATAATTACAATTAGTTCAGCATTACAAAAAAGATCTAATTTATTTATTACACGTGTCTTTACGTTTCTATTCTATTCTATTCTAGTACAACAGAATCCGGCATTGTAATCACGGATAATGTTATTAATCGGCTATTGTTATCGTAACAACCGGTCCCAAACACTTCTTCGTTGAATTTGTTTATCATTATCAATCTTTTTTTATCAATTTTGATTATCAACAAACTATGTAAATTCATAGCAAATTTGTACATGATGAATTATTTCTTTGAACCATACTTTAAACCCAAGTTTACCTTTTATATTTTAAAATCTAAAGTACTTATAGACTAAGAGCTAGCGACCGCCAAACTTACGTTATAGTATCAAACCTGAAATATTTTCTGTACATGTACACTATAGTAGGTAAGAAGGTTTGGATATGATGACATTTGAGTTCGGAGAATTTTGGCAGATAACAGATAATACAGGTACAAAAAAAGTAAAATGTAAAAATATCAAATTTGATTTTTCAATTTTTTTAATGGGACAGTAATATACACTCATATTAATGATTGCCAGACGCTTTTCGCTGGTCCCTTCTTCCGCCAGTTGCTTTGAAGCTCTATTAATAATCATGTCATTTACTTTACAGTAACAAATCTGAATTTTATATATTTTATTCAGGCCACTATTTCAAAATATTACCTGATATCTCTTATTTTAACGTTTTATTTACACATTTTTTGTACCTGTATTATTTGCTATCTACCAAAATCCCCCGAACTCAAATGTCATAATATCGAAACCTTTTTACCTACTATAGTGTACATGAGAAAATATTTCATGTTTGATACTAAAACGTAAGTTTGGCGGTCGCTGGCTCCTACTCTATTGACAATAATTACTAATCCCCTGGTGCAAGACATTCTATGAATTTTTCTTCGTGGTGTGCAATAAACGCAAACAAACCAGTCAACACTTGAGTTATTCATATCAATTTTATGTCGTTTATAATAAATGTAGCATGTAGTTATGTTTAATTTTTGGATATAGATGATTTTTATTATTATTTTTTTATTTTTAATATTTAAGTTGACATATATGATGCACATTATTTAATTTTGATTTTTTTTCAAATTTTCTACAGTCCCATGAATGTAGAAACTTGTGTATGGAACCGGAGAATGTCACAAGTCACAAGTGTGATAGATAACTGTATTTATAAAAACATTATTATTTGTAACTATTTGAATATCGTTGTTATTTGTAACTAGCTGTAACCCGTCAAAAATTTACTTTTACATGTCGGTTCCTAAAACAATAAAAAATATTTTTAAAAAAAAGTAAAATAAATTACTATAAAGAAGTTATGGACGTTACACGACTGACAGACAGACAGATAGACCACGAAATTATTATAATTGGGATAAATAGGATTCATTAATTTCTTGAAATATCGTTCGCCTAGCCTTTTCATCCGGTTATTGTTATTAAAGATTTTTAGATCCCATAGTGATCGTAATAAACGAATTCCACTGTATACGTTCAACGTGTTACGATTTTAGGTACTCGTGTATGTATAGAATGTTAATTAATGTTTATCATAAACATTGACTGCGTCACATAATTGTGGATTAGAATAATGCCATTTCCTACATACTGCCGTGTCACGTGACGAGAATACATCGAGCATATAAGGTTTCACTTTCATCTCACTAGAATATATTATGGTAACTGTAATTACATATATACCTTGAATAGGTAAATCATTCATGGCATATTCGAATAAAATATTGAAAAAAATAGTATACCGTGTATTAAAACTGCACTCAAATGTTGGAATTTGTTATTCCAACTCTCTGTGATTCATAATATTTATAGTTAGTATTTTTATTTTCCCTTTACGGTGAATTCCAAGGCATTTTTAGCGAATACGGTAACTTCTCGGGTTTTTACAAAATACTTTTTTTTGGTAGAATAAAGTGCCCAGTAGGTACACAAAAGCTGTGTTACCTTTGGATCGCAAATAGAGTTATTATATTTATATATTAATGCGTCAATTAAAAAATCAAAAAGAATAAAACAATTTCATTCAGAATCGGACAGACCTTCCATTTCTATCACATTATCATCTGTATGTCTAGACACCGTCGGTTTATACAATTTATTGTGTTAACTATTTTATCCTAAATCTCTGAGAAGTTCTCGTATTTGCCATTGTGTATTGCAACCCAAAGTCTTTTGCTCATTCGTTATATAATATTTATATCATAAATATACACTACCGGCCGTAAATATTTCCCCACTTACGAAATAACAAAACAAAACTAAAATGAGTTTTGTGCAAATGCATTTATTTAATATACGTCAAATAATAAATTGTAATCATCAAAAAAAAATGTATAAAAAACTATATTTTTGATTTATCAAAATTTCCACCCTTTTTTGATAACTACTTCACACAACTTAGGCTTTCTATTGATAAGTTTATGCAAAGTCTCTTGTTGTAATAATTTCCACAGATATCTCGGTGCGAGACAGGATTGTCGGACCCTTCTGTCCAGTTCATTCCACAAGAGTTCTACAGGGTTCTTCCAGAGATTGGGGAGGCCAGCACATTACAGAACATTTATTTTCATCTTAAATATTTTGGTTGAATGATTAGGATCATTATCCTGTTGGAAAATCAACCCGCGACCAGCTTTGCAAGTTCCCGATGGAAAAATGTTTTCAACCAAATTTTTTTAGAACTTTCTTATTGTTAAGAAAGCCTCCCCAATAAGTGATTCACCAAAACAACAATACCAGAACCCCCGCTATGTTTTACCGAAGGCACTACACACTGATCAGACAAGCGCTCGCCTCATGAACACCTCCGAATGAATACTCTTCGCCTAGTACCAAATACATCATACTTGGATTCATCACTCCACAACACTTTATTCCACTCATTCAATATCTTCTTATAGTCTCTTCTTCTTATTTGCGGGCCGAATAAGTGGTTTCTTCTCAACCGTACGCCCATGCAGGCCCGCACTTCGAAACCTCCATTTCAGTATTACTAGACTTATATGTTTGGGCCGGTCCATATTTATTTGGGACACAGTTTCTGGTGCAGTCAAGCGCCTGTTGCTCTTTCTTATAATCACTATGCTCCAATCCCAAGAACTGGTGTTTTTCGGTCGACCGGTGTACTTTTTTAATAACACTTGCGTTGTCCTCGTACTTTTTTACATTTCAGTCCACTATTTGTCTTGACATTTTTTGATTTGTTTGCTGATTGAATTGATACCTGTACAATTTGACTATTTGATTTTAAAATTTAATGAAAAAATATTGTCAAGAAACGGATTTCAGTGGAAAGTTCTTTAGGTTTGGACACAAAAATATTTATTATAAAAAATTAAGAACACTTGAACATCACTGAAAAATTTTAAACTGTTTTTACCACAAAATTTGGCAGTAAACTAAATATAAATAATGTAAAATATTTAAAACCCCTTTTAACCTGAACCCAAACAATCTATTTCTCCACAAATATGATGAATTTGGATAAAAAGTATTAATATTAATTATATTATACAGATACTAATTTCGGTGTTGAAAAATTTTTACACAAGCAAGTAAGTTCGGCCGATATAAAACATATTTTTTAAGTGGGCGAATACTTATGACCAGTAGTATAAAATGTATAAGTCTGTATAAATAATATACGCATATAATAAATCAATCTTCAATAATTTATGTCACTGTCTTTTAATAACGTATCAAATTGGTTACCTCTTTTTTATTATTTTCCTTTTATTTTTTATTTAATGTTATTAATAAATTTAAACCAAGATGATTATAGCAATTAATAAGTAATGTTATTAAACTTATTTGAATGTTAATCGTCGCCCAGTATAGTTCGACTAATATTTTAGTATGTATGTATGTATTTATTATAGACGCTTATCTTAAACGTGCTAACTGATTAAATTGATGTAATTTTTAGAGTGAAATACTCAATTTAAGCCGTTATTAATAATACAAAAAATATGTAAATATTATTCAAAATTAAACATTGTATTTTTTTAAAAATTTATCTTTTATTTTTGAACTCACACATTTTCAATTATTAGTCATTTTTATTTCGATTTTATTGTTGATTAATTTTGGTGTCGCGTAAATTAGAAGATTGTCGATGCATGATGATTCCCATAAAATGACTGCGCCATATTATGTTTACTTTAGATTTATGGATGTTTACGTTTTTAAATAAACGGAATCAGATTCTTTTTTATTAAACGTATCGGTACATTTTTTTTTGTTTTTGAATGATTTTGTTTATTACTGTTTCTTAAAATCGATGACGTTATAATACTGCATTATTTCTAGATATTTTTCTATATTAATATATAATTTATTCATAAACAACAACAACATCTTGTTTTTGTTTCGTTGAATAAAAGGTAATGTCGTGTTTTATTTTTTAATACAGGAAACATTGCGCCGGTGTACATATACATAAGGCAATCGCAGTTGCATGCCGCTGCACGGTTATAAAACTCTCGCAACACGTATCACTCCACTGAATATTTTCAAACTTTGTATTTTCCCCGACTGTTGAGCACTCCGTGAATGTCCTCAGGGAACGCGGCGGCGACTGGGCACATTGCGAATTATGGCGGAACAATTGCTGTATAAATTAAGCGTATAATGGACGGGTCAGCGGGTCACCTATTCGACATACATTTCCGTCCGAAGGACCTTGCTCGGCATCCACGTGGGCGTTTTGCACTTGTCTATGGATCGCTTCCTACCGTCTGGTGTCTATGGCAGTAATTACCAATACCACGTAATGGAAAAATGTTAAGCAGTTATAAATAATAACCGCTTACGTTACCCGTGTTCGTATATGTGTACTTTGATATCGATTCATTAACTGCAACCAGATTTCTCAAGGAAACATCAATGAGTACATAAACCGACTTTATTAATTCTCGATTTAGTAACGTATTCTGGTTCGTTGTGTAATTCTGTTGAAATAGTGCTGGCAGACGTATAAAAAAATATTTTCAAAATTCCTTCATCAATAAAAAATCGAGTGGGTCAGTATAAATTTAAATCATATAGAAACTGTGTACCTACTGAATGCTGATAACACATGATGTGGTCGGCTGAAAAAACTCGCGTTTGCTGTTCTTTTCCTTTTCGACACTATATATTCATGCGAACAATCTTTTTCAAGCATGAGCTTTTTCAAGAGTAAACTGAGAAGTGGTCTTGTTGATGAGAACTTGGAATCATACCTAAAATTAAGAATAACGACATACAAACCTGACTTACTCAAACTTGCCAAGGAGATGCAAGGATTGTTCGTTTAAGCGTTGTCAGTCATTGTCATGTTTTAAATTTATGGATTACTTAATTACTTATTAATTTTTATTTTACTACATCGATAAACAGATTTGGATCTCAATTTTTTTTTAATTGTTGTGATGAACATATTTGACTCCTTGGCTAATTAATAAGTTTGCTGACCACTGCTCTAGAAGAATGCTATAACGCCCCCAACAGTTGTTTCTACTTTTCAGGTTCTGAGAGAGAATCAATTATTCGTAGAAGTTAAGTAATATCTCCATATGAAACTCAAAGTGAAACTCGTTGAGCTAGTGACCTCAGAAATAAAGTAAGCTCGACTATAACGCCGTATTTATGCAAGTATTTCTTTAATACATTCCTGTACATATATCACTATTATATAATAATATTCTATCTAACCAACTTACTTACTAATCCACGTAGGATCATCTTCCAGTATCAGGTTTACCTGGTCGTGCTATGTGTTAACCGAACGTCCTTTATTTCTGGTGGCACATTCTTTCTTGCTAGTCTCTTTTATTTCATTCGTTTTACATGATCAAACAACTTAAACTACTCTTTTTGTAACCTGTTTACTACGCTAAGACTAACTTTACATTCGCTTTTTATTCCTTTTTGCCAATTCTAGGCTTCATTTCTATTCATCGATAGTTTAAGTTTTTTAGACAAGTTTCCACTAGACCATACAACTACAAAAGGTAGGTTTAATAGAATTAGATACAATTACAAAAGATGTTAAACAGGGATGCGTAATATGACCATGCATCATACATCCAGCAGTGGAGGGAAAAAGGCTGAGGAAGAAAGAAAGAAAGAAGAAAGAATGTGACCATAGCTTTTCAACCCGTATATGGATAATTGCATGAAAGAACTAGAAAGGAATTAGCTATAGGAGTGAGAATAATTTTTTTACCGTATCCTGCATACTGTACGCAGACGATGCAGTATTAGTGCCTAATAATGAAGCTGATCTGCAGTGCATGGTGGCTAAAATATCCAATGTATGCATGGAGAGTGAGCTTCTGATGCATGTAGGCAAATCGAAAGTAATGGTGTTCGAGAGAGAGACTAAAGGGTGACTAAGTTTGATATAATGGTAAGCAACAAATGCTTAGAACAAATGAACGAGTTTGCGTATTTGGGAAGTATATTTAGTAGATACGACAAGGCTGAGAATGATGATTTACGGTCAATAAAAATCTGTCAAACGAAGCAAGATTAGCGGTACATAATGGAGATGTGGTACCAACTCTCATGTGTGGAAGTGAAGCCTGGAATTGACAAAAAAGAACGAAAGGAGACTGAATGCGGTATAAATGCGGTCGTTTAGACGTATTTGTGAAAATATCTGTAGAGCAGAGAATGTACGAATTAGAAGTGAATGTAATGGTGACTATAGCATAGGTAATAGATAGAATAAAAAAGGATCACTGAGATGGTTTGGCCATGTGGAATGGATGAGCGAGGAAAGGATGGTAAAGAAAATTTATGAGGCAAGTGTTGAAGGCAGCAGAAGCAGAGGGCGTCCGCGGAAGACCTGGCATGACCTGATAAATCAAATACTGGACGATCGCTATGTTAGAAGCTTCAACAACCGAAGAGCGTGCATGAGAAGATTTATGAAAGTGGACGAAGAAAAAGTAGTACGCTAGGATAGAAGAGTGTGGCGTTTTATCCTCTCTGCCTACCCCTCTTGGAAACGGCGTGATGGTTAGTTAGTTAGTTAGCAAGCAGACATCGCAAGTCACGAGATACGGACATACTAAGAAAATGCACTGACACGCCATCTAACAAAATTCAGTGCACCACACTTAAATTTCCACATAGTAGTTTATGCTTATTGTACTATTGATTATGACGCATTATATCGTACAGTATAGTAATATCGTATTCGCTTCTGGAGCTCCACAAACCTCCGTGAGCAGAGAAACGTAAAAGGAGATCTTATTCATATTTAATTTTTAAAATGTTGCTCAACTTAAATACATTTCTAAACAACATTCTAACTTGGCCCGCGTATCATACATAGGTTTTGTTCTTCGACATCGACCTCCAACTCTACCAAATTTTTTTTACATTTATTTATTTCTTTATGATATTTATATTTTTATTTTTAACATAGCGGTATCCGTATTATTTGTTTATAATAAGATTTAAAAAAGCATCGTATTCGTCACTCTTTAAGCCATGTATTCACTAGAGGAAAAATCGCGAAACATTCCGCGCGGCATGTCGCATCAACATCTACGCTCATGTTTCGAGGACAACGACTCGGTCATTTGACGTGTACACACCGGAACTCACATACAGTTGCCGGAAAACATCTTGAAATTCTTTTGCGTAGTGGGGGAATGCGCAGAAGACAACATTTGGGTCTCTTTGGTGGAATGGTATATGCGCAAACCTCCCCCCACTACGCCGTAAAATTTCAAGATGTCTGCCGGCTACCGTACCACTAGTCGCGGAAATGTCACCCGATGAGGTCATGATGACAGCTGCGCATCTATTTACACTTGTCGCCCAATGAGGTTATGATGACAGCTGCGTATCTATTTATTTTAACGAGTTTATCGAAACGTAAGAGGAGAAAAAGGTGGTGGGTGCGCAATTATTTACTACCAAGAGAAAGAAGGATGGATATTCTGTGCGATCTTCGAATATCTGACGGATCTTTTGTCAATTTCACTGGAATGACAGCAACTGGTTTTGACAATTTATTGCAAATAATCGGGCCTTACATAGCCAAGCAAGACAATATTAAGGAACGCTGTTGGCCCTCACATCATTTTATTTTTATATTCACGGTTTGAAGTGTCCCACAAAATTGTACGGCGATGAGTTGGAGAACAAAAATTTCGTTTCGCCACATTAATGTCAGTTGACAGAAACAGCGCATGCGCATTCACTTGTAAACATGCCACGTGATATTGACGCGCAGCCCGATGTCCCCGTGAGCTTGCTCGAGTGCGCATGGCAATGTTTTCGCGGCACGTAGAAATGCCCCACTATGTTGTGCGCGACGTCGCGGAACAGTGCGCGACATTGCAACGTCACGTAGACTCTATGCCGCGCGTGATGTTGAGAGATAATTTGTTTCCTAGTGAATACATGGCTTTATGCTGGAAGAAAAAGATAACGGCACATGTTATTATTTATATGTACCGTTTTCTAATTATCATTTTACTTGATTGCCATTTTATGGTAATGATACCTACGCTCATTTTTTAACACAAATCTACATTTTTTTAAATAAATAAGTTCATATTGATATTTTTTTACAAGTTGCATCAGATACAAAAATTTTCAATTCTTAGTCATTGCAGTCCAAAAGTATAGGTATAGCAGGGGCATGCAGAGGGACTAAGAAGCATGACTTTTTCCTAAGCATTTTTTTTTAAAGAGATACATACTCGTATCGTAACATTACCATCACAATAATTAACATTTTATTCAGATTTTAATATTTCATAATATTCTACCAGATAAATGTTTAATTCGACTTTTTTTTCAAACATGTGTTTAAATAAAAGTAATGTTTCTTGTTCTCACTGCACGCCCCTGGGTTTTAGTGGCCTTTGTAATTTAATTTCACAAAAACAACTTTCGTGGCCCAGTGCCGACATCGCCAATGAGAACGCCTACTACAACCTGATATTGCACTCCCTATCATATGTGAGGGGTATAAAATATCCCATATCCCAGCAATATCCAAAAAATTAAAAATTGTTTTGAATACAGTCACCGAGGATTACTTATTTGAAGTGAACTAAATTATAGATTTTGTGTATCTATCCCTTCCAAGATCGTGTTTCCTATAAATTTATGGGCTATGTTTCCTATAAAATCTCGAATTCAGTACATCACAAATTAGTAATCCTCGATTACAGCATTAATTTTTTTTTTTTTGGATATTGTTGCCTTTGCTTTTATTCCCCACATATCACAATCTTATATAATACATGCACATTATACATGCACATTATACATCACATATAGCTCTTATTTTGGAAATAATTAGTTGTATAATCCTATTAAATACACTGTCAAGACTCTAATAACTATATAATTATTTTTACTGCATAGCTTTAAATTAATTACATATTTGTTATCATTATTATATGTATACTTGCAAAACGCTATTGCACATAAAGAATTTTATATTTAACATTATTAATTAAAATTCAGTTCAACAATATATTAATGTATCTGGCAATATACGAGTAGATAGATAGGTATATTTTTTTCTTATCGTGCTCAATTATCGTATGAATTTTTTTACTAGCGTTTGTAAAAAAATTTTCCATGCATTGTGTATCGAAATATATTTATTTGATTTTTCTTTCTAGAACACATTTTTTTTTTAACTTAGACTCATTTTCATTGAACATGCAGATTCATAAATTTGCATATATCGAGTCAAATACGGGATTAAGACTACGATGTTGTACATAGCCAAGAATGCAAACAAAAAAAAATTGTCGCCAGGGCAGTATTGCAATTAAGGAATTATTAATCACCAATAAGGCTGATTCCGCCATAAATAAACGATGAAAATGATTTATCAGATGACAAAAATTATTTACAAAATGGTCTGTCTCTGAAAAAATGTCCGATCTAAAGGCATATGTCGATATCTCGCCAATATCTCCATAAATATAAATTTTTCAGGATCTCTTTATAACAACAACATACTACTAGATTATATTATTATCTTCCTGCTTTTTTACGTATCCTGTAAAAATCATTCCTATTTACTTTTTAAATAATAGTGAAAATAAAATATAAATAATAATTAACGTCTTCTTATCGTACTGTGATCATAAAAGACGATAGCTCCCAAGTGAAGATAAGAGATTTTGACGGTCATGGTCGATGTGTTAATGTCTGTCTCGCCATAAAATTATTTTGTGCTATACCTATTTGTTTTTCTTTTATTTTTTATTTACCAACCTGCTAAACAATCGTTTAGTAGGTTGGTAAATTCTTTAAAAACTTGGCAAAGATGTTCCAAGACCCAAGAACGACTTTATTATTTGTCTCCTTTACGTATTGAGAATGACTTGGCCAAACAAATTACTGAAGTCATTGAAAAGTTTGCTTTTTAGTAAGACGGAACAATTTGAAATAAATTTTATGTACATGTTTGCGGTTATGTAAATTGAATATAGTTGGACTATTTTACTTAATTTTTAATTCGATTACAATATTTTTTCGTATTGTTTTGTATGAACTTGATTTTTATTAAACTAGATTTTAAAATTACTCACTTTGTTTAGTTTTCACTAATATAATAATGAAATAAAAAACCTTAATTATAATAATAAAAAGAACGGGAGCCCGATAAAGGTACTGGTCTTAGGGCCCATTATAAAATGTGGGGATCATGCTAACAATTATTGTAAAAAATTAAAGATTTGATTAAATATTATGATCAAAATTGTTCAAATCCATTTCGTTTATTATATATATTGAGAAATGCGCGTGGCTGGCCAATCCGAAATTTCACTTTCTAATTACGGCTGTGTTAAATATGCAAGCGGGTTTTATTTTCTCAGGTCTGTTAGGTCAATGCCAGTAAGATCAACCACCATCGAAACTGATATTGATGTACGAGGTCGACAAGGTCGAAAAACCTGGCATGGGGAAAGTGAAACTAAGACCACAGCACAACACGTTGCATAACCATACTATTAATATCGTATATTGTGCTACAAATGCTAGTAACCTTCCAGCACCGTACGTCGCAAGCAATTTTCTACAGTATGTATTTATTATTATTAATACTGTCACGGGCTAGCAGCGGTGGGAGACGAAAGAAAACAACTAAATCAAATAAACTTTTATTTATCAAATAAAGTCACTGGACACAAACTTAACTGGAGCACAGATGTGTAATCCACACTAATCAGGCTTTCACACACTCTCACAGGCGAAGGACTGTGAAACCCTTTATATTCGACTTCCAAAATATTCGTCCGTCTGTGGAACACTTTATTATGCCTTTTATATCGCATTGATTCACTCACTCGAAATATTTCGCATGCAGGTAGGTACTATGGCACTTTACGCGCTAGTTATCAATATCAGTACTGAATATTCTGCTTGCTGTTTCGCTCATTTATCTGTGGCCTTGCTTTTGTCAAAACAAACTATTCACGCGCAACATCACCTCTCTCTTTATGTAGAACTTTGGATTTCTAGAAGTTTCTAGTTTCCGTGTTTTCCGTCGATTTCCAAATAATAGTAAAATCTTCTAGCTAGTTCGGAAAAAATCGATTATGTGCGATTCCTCTTGATTTTGACTTGACAACATTTCGTATTAGTTAGTAGTCATCATCATCTTCGTCCCCTTACCCTAGAAGGGTTGGAGGCCCAAGAAGTCTTCCCCAGCTGCTTCGATACTTGTTAACAGTTAATAGAAAGGTCAAAATTAAGCCGCCTTTATTTTGACCTTTCAATGCGTATACGTAGAAGCCGTCTTAATTTTGACGTTTCTATACGTGAATTTTTTGAAGAAATGTATGAGAGTAATGGGAATGTGAATGATGATTCCTTTGAGGCGTCCAATGAATGTATGAATGGTGACGACAATGTGAATGAGATAACTGTGGAAGAAATCAAAAGAGCATTGAAGCACATGAAGAATGGCAAGGCTGTGGGTTATGACAATGTTGCTGCCGAGTACATTAAGAGTGGTGGTCCAGTAACACTCACGTGTCTTCATAGACTCTTCAACCAATGTTTAGAGGGCAGCTACACTCCTAAGGATTGGAAAAGAGCTGTTATCATGCCTCTATACAAAGGAAAAGGGTCGCGAATGGACTGCGCGAACTATCGGGCCGTTAGCCTATTGAGCTCTGTTGGCAAACTGTACGCGAGAATTTTGATAGAAAGAGTGAGGTTGACAACGAAAGAAAAAGTGTGGGATGTACAAGGAGCTTTCATGAGTGGAAGAGGATGCATGGACCAGATTTTCTCACTGCGCCAGATGACGGAAAAGTTTTTGGCAAAGAACCAAAAACTTTTTTGTGCCTTTGTGGATCTCCAAAATGACAGAGTGATAAGACGAAAGTTATGGAAGGTTTTGTCTGAATACGGGGTGAAGAGTAATCTCATACAGGCAATTGCATCCCTGTACGAAGGAAGTAGTGCTTGCGTGAGAATTAATGGGGCATTCACATCATGGTTTGATATTACAAAAGGTGTCAAACAGGGATGCGTAATGTCACCATGGCTTTTCAACCTGTACATGGATAATTGTATGAAAGTACTGAAGGAACTAGAAGTTGGAGCGAAAATGGATGGACTCACCATATCCTGCCTACTTTACGCAGATGACGCAGTATTAGTGGCTAACAGTGAAGCTGATCTGCAGTGCCTGGTATCCAGGATGTCCGATGTATGCATGCAGAGTGAACTTCTGATGAATGTCAGCAAATCGAAAGTGATGGTATTCGAGAGAGACGAAAGAGTGACTAAGTGTGATGTAATTGTAAACAATGAATGCTTAAAACAAGTGAGCGAGTTTGTGTATTTGGGAAGTACGTTTAGTAGAGACGGCAAGGCTGAGAATGATATCGAAAGGACAGTGACTGCGGGAAACAAAGTAAATGGTGCTCTAAATAGAGTAGCTTGTTGGTCTTGTGGTTAGGACACTGGCCTCGTGATCCAAAGGTTGCGGGTTCGATCCTCACTCCAGACTAGCAAGTTAGTCCTATTTTCATAGTACAAGCGCTTAGCTTAGTTTGAAAATAGTAAGAATATTGATGTGACACGTATTTCCGTGTTCACATCTCTATTTTTAAAAAAAAAAAAAAAAAAAAATGCAATTATGGACAATAAGAATCTGTCAAAGGAAGCAAGACTAGCGGTACATAATGGCGTTCTAGTGCCAACCCTAATGTATGGAAGTGAAGCCTGGAATTGGCAAAAGAGGAATGAAAGTAGACTGAATGCGGTAGAAATGCGGTCACTAAGACGCTTATGTGGAAAATCTTTGGTCGATAGAGTAAGGAATGAACAAATTAGACGTGAATGCAATGCTGGCTGTAGTGTGGTAGATAGAATAAAGAAAGGAGTGCTGAGATGGTTTGGTCATGTGGAACGTATGAACGAGGAAAGGTTAAGAAAAGTGTTGAAGGCAACAGAAATAGAGGGCGTCCGCGAAAGACCTGGCACGATCAGATAGAACAAGTGTTTGAGGATGGCCCCGTTAAAAGCCGCAACATCCGTAGAACTTGTATGAGAAGATGTATGAATGTGGCCGAAGCAAAAGTGGTGTGCCAGGATAGAAGAGTGTGGCGTTCAATCCTCTCTGCCTAGCCCTGCGGAGAAACGGCGTGATGGTTAGTTAGTTAGTTATGCGTAGAAGTAACGGCTCCATTCCAAAAGTTTCAGTATTATGTCAGTACTATTCGTCCAATTACTCGTCATTGCGATTAAGGTATGTAATATTTGTATACATTTTTGTCATGATAATCGGAACAAATCTACAAAATTAAAAATAATGAAAAAACCTTTTTTATCGTAACGTAACTTAACCTAATAATGGTGGAAATTTTTTGAAACAATCCATGAAAAAGTTTACAATACAATGCAATACATTAAAGAAAAAAATTGGTTAAAACTCGTCGAATTTCATCAAGAGAATGAAAGTTTTTTTTTCCTTATCAATATCATTGTGCTAAAAGCGTTACATTAAGTTATTTTTTACTTTTCAGCTTTGTGAAACACCCTAAAATGAAATACACGAGAATTAATGTCCTTGTTTACTTTTGTCCTGCGCAATTGCAATTGTCGGGACAGCCTCCCTCCTGTCGGTACTTTTGACTCGGTCCAATTAATGGTCATTACGAGCGTATACACTTGTGTCGTGATGACCGGGATCCGAATCACTGCTTCACGGCTGCGTCGCCACGAAATGTCGATTAAACATTCTACTCGTTCCGCAGGACTAGGTGACTTGCCGGATGGCTTGCGTCTTGCCTGTGTCACGAGAAGATCTTTGCCTTCTCGAGTAGAAGTTTCTGCCTCGGACGTCTGTCTTCGTAAGCAGTCCTCTAGTCGCGAACGCTGTCTTGTATTTTTCTCAATATTTTCGCCCCAATTTCTTCAAGATCTTCCCCGTCGTTGTATCTTGCGTTCCTTGGGGTTACTGATGCAATGCCGTATGAAAGTACCTTGTCTCTTCTTTCAGACTTTATTTGACATGTCCGGCCCAACGTAATCGAGCGATCTTCGGTGCAGGCACGACATCGGGTTCGATATATATATATATATATATGTATTTTTTTAATTGCAAATAAATATACAAGTAAAATAAAAAACAAGAAAGACAAAAAAAAAAGCAGCAAAAGCATGCTGGTGTAAGGGGATATCAAAAACTATCCAACCTTCTTAAATAACTATAATACAGAAGAACTATACACAATAAATTTAACACTTGACCACTTTAAATAATAGACAAACACATTATTCTTATTACATTATCGTTATTCTTGAAATATCGTGATTTACGGACACTCTCTAATCTTCTCTCCAACACAAATCCTTTAAGTTTCTTATTAAAGAGACCTATATTATTTATATTCTTCATGTCCCTAGGAAGTCCATTACATACATTATATACATCAGCGGCTGTATAAAGGAATCCATGTCGTTCTCTATCAGTTCTCGGTATATCCATTCTTATATCCTCTCTCGTTCTCTTGTATAGATATAAAACTTGCAGATTATGGTTCTATCTTCACTACCCTTTTCCTCGAACCCTCCCTTATATATTTAGCATATTTTTTTCTGCCGGGGTCGAGGTTCACGTTTCGCCGTGGTATAATTCAATTGGTGTGAGAATAGTTTCATAGCCTCACTCGTAGCCCAGTGGGTATGACACGGCTTCTCACACCGAGGATTCCAGGTTCGATTCCCGGTGAGGTCACAATTAATCTATGTAATTTACTCAAGCCTGGGTGTTTTGTGATGTGTTTCGCTTTTGTAATTGGATCTCTTGGCCTGTTGAAACGTAAAATTAAAAAAATCTACCTATTTCTTATTACCTTGGTTCGTATCACAGGCCACGGTATAAAGTCGTTTTTACTTGAAGAGACTCGGTTTAGAAGGAAATTTAAAAAAAAAAGTATTTATTTTAAAAATACGTTTTATCGTACTAGAGGATTTAACTAAGCAAGAATAAATACTTTAACTGCATTAATATATGCGAGTCCCAGTTCCCTCGCCTAAAGAAGTTCATCTCTGTACAATTTTGTACTCTGTGTTTCGTATTAATTCTTATAGACTAAGAGCCAGTGACGGACAGATTTACGTTATAGTATCAAACCTGAAATATTTTCTGTAGATTTACAATATAGTAGGCAGGATGATTTGGATATTATGACATTTGAGTTCGGGGATTTTGGCAGATAACAGGTAATACAATAGGTTAGTTAAAAAATAACAATCCCGATTTTTAATATCTTTAACGGGGTAGTATTATACACTCATATTAATGGTTGCCAGGCGCTTTTCGCGGGCCATTTCTTCCGTCAGACGCATTGAAGCTCTTTAAGTAATCATGTGATTTAAGCTACAGATACACATGCTCATTTAGTGGCACGTGAGCATGCGCAGTATCGACCTTCTTTAGGCCTTGCTTATAAATGGCATGTGTGTACGCACATTGCTAGTAATGAGCATGCCACTGTCATTCACCATAGAAAAGGAGGATCTTTGGAGCATGTGTGAACAGGCTTGCTTATTATGAGCATGCTTATGTCATTCGCGGGCTTCGCGGCTAGTATTATCAATGCGATCTTCTCAGTCCGCGACAGATGAAACAAATATGGCGCGTTGGGGAAATGATAAAACATTACTTTTCGTGACTTATTATAGGAATCACGAATGTCTGTGGAATACTCGGTCACCGTTGTGTAAAAATAATATAGTGAGAAATAATGTTTATGAAACTTTATTAATAGGCATGAATGATTCAAATCTTACAATAAAAATTATAAAAACTAAAATCAAAAATGTGCGGATGGAAACTCGGGAACTTTTTTGATTTATTGGTTCACTTGAATTTTGTATTTCAATTTGCAAAGTTTCCATTTTGAACAAGAGCGTCTCTAGTCTATGACAAGAGCATGCCACTAATAAGCATGTGTGTTTGATTGTTAGCTTTGGGCATGCTTATTTATGGGCATGCCACTAATAAGCATGCCAGTAATGAGCAAGTGTGTACAGTTGTTAGGGCATGCTAATGAACATGCCACTAAATAAGCATGTGTGTCTGTACCTTTGCATAATGGTAACAAGTCTGAATTTCATATATTTGATTCGGTCCACTATTTAATAATATTACCTGATACTATATATTTTAACGCTTTACTTCCACATTTTTTTTACCTGTACCTGCCGTGTACCTGCCAAAATCCCCCAAACTCAATTGTCATAATATCCTAATTTTCTTACCTACTATTGTGCATACATCTACAGAAAATATTTCAGGTTTGATACAACAACGTAACTCTATGAGTATTACGTGCATTTTTTACATTGTAATTTAATTAATTTACATTGTAAGGAGCAATTAGTTAGGAGTGTTGATTTCTGCATCATATATCCTGGCTGTTAATTTATTACAACGTTATTTTATTGGACTTGTCCGAAAAATTCCGTCTGATGATTTTAGAAGTAGAAAAAAAGTAACCCATAATAACCAAGTTTTTACAATACTCCTTTTCTCATTTTCGGGTTTCGTGTCTACCACATGCGTCGGAATCTCCGTACAACTTACTGAATTGTATGAAAAAACCTTTAAAAATTTGAAAAACCCAAAATTATACTATAATTTATTTTTTTTAACGAAAATTTGATAGATCTTGATCATCGCCACGAGTCTACTTCCAAAGTTTTAGCTCGATTGGATCACAGGAAAAGGGTTAAAAATCGATCCAAAGTTTTTCCGTTAAGCAAGCAAGCAGACGCCACGAGTTAAAAGAAAGGAAGTAATCAGTTTTTTTAGTATTAGATTTAATAAATACATTTGAAAGTCGATCACGTTCGGTGGATAATTTCAAAACCGCTCGTGTATGCTCATACAAATGGGGGATTAGTTTTACCTTAGAACCGCATCCATGATGAGGCCTCCAGTACTGTGGTCGATGCTGTCAGCGGAGTGCCTCCAATCCTCACGTCACCTCAATGAGGAAGGTATTTATAATATTAAATTTAATAAAACAATTCTCGGTCGCGCTTCTAAATTATTGTAATAGACGTGAAAAGCTTCCACTGAAACCTTGTAGCAACCCGTCTATTTTGTTTAAATAGTCGAATGAATGGTTTGGGTTTGAACTTCCCGAAACGTTGTTCGTGATGGCTACTAAGAGATCAGCGATTTTATCTATCTGAGAGCTCTTTCAAGAAATAGAGATTGGGAAACTGAGATCTGCAAGGAAATTAATCAAAATTTGAAAGACGAAGACATTAATTAAATTACACAAAATACACGAAAATCATCAACACTACACTAAAATGCCTCAAAACTACTGTATAACTCAAGCCAAAACAAAAACAGGACAATCACTAACAATTTCAAAATAGATGTGACAAAAATGCTAAAACTCATCAAAACATAACAAATGACTTTGTGTCATTATTATAATATTATTATATCGAACTATTACGTAAAGTATTTTCCTCAATACTCAATACTACAAACTACAAAAATACTCAAACATATTTTAAATTTAAAAAAAAACTAACCCATAATAACCAAGTTTTTATTATACTCTCTTTCTCATTTACTAGTTGAAACAGGTTTGGCTCTTACCCAACGCGTTGGGCTTGAGTCGGGCGACGCTACGAAAGGCAGTAATAAAAAATTTCAAAAAATCCAAAATTATACGATAATTATTTTTTTTTTAGACGAAAATTTTTTAGATCATTTTTATCGTCGCCACGAGTCTGCCTGCAAAGTTTCAGCTCGTTTTTCATTATTTAAGGAAAAGAGTTAAAAATCGATCCAAAGTTTTTTCGACAGACAGGCAAGCAGATGCTACAAGTTAAAAGAAAGGGAGTAAAAAGAACCGCTCCATCTCAAAAAACACAATCAGAAGTTAAAACCCTGGTATTACTTACCCATTGACACAAGGAAATAAAGAAACAAATTCGTCATTTTATTTTATTTTATTAACAAACACGGCCGTAAAGTCTTCAAAAATATACATAACAAATAAATATTAAATTTACAGAAAAGAGAAAATAAAAAGAAATAAAACTTTAGTTGAAAACATATAATATAAAAGAATAAATAAATAATGGTAAAAAAGCTCCGCAAAATCAACTTTATACTTCAGGAAAAATCAGACAGTGTATTCCAATAATCACTGCATTGCAGAACATGTAGGATAAAAAAAAAATAGGAAAAGAATAAGAAACTACACGCAGAAAATGATTAATTTAAGCACAAAAAATCCCTCCGAACTTTTAAAAATCAGATTTAAAATGCGAATTAAATTGTAGAAAGAAAATTTTCAAACAATTAACAGTTGTAGTGACGTAAATCATCGGAAATATAGGCATCTGACAGATAAACACATTCATTACCATGCCTTTGCAATCTGTTTTTATTTATTTTTCGTTATTTTTTATAATCGGGGAATTTAATATATTATTTTTATATCCAGGTAACAATGAAAAATTATGTTTTGCCTGGTAGGTACATAGCAGGATTGTGATACATTATTATTGAATTATTTAATACTTAAGGACAATCTCATAAGCCTTTAATAATTAACAATGAAAAATTATGTTTTGCCTGGTAAGTGCATAGCTACATTATTATTGAATTATTTAATACTTAAGGACAATCTCATAAGCCTTTAATAATTAACAATGAAAAATTATGTTTTGCCTGGTAAGTGCATAGCAGGATTGTGATACATTATTATTGAATTATTTAATACTTAAGGACAATCTCATAAGCCTTTAATAATTAACAATGAAAAATTATGTTTTGCCTGGTAAGTGCATAGCAGGATTGTGATACATTATTATTGAATTATTTAATACTTACGGACAATCTCATAAGCCTTTAATCATTTTAAAAAGACAAATGTGGCTTGTAGGTGTAGTGGTCGTGATTCTCGCCTAGTGATCTGGTGGTCGGTGGTTCGAACCTCATTCCAAGACACCAGCAAGTTAGTCCTATTTTCATAGTACAGGATTTTGGCGCAGTTTAAGAATAGTAAGAATATTGATGTGACACTTATTGCGTGTTCGCATCTCTATTTTAAAAAAATGTCAGAAAATATTGCATATTTGATTTATATCCCTTCTTCATAAGTATACGTCCTTATTTTTTTGTGTCGGGCAAAAGTGCACTGGGGAATGTTGCATCTCAGTCACGACGGAGGAGCCCCACGGGAAGACCCCATTATTTTTTCAAAAATTTTCCAATAAAATAATAGTATAAGTATATACTTTTTTAAGCGCCAATATATTTTTTTAAATAATTAGTCACCTCATTGTAAAAAATCACTACATTTCAGGGTCCCAGGGTGGTATAAACCCTGAAAGAGACGCTTCTTTATTTCCGCCTCGAAGAAGAATACGTAATTAAAAGAATTGTCTTATCATGTTTGCACGCATACCAAATAATGCAAATACAATAATTGTTAAAGCGGTAGTTCTCGTTATTGTTAAGGCCAAGATCTCCGCGAGTGTTTGCGCCGCGGCTGCAGGGGCCGTCGCACCGCGCGGAGGACAGAGGTCGCCAGTCGTCGGGCCAACGGCCATGCGGCGATGACGTCACGCCACGCTAAACTGCATTTAATCAACATTTAATCAGTGTAGACGTTCTCCTTGCAATCGGGTTTCCGATCGACTTAGGGCCGGTTGTTTCAAGTTGGATCAAAGTAAGCGGTCGATCAAAGCATAGATTTTTAAGAAAACGGATCGTCTGATTGGTGGAGAACGTAAAAATCTATGCTTTAAAAGAACGCTTACTTTGATCGAACTTGAAACAACCGGGCCTTAAGGGCGACCGTACTGCCAGGATCGAACCAGAAAAACAATTTACTACTTCCCTGTTCTATGCAACTAAACTTTAACCGAATTTATTTGCAAGTAATAATAAAATCTTTAAAATTTCATATTCACATATATTTTTCTGACGGATTATTATGATATATCCGGCCGTATTCTGAAATAAGCAATATTGCTATTTTGTATCTTGATCGTTATCGTATAACATTGTAATGCCGCCAATTTTGACGTTTTAAGTTTGGCAGGTTTGATATTGATGTATTCAATCAATCAGAAAGCTGTAAAACGTAAACAAACGTTAAGTTATTCACAATTGTGAATAATGAGCGTTCATTTGAATTCATTAATTTCAAACCTGTCAAACTTACAATGTCAAAATTGGCGGCGTTACAATGTTATGCAATAACTGTCAAGATACAGAAATAGCAATATTGCTTATTTAAGAATACGATCAAATAACATTAATAAATATAACTAAATTAAATACAATATAAACATTACTCTGTAACAGATTTTTTCGATGAAATTTTTAAAACCACTCTAAATTTGGCCATAAATAAATATACATATATCAGATATGAATCAAAGATAAAAATGAAATCTCGGTCGTCATTTAAACTGGTTCTTATAATTTCACTGTCAATTAAAATGTATCTTGCAGGTGCTTTTTGTGGTGCCGATTGACGTACCGAAAGTGGCACACATTTTTTTCCGAATTTGACGAGTTGTTAGACGTCACAATCAGTATACAGATTTACTCGCGCAGCAGGGTGTTCACAAACGCTTCGGGTTACCAAAATTATCAGAAACATTGTATAGGAGTGGAGATAAATTCTTGACTAACTGATGTCAGATTGATTGGTATTCTGTGACATGTTAAAATACTTATTCTAATATTTTCAACCGTGTTCTGATTTGTTTCTGAAATCGCGAATGATGAGTCCGCGAATAAAGAGCTATTATTGTATTTATGTATAAACAGTATTCTACTTCTAATAGTCATCTAGTATCGGAGGTCGGCGGTCGTATTGGCGATCGCGATTCACCGGCTTTCGGAACAACTAAGGCCCGGTTGTTTCAAGTTGCATTATAGTAAAAGTTCGCTTAATGCATAGATTTTTACGGAAACGGATCGTTTGATTGGCGGAGAACGCAAAGATCTAATCTTTAAACGAACTTCTACTTTGATCCAACTTGAAACAACCGGCCCTCAGTCGAGTTGCGCTGGTACCAGTCCCTCAATTTACGCAGACATCTGACGTCTTTTTACGCATTCAGATGTATTCTCGATGACAATACGTGAATTAATAATAAGATTCACTAATTAATCAGTTAATCCATCATAATTAACTAATCAAAGTTTTATATGGGAAATTAGTTAATATAGTGCTGGTTTCCTACCGAAGTAATTTTGTACTTTATTAAGATTGTAATATTAAGACTAAAAAGTAGAAAATTAATTAATGTATATTATAGATGTCATTTTCATTCCCCTAAATGGCTTTGTACAGGGCGCATGGAAAGGTTGTTACAATGCATATATAAAGTGTGGCATGTAATTGAAATATATACAACTTTCAAAAATTAGTAGGCATGGTATATTCTATCATGGGTGGAAATGGCGAATGTTACATTGTGTAAAGTGATCACTTAAGCCAACCATACGATAGGTCATAAGTCCTATGTACACCCAAAAGACTTCTATACCTACTTTCCCATTAAAAAACTACAGTTTCGTCTCTGTAAGACATCTATAATATACATTAATTGATTAATAATGTCTCTGTGATATGAAATCCAGTACTGTTCTGAAAGATTTGAACAAACTCAAAATATTCTGAGTAGAAAATAATATTATATGAAAAAAATATTTTAAAAAAACACGCCTATATTTAAAAAAAAAAAAAAACCTCTCCAAATAAAAGCGTGGGCGCTTTCCCTCCATCAACAACAGAATTCTGTAATCTTTATCAATATCGTATGCGCCCACTTTTTATTTTTAGAGTGAGGCAAAAATTTTTTGGCCGAAAATTTATTTTTAATTTTAAATAGGTACATTTAAAGATAAACGTGTTTTTCTGAAAAAAAAAGTTTTTTTCATGTAATCGTCCCCTTATATTTCCCTGGATGATGAGTTGGTTAAGATTATACTGTGGTCCTCTCATCATATGTCCGAAATACTCGATATTTCTTATCTTGATAGTTGCGGCACTTCTTGGTCTTTTTCCATACGCCTGAGGACTCTATCCACCAGGAGAAAGTAGGCGTCTATAGGGCCACATCTCAAAGGCCTCGATTTGACTGATTAATTCTTAGTTTAGTGTCCATGCCTCCACCCTATATAATAGAATCGAGAAAATATAACATCGAACCATGCATTCTTGCAGGCTTAGATCACGGGTTTTTTGAAAATTTGGATAACAACTACCTACCTACATTTTTTTTTTTTTAATTTTTTGTCTTCAAACATTTGCAGAATGACAAATTGATCACATTGCCTAGCTAGATACGTTTTTTCGCATCGAACTGACGACAATATTTAATAATTAAAGAAAATGAGTGAGTCGTGCGGTACGTTCTTTTGTTTCTGTTTGTCTGAAGCTGATATTGCTGTGGGACACATTTCCCTATCCCATTGTTACGATAATTCGCTTTGTTTTTCTTTGTTTTCCCGGCCAATTTATATAATTGTACGCTAAGGAAGCATAATTAGACGCTTAAGTCACATCCGATTTGCGGTATATTTCTCATTTAAGATTTTCAAAGCTTCTGAGCTCGATTAGGTTACCGCAGGAATATGATACTTGAGTAATTAACCTCCTGTAATGATTTGAATTATACCCATTTTAATTTTTCCGTTTTTTTTTTGTTTTCCCGCCTGATTTTCTGATATATTTAAAATACGCGTTTTCGTAAGCTTATGGCATCACTTGCCGAGACGTACTTATTAAAATCTTAGGGTTCCACGACAAAAGGTCGACGGACATTTTGGCCCAACGGTCACAATGGGACAGCGGCATAAGGCCCACGCGACAAAAAATCCACGCAACGTTAGATCCAACGATATGACAACAAAGGAAATTTCAAAAAAAAAATTATGAAAGCATTTTGAATAAATTAATGAATTAATAACAGTGACGAAATCATTAATATACTCTTTCGCAAATTATTTTAAAAAGTAAACGTTCAAATCAATGAACGAAAATATTGAATATGACAATTGAGAAAATTTAAACGTATGGCTTGCATATTTTTTGACGCTTGAAGCTATGAATAAATGTGTTTATTTACTTTCAATAATGAATTGATTTTTCGCTGTGACCGGAAACTTGCTATTTTACTCAAATCAATATCGTGTCGCTTATGTATTTTAATAATAATTATAATATTTTCCAAAAAATTGTAGCAAACATAATAATTTCGTTTTCCGTCCGTCTGTCTGTCTGTCTGTCCCGTAACTTCGTGTAACGTCTGTAATTTCTTTCGAATTTACGACTTGAACCCCGGCCTAAATATAGTATACTAGGACTTAGCAAAGACGCGAACCAATGTTCCGTCATTTTTAGGGGTTGCAGCTAGTAAAATATGTAATAATTAAATTACAATATGATAAAAATTAGATCGCACAAAATTATTTTTTTAATTTTGCTTACTTTATTTGTTGATCCAATTCTTTTTCATTAAACTTTTGTGAAAATAATTGAACAACCCTAAAATTCTCAAATACGAATTAAAACCATTTAATTTGCCATTTCACTACGCCTATTTATATTCTGATTAGCATACTCAATGGATAAAATTAATATTGCATTTCTTTATCTTATCCTATGGACAATAAGTTATTTGAAAATCAAGAAACCAGACAAAATATTTGTATAATGACAGATAAAATGAGTTATACATTCCGTGATCACTGGCTTGAACTTGCCCGCAGATATTTAAAAATGTATCAACAAAAACAATGCAGAATATGAAAAATTATGAAATAAATGTATCCAACAAATAGTAGATATCTAGCCCTTTTTCTGGAGGTGAGCAACTGTAAGTTTTCAGTACACATTCTAATTTTAATGTATTTCTACCTGTACCAGTAGCACTATTACTTTCCGAATGTACTTATATTTATTTCTAAATTAATATTAACAATCATTTGATGTGTAAACAGTCCAATCACTTGAATACTAGAAAAAAGAATAGAAAATAGAATAGAAAAGAGAATAGAAGGGTCATAAAATTAGTCCTATACTAGAATATCACAAATATATATAAGTCTCACAGAGACGCAGTTATTTATATATGAGAAAAGTGGATGGAAGTCTTTTGTACGATGGCTCAGGGCTTAAAACCTGTATGAACTGGCTTAAGTGATCACTCTACACAATGCACCGTTCACCAATTCCATCGTTAAATCATCCACACATTATCAAATTTTTGAAAGTTCTATATATATTTTCGAATCAAGAACATTTCATATATTGCACTGGTCTCTGTTAGAGACATCTGTTTTTATTTTTTCTCATTAACAAGTTAGTATACATAGATTTCGCAACTGGTAATGATACGTCTGTATTTTATTTTTATTTTTATCACTTAAGCCAGCTCATTCAGATTGTAGGCCCTGAACCATCGTATAAGAAACATCCATCCACTTTTCTCATATATAAAAAGCTTCCACTTTTCTTGTGTATAAATAGTTTCGTCTCTGTGAGACTTCTATAATTTATCCTTAATTAATAATTTATCATCAAGACATCATTTCATTTCATCATATCATTTATCATGGAGACTGAATCCAGTAATTGTGTTCTTAGAACATACTTTCATATAAAAATATTGTTAAAATATCTATAAGGATTTTTTTAATTTCAGATCCCTGTCTGTACATTCTTCGATTCGCCAACAAATTGGAACTTGGAGAAAAGACTCACGAAGTGTCGATGACTGCGCTGCGGCTGGTGCAGAGGATGAAGAGGGACTCGCTGCACTCGGGTAGAAGACCTTCGGGCCTCTGTGGAGCTGGTATTTTTATTTATTTAAATATATTTTCAAATCCCGGATATCTCCTTACGATGAAAGAGTAACAGGTGACCATCATATTCGGAACAACCAGTGATTTTTTATAAAAAATCAGCTGGTGGAACTCACTACTTATGACGCTTTTTACTAATGAAATTGAATACAGCTTTTTCTTTACCACGGAGCGCATAAAAATTAAACATAATTTATTTTGATCAGTAAATTTTAACTATAAAAATAAACTATTACAGAAAAATCCCGATAATTCGAAATTCGCCATAATTCGAAATTTTTAAAACTTGGAAGTTCCAAAAAGTGAATTTCATAGTAAATTCGAAAATTCGATAATTCGATAATCCGATAATTCGAAAACCCCGGTAATTCGTAATTTGAAATATTTTTTAGCCCCTTGCGCCATAAATCAATACATTTTAGTTCGCGTAATTCGAATTTTTTTTGAATTTTGACGAAATCGAAAAAATATTTCGATTTTCTTCACAAGTGAGAACAACAAATATGTCAATATTGGGTACTTTGAAATGTCGCGATCTTTGTTTTAGCGTAATAAACTTGTGTTTTCGAAATGATTTCTTGAATTATGAAAAACAGAAATTTTTCACAAAATTAATGGCTTTTTCGTGAATTTTACGATTCTTGGCGCATTTCGGTATTCTTTATCAATTATATTCGGTATCAATTCACGGTACCTTATGGAATGCCCCTTTTCTATACATATTGTGACGCGATCCCTAAAATTGGAGAATCCTGTGTATGCTTTCTTCAGTTGGCTGCCTTGATATGCGCGGATAGTTTAGTTTGCTGCAGTTTCCGGCGGGCGGCGCACAGTGGGTCGAAACCGTAATTTGAGGGACTTAGGGACCAACTTTCTTTTTTTACTTTTTTCTTTATGCGGATGGATAGAGCTCATTAACCTTATCAATAGTTGTCCTATAAAACTTTTTCCTAAATTTTATAGTTTGGGCAAAAAAAAAAGTTTACAATTGTAAAAAAATAAGTTTGCTGTTGTATTATTAAGTGTTCATTTAGTTAGTTTTTAGTCGTATTTTGTTGGATTTTTTGTTGATTATTTGTGTTATAATGTACTTGTACTCACTATTTCATATTTAGTTTGACATAAAAGAAATTACGAAAATAAAAAATAATATTTAAAATATATACGTTTTTTTTTTTCGATCCATTTATCTGGTAGAGTTGCAAGTTTATGTACATGTTCATAGCATCAAACGATGGTAGACTAGACAAGGTATGAGAAAAAAAAGGTTTCAAAGCTGGGTCAGTCACCACTTAGCAGAAATTTTATTTTATTTGATCCGCTCCATACAAAAAATACAAAACTTTTTTTTCCCAAACTATAAAGTTTAGGAAAAAGTTTCAAAGGACGACTATTGATAAGGTTAATGAGCTCTATCCATCCGCATAAAGAAAAAAGTAAAAAAAGAAAGTTGGTCCCTAAGTCCCTCAAATTACGGTTTCGACCCACTGTGCGACGTTTGCGCTAATTCTCATACCTAAAGCCTCAGATACACATGCTTATTTAGTGGCACGTGAGCATGCGCTGTATCGACCTTCTCTAGGCCTTGCTTATTAGTGGCATGTGTGTACGCACATTGCTAGTAACGAGCATGCCACTAGCCATACAACCGCAGGTTGATTTATGAGCATGCCACTATGTGGCATGTGTATCTGCACCTTAAACGCGTTTTAAATTGTTTCTCATGTTTTTAAATTTGTATTTAGTTCTTTTTTTCCCTAATAACTGTGTTTGTGTTATTAAAATGTTTAATTTTCTTTGTAAGATGTTATTAATGAATTGTATTATTGTTTCACGTATTTATTGTTGGTTTGAGCCGGAAAAAAGGCGGAATCAAAAATTAAAATCGTGTGAAGATTGAAGAAGCGTTCCATAAATTCAAGTATAACAAAACATTTTTGAATATGGCTACCATCCAGACGTGACGGAAATGGAAAAAAAGATTTTTTCGCGAGTTTTTTGGCAAATTTCACAATCGCACCTCGATTTTTTTTTGTACCGAAAATTTAGAATCAACGGGGGCCCCTATAAATCGAAATTTATTTTTCGGGTCCCTAGAATTTCGAATTAACGAGGTTTTACTTTATATGGTATCTTTACTTGAATTAATTAAATTTTATATTTTGCAACTCGGATTTTGAGAACATCAAAATCTCTCATCAGAATATCAGAATTTCTGTCGATGAGAGATCCTGATACTCTCGAAACTCGAGTAGAAGAATATAAAGTTTAATAAACACAAGTAGAGGTAACATTTAACGCAAATTTAATGATCATCATCATGATAATATCTTCAGGAGAATGCCAAATCCATCAGTAATATCTTTTTTTTAAATTTATTTATCATTAAAACTGTAAAAATGCGTTAGGCCGGCGTCGCACTACTCGAATTTTCCGCCGCGTTTTTTCTGTCGCGGAATGAGTGGAGGAAGATTCTTGAGGAGGCCAATACCCACCAAGGGTTGTAGTGCCAAGAGTGATCATGATGATAATAGTTGTAGTAAAAATTAGCAGCCCTCGTAGCCCACTGGACATGGCACTGGCTCATTACACCGAGGGTTTCGGGCATGATTCCCGGTGAGATCACAATTAATCTATGTGATTTACTCAAGCCTGGGTGTTTTGTGATGTGTTTCGCTTCTGTAATTGGGCTTCTTGGCCTGTTGAAGCATTAAAAAAGCATGTAGAAAATATGTATTCATCTCCTAGTGAAGAGTAATACAGCAAACAAGGTGAGGAACTAAAAACAGTATAAACTTTTCTCAATTTTTCAAAATAAATTTTCCAAATCGTTAATTAACCATTAACGATTTGGAAAAATACATTTGCTGAAAGAATTAAAATTTAGACACTCCTATCCTACACAAGACCAAAGTGATCTGAAGCTCTTGACCATATCCCACTGTGGAAAACCTCTTACTTCTTATCTTTTGCACTATTATGTGAAGGAGGATCACAATTTTAACTTAAAAAAAACATTATTTGCATAGAACTTGTATCCTTTACAATAGCACACAACGCAAAATAATCATTTTTTATGTCTTAGATAAGAATAAAATACTATTTAATTGTAGCTCTTCTCATTGCTGCGCGTCTCCATGAGTTCAGCCGTCTTCCCGCTGATGTTGTGAGAATAGTGAAAGTGCATGAAACCACTCTTCGGAAGAGACTTCTGGAATTTGGTGAGACTCCGTCCAGTGCACTGACACTAGATGAGTTTCTAACTGTAGATTTGGAGGAGGAACAGGATCCACCGGCATTTAAGGCAGCCAGAAGAAGAGACAAAGATAGGTTACAGAAGGTAAGATGCCATACATATAATATTTGAAACCTTTACATAGATTGGCTATATTCAATATTGTTTACCTCATAACTTAACATCTTGGTAAAAATAAATTTATAGTGTTGACTTTTATGTAAGTACCTTCTATTTTAACATGAATTATTTGATTGCAGCTGATGGAAGAGGAAGGAGGGGAAACAGTTTTGACACAGTTGCAAAAGGAAATAGAAGAACAGTTGGATAGAGATTGTAGAAGAAAGAGAGCTCCAGGTTTCACAAGCAAAAAAGGTTTTTTCCCTCAACATTACCTTTGTATTACCTCTTCATATCTAATATTTAATATAACAAATTTTCCTGCAGTTTTTTGCAAACTTTACATATTATGTAGTAGGTATTACCTGTCTGTAAACTTTGAAAATTGGCTAAAATTAATTTGTTAAACTATCATGTAACTGAATTCAATTTAGCTTCAATTGAATCTTTTATTACTAAATAAAAAAGATGTAATATTTAAAATGTTTAGCCCCAATCGATGAATCAGCGATGGAGGACATTGAAGCTGATAGATTCGCTCTTCAGAGTACACTCGGTGTGCTAGAAGAGACACTGGTTGATGATCCAGATGCAGAACGACCTTTCAAAAACAAGGGAATTTCTCCAGGTTTAGGTATAGAATGCATTTATTTCATTTGTCGTTATTATCAAAATTATTTTTCAATATCAAGGTTATTTATAATATTTTCATTTGTTATTAAATTCTCAATTACAAATTTTTTTATGCTCAATTTTAGTTCTCAACATTATATGTAGAAATATTTTTAATGTGTTTCTTTTTTTACATTTATTTCCCCATGGATGATGAGTTGGCTAAGGCTCTGCTTTGATCCTTTGATAATACTTCAGAGATATTCAGGCTCTGTTATCTTGTACAGATATATGTTGTGTTATCTATAAAGATAAAGTTATGTTATCTTGTACTTGTTATATGCACAGCACTTTACAGCCTTTTTTCCATATGCTGGAGGACTTTCGTGATTCCACCCACTCAGAAAATTTTCAGTAAGCGACATCTCATGGTTTAGGATCCTCCCATTTATATGGGAATTCTTATGAGAATGGCGAAAATATAATATCGAACCAAACATAAACTTAATTGAAGGCTGAGGTCACGATTGAAGAATAAAGGTCCTATTCTGAGAAAGGCATTTCTTGCCATCTCTATTCGAAATTTGGTATAGGAAATGATCTTGATAAAATCACTAGGCACATCTAATATTTTTTTCACAACATAGTACATATATATAATACATAGATTTTGATGTTCAGAACACACTCAGTGTCCTAGAGATGGGCAGAATGCAGTTTCATAAACACAATAAACTCTCTCTAAATCTTTAATCTACATTTTTTCACCCGACAGGACCTGACCTGATCAGCATGGGTCTCAACACCGACATTTCAAATACGATTCCTAACAATATTAATACTCCGACCATTAAACAACATACTGCTGAAGAAGAAATTCCTGCCGAAAATGGTGCTTCTTTGGAGGATGTTGATGATGATGAAATTGATTCTATAATCATGAGTACGCAGGAGTCAGAATACAAAACCAAATTATGGCACAGGATTAATAAAACGTATTTGGATGAACAAAAATGTATGTATCATTTTATTTGGCACAAATGTATTCCTTAATCATTGTTTTGTTAAGAAAAAGTAATGAAAGCTGGTAAAAAACTTGAGAAAAGTTCCATTTTGAAATTCTACCATGGATTGCTTGTACGAAAATTACATATTTTATTGAAAATTATTTTTTTAAATACCAACCTAACCTAACCTAAAAAGGATACATACTTTCTTTATCCTAGTAATACACACATTAAAAACTTTCAATACAAATTGTTTTTGCACAAATCGACGTGCCCTAGGTAAAGTATTCTATTTGAAAATCTGTTACTTTGCGGGGAGAGCTTATGTAAGATTTTTTCATTGTATTTTTTTTTATTAATGAACGTAATTATGTAAAATTCTAAACTAGTGTTCCATATTCTAAAGCTTTATAAAGTAATGTGTAGTTTAGAATTTTAGATAAAAAGATCCATTAATAAAAAAAATAGTAAAGTAACAGATTTGCAGATAGAGTACTATATGTAGGGCGCGTCGATATACACATGACGCAAACATACAAAATCAGGGTACGATACCTATATCACCCAAGGGTAAATCAGTTATATTGTTGTATCACAGAGCCCTTTTAGATTATACAATATGTAAAATTAAAATTTTTATATTTTTAACTGGTTTGAATTAACATAACATTAATTATTTTTATTTTAAAAATTAGTGAAAGAAGAACGCTTGGCAAGAGAAAGGGAAGAAGGTAAACCTGAGAAGAAAAAAAGAAAAACTGGCCCTAAAAAGAAAGGAGGAATTGGTCCTTCAGCTTCAGCAGGAGAGGCGATAGAAAAGATGTTACAAGAGAAGAAAATTAGCAGTAAAATCAACTACGACATCCTAAAGACGCTCAATAGAACTGGGGTTAAGGAAGAGGACAAGTCAACCGAAGCAAAAACAGCAGACCAGTCTGTTGTTCCAGAATCTCCCGCCCAAAAGTGAGTATTTACTTTTTTCTATATAAATTACCTAATATGTAATCATAATAAGATTTTGGTATTACATTTCTTTTGTCACATATTAATAATTATGTATATTTATTTGTTTTAGGCTTCCATCAGACAACATTCCAACAACGCCCATTGTTCTGTCGTCTCCTGTAACCGCCCGGACTCCCAGTAAACGAAAGAGGAATAAGAAATTTCCTAATGCAGTTGGCCTACCTGTTGCTCAGTCCCCACAGACACCGGCACGCACTGAAGATGTTCCCAGTATAAAGGCTGATAAAACTATTGATGATGATGCAGGTAATTACTTAACTAACTTAGACTCAGATTATATCAGGTAATCACAAGATTAAAAATATGTCATATTGACAAAATGTATAATAATTTTATAAAGAAAATAATATGTATTTTCTTGTCCTTCATTCTCATTATCATAAAAAAAAATAGTATGTTTACTTTCAAAGCTTTGCTTGATATAAAAAATATCATATATTTCAAAAAATAAATTGAATATCCCGGAACGATTACAAATATTGATTTACACTTCTACATTTAACATACAGCATTAAATATGTTGACAGACGAAACTATAACCAAGTACCTACGGACCATTTACAAATTATCATTGTATAAGACACAATTGTGATGAATGACGTTTTAATTTTTTGAATACTAAAATTAATAATTATAAATAAGATCTATGTTTATCAGTTTGGCTTAATCAGCCGAAACGATCGTCCTGTGTGTGTTTAATAATAAATTGAACTCGAAAAAATTGTGTATTGTTTTTTTATTTTTATATTATCTATTATGATGAATATCAATTTATTAACATTGTTAAATATGTATTTTGAATTTCAGACTAGTACCACATTTTCACAATGTATGTACATATGTGTTCAAAAACAAGTTCAGTGTACAAATATAAAATTTTATTATATATTTTGTTAATACTTTACCAACTCTTTTTCTTAGATTTGAATATCAATATTCAGTGAACTTTCTGACAACAAACAACAGAATATATATGAAAATTTTGCTTACTTATATGTGGCAGTCTGTTCAGAATACATAATATTAATAAAAGTACATTAATATTAATAAATTTAAAAAGAGAGATTTTTAAAAAAGCTTTTAAATTTTTGTGTATTTACTCTGAGGTTTGTTCTCATTGCAGAATCGGAATATTACGAAGAAGATGCAGATGTTCCAGAAGTGACTCCTGTGCCAGAGATGGAATCACTGTCACACATGTTACGCTCACAAGATGATGATCAGGAATATTATGGTTTTGATGAATATTAATTATCTTGTGTCATAGCAATCATACAATTCTCAAGCATTTTTACATTTATGTAAATCTTGTACTATGCTAGAGATCCAAGGGTTTAATGATTGTGTAATAAATGCACTTTCTGGATTTTATTACGAATATTAAAATTTACCAGAAGTGCTGACTAAAATTTCTGTGCTGTCTCAATTTCTCGGGGAACTAAAAAAAAATTCAATAAAAATTTGTAAGTCATTTTCGATTTTTATTGATTCAATACCTTTAATATGAATGAAGCCTAACAAAATTACTTATTAACCTTCTCTCTTGTCAATCTGGGAATGGTCTGTGTGTGATTACACTAGATCCTACATATAATAAAATTATTAAACAAAAATGTGCTAATTAATGGAGTTGAAACTCTTTTGCTCTTTTATTTTCTACAGCAATTTGGTCAATGGAAGTTTTAATGTAATCAAATCTAAATTCGATAAAATAAATCAGTGAGTAAAAATAAAAATTATAGTAAAAAATTGGTAACATTTATACAATATGTATTATAAAATGTGTTCCAAATTAATAAATTATTTTCCTAAAATGCTTAGGAGTGTCGTATTATTATATTATTATAAATATAAGTGGTTAATGTATATTCCCTATTTGCTTATTTATAAAACAATGATTTTGTAAAATGTATTAAAAACAATATCAATATAATCGTACCATAAGCTATGAAACTATTGTAAAAAAAACTCTAATTCCAATGATAATGTCAAACAAATTTCAAAAATTATAATTGTGGATTTCATTGAGAATCTTAAAATATGTAACATTAAACTTTTTTTAAATTTTAATTCATATTTGAGAAAATTCCAGAATTTCCATGTACCTCTAGTACATAGTATTTTATGAAAGCGATAAATGCAATCAATAGACTGCTTTGACTATTTTGTCTTCCAATTCACATCACATGTAGTTTGTATTTATTTTCTGATTGTTGAGATAATCTAATGGCAGGAAATGAATTTCCAAGCTGTGCAGACCTCAAATAGTTGAAATAAAGCAAAGAAATAAATCAGAATATGTATGTACAGAGTTTTTGTATACCAAAAAAATTTTTTTTTTGGTATATAAATTTGTATTTAACCATTTTTGTATTTAACCTTCGATTTGTATTTTACCATTTTTTAAACATCATCTTTCATTTTTTGTGATCACGTACCTTAGTATTTTTACTTGTTATAAAATTTATAGTGATATTATGGAAGTAATTAATTAGTAGCCATTACACAATGCCTTGCAGTAAGTAGCATTAAAAACAACACCTCACAACAGCATTCTCCAACAATGCCTTGCAGTAGTATTGTCAAACAACACCTCATGGAAACGTCAACAAACAACGCCTTACAGTAGCATTGTCAAACAACACCTCATGGAAACGTCAACAAACAACGCCTTACAGTAGCATTATCAAATAACACATCACAGTAGTATTTTCGAACAACGCCTTGCAGTAGCATTATCAAATAACACATCACAGTAGCGTTTTCAAACAACGCCTTGCAGTAGCATTATCAAATAACATATCACAGTGGTGTTTTCAAACAATGCCTTGCAATAGCATTATCAAATAACACATCACAGTAGCCTTGCAGTAACATTATCAAATAACACATCACAGTAGCGTTTTAAAACAACGTCTTGCAGTAGCATTATCAAATAACACCTCACAGTAGTGTTTTCAAACAGTGCCTTGCAGTAGCATTATCAAACAATGTCATTGATTCTGATTTGTATTATATTACCTCATCACCTTGTACTGCTTCAGTACCAGTTAACCATTCAAGACCCATTCTGACTTATCTTATCCCAGCTTTGTCTGGGGCAACTCATCGATCAACTTCTCTCTAGAGTTGCCAAGAAGATATATCTTGGTAGTCGTTCCTCTAGTATTCAAAGTATGTTGATACCTCTCATTCGATAATGTTATGCCCACTACTCCATTAAAGTAATTCATTTTGGCAGCTGTGAAGAAAAATAATCACAATAAATATTTTTGTTTTTAGCAGAGTTGTACAATTTATGAGTAATACATGCCTTATTAGTTATATTTTACAGTGAAAATATATTTGAGGGGTATAAAAGCAAAGGCAGCAATATCCAAAAGAATTAAAAAATGTTTTGAATGCAGTGTCACTGAGGATAACTCATTTAGATGGTACTGTATTCGAGATTTTTATAGTACATACATATATCTCAATCCCTTCCAAAACCATGTTTCCAAATAAGTATGAAAGGCAAAGGCAGCCATATCCACTTCAACCAATCAACCCCCAAGGATGTGCCGCTTCATACTAGTGAGAGTGATGTCAATTTTAGACTGAAACATAGCAAAAACAGTAATATCCAATTATGTAAATAGCAAAAGCAGCAATGTCCATTATTTGTTAGTAAACACAGTAACATCCATATTTAATAGTTAAGTGTTTATTTATACTCATAAACAAAATGAAATCTGAGGTGACAATTGTTTTTAAAAATCTTATTTCTAAAAAGATGTCGGTTTCATAGATTCCGAAGAAATCTCCTTGAGTAGCGACAGGCTGTTTGTATTTATCTCAGAAACACCTCAGTGGGATATATCATTTCTAGCTAAAATATATTTTCCAAAATAACTAACTTAACCGGTCGGATGCCGGAGCGCAGATCTGCACGAAAACTTTTGTATCCTCTGTGTGCCGGAGGGCAGATCTGCGTTCCCTAGACACGTATGCGAACTCGGTCTATTTTACCTGCGTTAATGAGTTTTTAAAGCTTATCATTAGTTGTATCTCAAGTTTTTGAATGAATAAAGTTTTTGAATTATATTTGTCAAGTAACCTCATTTTCCGCGCAAACCGAACTAAAAATCATTCCAAATGTCGTCTTCGAACCGTGCATTCATTGTGTTATTTATCTGTTAAAAAAGTGTTATTTTTAAATATAAAAGTGTTTAAATTAAGTATTTTTATATACTTTGATATATTTAGAACAAAAATATTGAAATATAATAACTTTAGTGTTATTGCTTCCATGGTTTTATTTGATAAACATGTGCGTACATTTCTGACAGTAAATTTCATTACTTATTTTCATAATTAATGAATAAGTAATTATTGTACAAGTAATTATTGATATATAAGTCGTCACCCCAGTTCTATCTTGTCGTAAGGTCAAAATCGTTGTTTTTGACTTATTGAGATAGAGTGAGGCTTTGAGACTTGCTCTACAAATCGCTCCAATCCATTTTATCGTACCTGCTCTAGTTTCATCAGTACAGAATTCCATTTTGTCGTATGTTTATACAAAAATTACAAAAAAAAAGTTAGTTCTATCTTGTCGTAACATTCAGTTTGGGCTCCTACTTGTCATATCTGGTCCGGTATCTCTTCTAATTCAATTAGGCCCGGTTGCGCCATCAAAAGTAAGAGTAAGAGTTAAGCAAAAAGCATATGTTTTGATTGGTGGAAAATGCAAAAATCTATGCTTTTTTCTTAACTCTTAGTCTTACTTCTGATGGCGCAACCGGGCCTTAGAAATTAAGAAATGTAACTTACAAAAAAGCAAAATTAAAGATAATTCAATTAAAATAATAAAATAAGAAGAAGACTTTTGAATTAAAATGCTGGTGGTGATGGGCTATCCTTTATTCCATATACTCAAATAAAGCAATTGAGATACGAACTAAATGATATACTTAACATCAAGTACGTATAAGACAAACATGGATTTGACATCATTCGTAGATAATAAATTACAAAAAACACATCTTACGTGTAAAAAAATGTGAAAATCATTTAAAATTTCAGATTTTAAGATGTGCGACTTTTAAGTCTT
>JADDOH010024390.1:0-21285 GCA_016648135.1 Agrypnia vestita | reverse complement strand
ATGCGTCCGTTATTCAGCCGCCGCCGAGCCTCAGAAGGGCGAAGAATACGCTGGAGTTCGGCAAGCTCAGCACGGTCGTGAAGGAGCCGCCAGTACCGAGAGCGAACCCGAATCGGATCTAACAGACCTCGAAGTTGCAACACTTCGATTCCGACGAGTGGTCAGGCGTTCGCTATGCGGAAACGCAGAGAACCTACGCGGCGACTCCCACATCTGTGGAATTGTCGGTGAACGACGACTTGAGAAGGATCGATAACGCGCCGACCCAAACTGGCTTGCTGAAAAGATCGCTCGCCGCGCTTTCAAACGCCTTGCTCGCCCAGAGGGAGACCCTAAGATACGGGATGCAATTGCTGGTGAATTGGATCTCTTCGAGCGGATTCAGTCGATGTTCACCAGCGATGCTCCGTACAATAAGGTTTCGGACGACATCCTGCAGATTGTGTGCGGCAGACGGGCAGAGTGTATACTGAACCGGCGAAAGGCCATATTGGAGGGCTTCAAATACCCTTTCGTGCGAGAAGGTGCGGCCAAAATCCCTCCAAGCTCGGGATACTTGTTCAATAGGGAAGAGCTATCGGCGTATATCCTAAAGAACGGGGGGCCAGGAGAAGGTGATGGTCTCGCCCGCAAACCGAAACCTGGCCCAACCGTCAACATCTCAGCCCCAGCCGTCAACTTCTCGTCGAGCTCCGAACCAGGGATACCTCCAGTCCCGTAAGCCCTTTCTGCCGGAGCCGAGGCACAGGGAGCGAGGCTCAGGGAACCCGAACAGGAGACCTAACCGGAAGGCAGACCACGGCCGAAAACCCGCTGGTGACCGTAGCCGCAGAGGTAGAAGATGACGCGAGGCTGAACAACCAGTTCTGGGGAGGACGCTTGAGGAGGTTCCAAAGCACGTGTAAGGAGTTCGGGGCACCACCTATAGTGCTGAGAATCCTCAAGGGCGCGAGAATCCCCTTTGTGGCCAAACCTCCGTTAGTCTTCCCCACCAGGCAGCTGTTGAGCAGCTTCAGCTCGAAGGAGTCTCGAGACATGTCGAGTCACATTCAGGCCCTGAAGATGTCAGGCGTGCTGGAAAGAGCAGATCATTCTCCGAGCTTCATCTCAAATCTGTTTCTAACTCCGAAGCCGGACAACTCCCTAAGGCCGATATTCAACCTGAAGGCGTTGAATGCCTTTGTGGAGGCGAAACCCTTCAAGCTGTTCAACCACCTTCGGGTCTCAGACTTCCTCCAGCCCAAAGATTGGTTGGTGAAGATCGACCTAACCCAGGCATACTTTCACCTACCAATAGCGGAATCGCACCGAAAGTTCCTGAGACTATACTACCAAGGGAACTTCTCCAGATGACCTGCCTGCCCTTTGGCCTGTCATCAGCCCCGAGAATGTTCGCAACGCTGTCAAACTGGCTAGCGGGACTCTTGCGGAAGAGAGGAATAAGAACCGTAGTCTACCTGGACGACTTCCTTCTGGCCAATCAGTCAAGGGACCTGCTAGCGACCCAGGCAGTAGAGACGGTCAATCTGTTCCAGCATCTGGGTTGGTGCATCAACCGCGACAAGTGTGTCCTTATACCTACCCAAAAGCTGGAGTTTCTGGGCATAACTTGGGACACCGAAGCCAACCAGAAATCCCTCTCGGACCGCAAGTGCTCTGGCCTTCGCCAAGTACTGCGCCGCCCGATCGAGGCCGGCAGTTGCTCCCCCAAGCAGGTTCTAGGCCTCTTGGGAAGCCAACCAGAAATCCCTCTCGGACCGCAAGTGCTCTGGCCTTCGCCAAGTACTGCGCCGCCCGATCGAGGCCGGCAGTTGCTCCCCCAAGCAGGTTCTAGGCCTCTTGGGGAGACTCAACTTCGCAAACTTCGCCACCCCTCGGGGTCGTTTGCATTGCCGAAGACTGCAGAGATTCAGCCGCCAGCTGCAGAGGCACGAGCCATCCAGACAAGTGGAGCTTCCTGCCGCGGTTCGGCAAGACCTAGAGTGGTGGTTGGAGGCCGTAAGGGAGTCCTGCCCAATACACGAGGCTCCCTTCTCCCACTTCCTGACTACAGACGCAGCGGACGCAGGTTGGGGCGGCCAGGTGGACGACAAGACGATATCAGGCCAGTGGTCCCCAGAGCAGATGCGGTGGCATTCCAACCAGAAAGAAGCCTTCGCTGTTTACGCAGTGATCAGGGATCACGCTTACCTGCTAAGAGGAACGAAGACCCTACTGCAGACAGACAACAAGACAGTAGTGACTTACATCAACAAGGAGGGGGGGACAAGATCAGTGGGCCTTCTGAAGATAACTCGAGACCTCCTAGAGTTTATCGACCAGCAGGAAATATCTCTGACAGCGCAGTACATTCCAGGGAGATATAACGGGATTGCGGACCGACTCTCTCGGGGGACACCACTCCCGGAATGGCACCTCCTGGAACCAGCGACAGAGGAAATATTCCGAATATGGGGACGTCCTCAGATCGACCTCTTCGCATCGGCCACCGCCCATGTGGTGCCAAACTACGTGTCGCTAGACTCAACCGATTGCTCGGCCTCCTATCTCAACGCATTCAGTCAGCATTGGGATTACGAGCTGGCCTGGGTATTTCCGCCGCCGAATCTCGTCCCAAGAGTACTGGCGCACTTGAACCTGGCAAGAGGCACCTTTCTCCTAGTTGTGCCAAGATGGGAGAAGACATTCTGGAGGGCCGATCTCAAACAACGAGCAAAGGGAGGGCCAATAAGCGTAAGAGATCTGAAGAGCGTCCTGATCGATACGTCGACAGGGTTTCCCCCACCGAGGGTGTCGGACCTCCAACTGGAAGTTTGGAGAATAGCAGTGGGTGGGAACAGGCTATAGCGGATTGGAGCCAGGAGGAACAGCAGCTGTTCAGATCTGGCTGGAGAGGCTCAACGCTGAACACCTACAAGCCGGCCTGGGATAGGTGGCAGCGATGGTGTACCACGCATTCTGTCCAACCTCATAACCCTCCCCCTGCAACAGTGGCAAGATATCTGGCCAACCTGTTCATCCACGAAGGGCTAGCCCCTCGAACAATATTGGTCCACAAATCGGCAATCGTATCCTTCTGTGGCCCAGCTCTTGATGCAGATAAGATTAGCTCGAACTTCCTCGTCAGGCACGTCCTTAAAGCCATCTCGGTTTCTGGTGGATGCACTGAGAGACTCCCGATCTGGAACCCCCGAGTAGTGGGGGAGTGGCTACGTGAAAACCCGCCAAGGAACAGCCGGTATGACGTGTCAAGGAGGACGGCCATACTACTCATCATGGCATCTGGGCGAAGAGTCCAAGATCTGACACTTCTCAGAGTCACCCCGGACCGATTGATCGACAAAGGAGACTCCATCACGCTATGGCCAGCCTTTGGAGCGAAGACTGACACGGCAAGACACAAACAATCGGGATGGAGGTTGAGCGCATCGGATGAAAGGAACATCAACCCCTTGTTTTGGATCCGAAAGCTGGTCTCACTCTCACAGCCGAGACGAAAGCCGGACATGAAAGAACTATTTGTGACGACAGCAGGTGAAGTAAAGCCAGCTTCACGGACAATGATAGGTGGTTGGATCAAGTCAATCCTAAGAGAGGCTGGAGTGGAAGCAACGCCAGGAAGTGTTCGTTCTGCTGTGGCTTCGTTGAATTGGCTGGAAAACTACCCGATAGAGGAGATCTTGTCAAGGGGAAACTGGCAGAGTGAAATCACCTTCCGAAAATTCTACCAAAGAGAGATAGTAGATAAGCCCAAGCAACAATGCCCCCAGAGCTCATTAGCGCCTCTCTTTACGCCAATATAGGCAGTCACATATAACGTCGAACCACTAGGTCACCAGGTGATAACAAACAGATCTCTCATAATGGATTCCAGGCGTCGAGACGGAACACAAAATAAAAGAATTTTACCTTCCATTAAAATTCCTATTTTGTTTCCCTCGACGCCTGGAATCCAGGTAATCCCTACCTGGTGCATTATGAGTCATATGAAAGAAAAAACCGTTGCGCGACGCAACCGGAAACAGGGATACCAGCGGGAGTAAATTGTCGCAAACAGGGAATCAGAGGGGGTAGGAACGCGTGAATAAGTGCCGAAACAGCAGGCTGTTCTCTCATAATGGATTCCAGGCGTCGAGGGAAACAAAATAGGAATTTTAATGGAAGGTAAAATTCTTTTATTATGTTTCATAAAACTTGAAATTCCTTTGCGGATACGTGGCGGCTTTCGTATCGAAATGACATCAATTTGACAAACTCAATATTTATACCTAACTTACAAGGACACTTGGCATTTTCAATCTCTCATTTGTGTCCTATCATAAATCAACCAAAGACTAGACACTTTTTGTGTAAAGCGCCCTTGAGGTAAATTTTTACAAAAATGGCGCAATACAGATTATCCATTTTTATTATTACTGTTGCAGATAGCCAAAGTAGGTATCATTTATGATTAAAAATTATAAATTCTTACATGATTAAGGAAGTATTAGAACAGTGTACGATAAGAATAGTTAAAATGTTCATAATTTTAAAAGATAGTTTATAAAGATATCTTCACAATTTACTGTGAAATTATTATTAGATATTACGAAGTTGGTGAAAATAAAGCTATGCTGATATCTAAAATCAACAAAGCCATATCAAGTGTAGGTAGGTTACTAAAGATAAACTTGATCAAAATGAAGAAATACGCGCATGATTCGCAAAATTGACGAAATTTTATTATTCCAATCAGTCATTAAAACATTAATCACCATATAGAAAAGAAATTGAAATTACGAAGAATTTTATTAATATAGGTGTATTTAAAAATTAAGAAATATGATTATTATTATTGCATAACAACGTTTTATAAACTTTTAATTTGTGGTAAATTGGAATAAGCATAATATGGAATGGAATATGGGCACAACATTATGTTGTACAAAAATGATAGAATCCACCCAAATGTTAGCAAATAACTTTTCATGTTTATGATTCTCCCTCATTTTGTACATATTCAAATAAACAAAGTAAGAAAAATAATAATCAAAAGAATGAATTTTATGATTGCTTTTTTATATTTCAGAAATAACAAAAGTAACAATTTAATAGATTTCTGGTACCGACACTGATGTATGGAAGTGAAGCCTGGAGCTGGCAGAAGAGAAACGAAAGAAGACTGAATGCATTGGAGATGAGATCCCTTAGATGTATGTGTAGCAAATCCATTTATGATGGAGTAAAGAAATGAATGTAAAGCTGATATAAGCAAAATTCATATAATTAAATCATGGTCGCTCAGGTGGTTTGGGCATGTTGAGCGAATGAATGAGGAAATAAGGTAAGAAAGATAGGTATATAATCCAAGTGTTGACGGAGCCTCAATTTCATTGAGGGAGTTAATATCGTGGGGATTATTAATAAGCCCTCAGTGGTCTAAACTACTGAGCTAAAATAATGAACACAGATGAAAACGGACGATAAATAAAGTTTTTGATTAAAAGTTCTCACTTCTGTGAACACCGGCTAATCGGAAATAAAATACGAAGATTTTAAACTCCACCTTTGCCGATGAATTTAATATACTGATTCTTTTATCGTTCGGAATAAGAATTAATAAAACACGAAATGAAATTATAAATTGAGCGACCAAAGGGAATAAAAATTAAAAAACTGTCGCGAAGCTACGTATTGATTCGAGAAATTACTATAATGCTCTCTAACCAACTGATCCGAATAATGCTAATAAAATGCTCCGGCCTTTCTGAAAATCTTCACTTTTATAACTTCTCGACATTTATTTTTTGCAAAACAAAATATAAAATTACAAATATCATGTGTGTTCAATAGTTAAAATATAAATTGGCTAGTTCTTACTCACATAAAATAATAAAGAAAAACAATTTACCCAATAGATAAACAAGTAGGTACATAATATAAAAACAGTTTCAATTTTGACATTTTCATTATATTTTCATACTGCATTTGCCAAATTATTTGATAAATATTTTGGAGGAACACGCGTGATAGCGAGTATGGGAGTTAGTTATCGCGTGATTAAATACAGATACGGCTGGCTGGCCTTAATCTTAATATTTAAAAAAACAGGCGCGCCCTTATCATCGGTTATCATCTTTCGTCACATTGCACGTCGTCGATTTTTTGCAAAATTGATCCGATTTAGCAATTAAAAAACAACCAATTTGATAAGTGTTATATTTCTTAATTCTTTAAGCATTTGCTTCTTAATGTTTAACTTTTACATAAACATTAATTTAGATAAGTGACTCGGTCTCTCCATACCGTAATTTGTTTATTTACAAATAGGTACTATTTTATTATTATAATATTTTTTATTAGTATATTCTAAGAACAAAATGACTGGATTTTGTCCACAGTCATTAATCATCAATTAAGATAAATTATAGTAGTCGCACAGAGGCGAAACTATTAAGGTGTATAGAAAATGTGTAAGGAAGCCTTTATTGTGCGTTTACAGGGCTTGTGACCTGTCCTAAGGCTGGCTTAAATGATCTGTTTACTCAACGTAACTTTAAACGATTCCATCCAAGATCAAACACACATTTGGCATATTTGGAATGTTGTAAATTTATGCTATTTTTTTATTTCATATGCATTATTTGATACAACTACGCTACCGCCGTCTATGGTTGAAAATTCGTCATTTTTGTATCAAAAACTTCGGAGGAGTCTTGTAACATCAATTCGTAGACAATAATAATGTTGTTGTTATATTATTGATTGAATACGGAGTGGACAGTATACTTGTAATTGAGATACCACGTCCCTTTACTGTTTCTAGCTTCGGTACAGAGAGGCCGGTACCGGCTGCTATAAGTATCGTCCAGCCCAGCACGCGCTTGGGTTATGTTTTGCGAACACAGACACAATGTTCACTTTGCTTTAAGGTAGAGATAATTACTTTTATATATTAAAAAAAGGAAAAAATAAACACTTTTGGCAAGCAACAAGTTTTCTCCATTCAATTTGGAAAGAAAATTTTATTTACACTTTTGGGTGAAACGTCGACAGTTACGGAGATAAACGACATTAAAGCTTGCATTTCTTCAATATTTCTGACTTATTTTCTGTAAAACATTGACAAACAAACTCAACATATATTCAAAGTTTATTCGCTTTAGTACAAGTCAAATAGAATGAAAAAAAGCTTGTACAAATATATTTTCCAAATTTTTGTTTTAATGATTTCATTTGATTTGTATCAGAGCGAATGAATTTGTAATAATCAATATAAATTAGGTACTTTCAATCTTATCATACGGTTTAGAAAAAAAAACTAGAAATATTGAAAAATATGCAAACCTCGATGCCGCTTATTTGCGTAACTGTCGACATCTCCTCCAAAGTGTGCGCAATATTTATTTTATATTCAGAATTGAGAGAAGAAGATTCTCGGGAAGTTTTTGATACTAATTACGAGACGCCCTGCTTGACTGTCAGATTTAATAAAATTTCTTGAGGCAACAGAGATACAAAGTGTTTACAGGTCGCGGAAGTATTAAATGAATCAATAAGAAAGATGTACAGAAAGATATTTGGTTACCATCAGGATATGAAATCGGAATATCTCCGTGCCGGGGACTACTAGTTGAGGTATTGCTTGCCCAACGTAACTTGGCGTGCGGCGAATTTGGAACTAAAACCCGCCCCGCCCGCACCCGGCGGTAACCCCTCGCCCTGTCATTCAGTTCATTCTCATCTTTGAGCGCGAGTCCAAAACATCCTAAACAGTCCGGGATGGTGCAAGAACAATTGCCAATGAAGTATTAAAGTTTTGCGAAGCTGAAAAAGCGAATAATGGACCGTTTGACAGATAGAACGGCCGCCATTACTGCATGGTTTCTTTAGTGCTGCCCGACCAAATTTCTGTATTTAATACGACACCGGTCACCAGACATTCTGCACATTATGTATTGTGTAATAAATTTACACCCTCCAGTTACGCGACAGGGACGCCCTCCCTCGCACGCCAAGTTATAGTGGTACTTCTATATATGCTGCCATGAATCGCAAAAACTTTTTGCATAATACAAGAATGATTAAATTGAAAATGCGTTTATAGATGAATCGTTTATGTAAAAGATATAGGTAGGTAAGTACAATTACTAACAATTAAAAAATATTTATTATGCTTATGTTAACATATTATTTCATTAAATGTATTCAATTATTTGATTCAAGCATCGAATAAATATAAAATTACAACCGCACAGTGAAAAATGTTTTCATTTAAAATACTTTTGTTTTTTCACCGTCGCATTTATTTTGGTTACACATTTTTGGACCATCTTACGATAAATATGATCACAGATTTCCGTGTAAACATGACGTCACCCGTGATGACGTGTCTCCGCTAACTTCAAGGGCTGGCTCCCCCGCAGGGCTGAAGAGGCCGGCGCAGAGCCAGGGCTGCCCCGTGCCGGGTGGAGCAGTGAGCAATATTCTTTTAATGTCAATTATATTCTTCACAATTATTTAACATATACACTAACATATTCGCCAAATATATTTTTTCAATTTTGTTTAGTCCTCTTATTTAATTTTATTATTTGTCCTAGTCGTGTAATTTACTTTAGCTAAATACAAGAATTTAGAATAAGGCGGCACTGCGCGTAAAGTGTCGCGCCTAATTAATTTAACAAATTTAAATATCAAGTAAAATGTTCAGAGGGTTCTTTACCCTTCCAAATTCATGCAACAAAATGAAACTTGCGATGTGCAGCCAATAAGGAAGTCAGTAAAAGTGTCAAAGCTGCAGTAGATTAGCGGTCTAGCCGCGTGTAGAGTACTCGGAGTACGCAGACTCTAAGGAATTCGAAAATAAAATCTCGCATCAGCCTAGTGCCGCACATTACACACGCGCGACCCTCTGAGTCGGGCCTCTCGCGTAATATTACTTTAGAAGAGCAATTTAAATCGCGCGCTTACCTTTTAAATACATATTATTTTCATTTATTTTTAATTTCAAAAACTAATATGAACGAATGTGATATTTAGATTTCATTACTTTTGGTATAGAAACCCTATCAGGATTTATTATCTTATCGCAGATCGGCTAGCTACTGTAAAACTTGGAAATATCAGAAAATGTAATATGGTAAATACTTAGTAATATTTTTATATGTATGTTCTGAGAACACAATTACTAGATTTATCCACAGAGGGACAGGGGACCCAAATATACAGGGATATTTGGAAAACATTAATAACCTCGCAGGACTATATTCCTGCAGTAATAATGAGTCGAAAATGTTCAAGCTATCATGATCTAATTAATATCAATAGTTATGGAGATATGCCACATCAAAGTTTGCGTTCTTTTTTACAATATTTCAGACTTATTTTTGTAAAACGTTGGACTATCATTATAGTAACTTATATCGATTACTAAAAATTCATTCGTTTCAATACAAGTTTAATAAAATAATAAAAACCCTGAAAAATTTCCTATTGGAAAACCTTCCAATTGGAATTTGACGGTTTTAACATGTTATATCTAATATTATTTTATTTAACTTGTATAAAAGGGAATGAATTTTCCATATTCGATATAAGTTCTTGTAATGATAGAACAACGTTTTTAAAAAAATAAGTCGGAAATTGCAAATTGAAAAGAAAATGCAAACTTTGATGTCGCATATCTCCATAACTATTGATATTAGGTCATAATAGCTTGAACATTTTCGACTCATAATCAAGGCAGTAATAAAACATTCCAAATAACTCTGTATACTGGTCAATAAAAGGAGTAAATAATTTAAAATATTGATTTTTAGGCGTTTTGTAATATATGTTAAATAATTCTGAAAGTATTATTACTAGCTGCGAAAATACTATAGATGTCTCTAGCATGGATCGGACTCAAAATTTGCAAATTTATTCTTTTGGACCCGGCAGGTAACATTTATAAGCTCCTCCTTTCCCCTGTCCCCTCTCCTGATAAATTATTTTCTGTACAAATCTACACCGTTTGACCGATGTGACCCAAATTTTTCATACTAATTCTTTAGGTCCCGGCGGAAAAAATAGGCTACAATCACTTCCTGGACATCCCATCAATCCCAGTCCAGATTAAATGGAAACTTTATTTTATTAGAGACAAAAGAATGGAACATTTGTATCCTCCCATAAACTTATTTTTAACTAAATCCTTAACCCGAGTAACACCGGGTACGAACAGCTAGTTTTAAATTTCTTCTTCTTCAAATATAGCAAAATTATTTTGTGGTGACATAATTATAATTTATATAAAATAACTTTGTAAACACCACTTTTTTATGGAAAAAATTCAACATGTTTCGAAGTTCTTCGTCAGGATAACAAAAATAAAATTTTAAAATCGAAGTTTAGATTTTATTAAAAAGTAATATATGGAAAATTATAATATAAATTAATAAATATAAATTAATAATATAAATATATCGATTTTTAAATTTTATTTTTGTTATCCTGACAAAGAAGCCATTGGCTTCGAAACATGTTGAATTTTTATCAATAAAAAAGTGGTGCTTACAAAGTTATTTTATATAAATTAGTTTTAAATATAACAAAGATTTTACAGCACACATTTAATTATTCACATCAGAACTCGCCATGGATTTTGAGACGTCATTCTGACAATTATCGAAGGAGTTGTCATGCCGATGTTATCGTTTATCTTTAGATAAAGTTAGAGTTAATATTCGTGCTAAAACGCTCTTGACGCAATATGTTTTGGTATGATTCCCTGATTTATGCGCCATATTTGATAAGTGGCTCTGTCTGAAACCGAAATTTAGCGTATTGATATATAGGTGTCTCAGAAATAACTAATTTCTGTGCTATTCTAAAAATAGCAATATTGGTGTGTCAGATCTTTATCCCAACACTTAATATACGAAAATTAAGATAAAAAATAAACGAGACGTATACGGTATTCGGTGTTCGTCGTACTTGAATAAGATAATTTGTATATTTTCACGTATCGCTCTCAAAATAAAAATCTTTATTTGCGATATTCGATTTCTTCGGTCTGGTCTGACAGCTGCCCTCCGCCGCAAACGTAACCGACGTAACCTCACAATTCTCCTGTTTCGACTAAAATTACATGAAATAAGTAGGTACTAATGCTGTATTTAAAGCTTATAGAAAAAAGATTATTTCATATGCACTTATTAGTTTCTTCTCCGTCTCTACTAAACATACTTCAGGGTGAGAATGATATCGAAAGGAGAGTGACTGCGGAAAACAAATTAAATGGTGCTCTAAATGTAATTATGGCCAATAAGAATTTGTCAAAGGAAGCAAGACTAGCGGTACATAATGGCATTCTAGTGCCGACCCTGATGTACGGAAGTGAAGCCTGGTTTTGGCAAAGAAGGAATGAAAGTAGACAGAATGCGGTGGAAATGCGGTCACTAAGACGCTTGTGTGGAAAATCTTTGGTCGATTGAGTTAGGAATGAACAAATCAGACGTGAATGTAATGCTGGCTATAGTGTGGTAAAGAAAGGAGTGCGGAGATGGTTTGATCATGTGGAACGTATGAGCGAGGAAAGGATGATTAAGAAAATATAATAATATGGTTAAAAAAGAAAATATATGAGGCGAGTGTTGAAGGCTACAGGAATAGAGGGCATCCGCGAAAGACCTGGTATGATCAAATACTACAAATATTTGAGGATGGCCCTGCTAAAAGCCTCAACGACCGTACGTTACGTGAGAAGATGTATGAATGTAGTCCAAGCAAAAGCGGTGTGCCAAGATAGAAGAATTTAGCGTTCTATCCTCTCTGTCTGCCCCTGCGGGGAAATGGCATGATGGTTAGTTAGTTAACTTCTTCTCCCACAGCGCACAGCGTCCTGGTGTAAAATTGTGGCAAAATTGTCATCGTCACGTTGAACCATAGAAAAGTAAAATATGGTTGGGACTCTAATTATATTTGACGTTTGACGGATAACCGTCATGTACTTCTTTCTCTCTCTGATCACACCACCGACATATAACTACATCTCGTTTATTTTCTATTTTTATTTTCGTCTATTAAGTGTTGGGATAAAGACCTGACATACTGATATTGCTATGTTTAGAATAGCACAGAAATGAGTTCTTAATGAGACACCCTGTATATCAATACGCCAAATTTCGCTTTCAGAGAGAGCCACTTGTCAAATACAGCGCATAAATCAGTGAATCATACCAGCGATAGCGAAAAAATATATTTCGTCAAGAGCGTTTTGTCGTTGCGACACATGTACCTAGTACCTACCCAGAAAATTTTGTACACATGCAACAATGTAGTTGTTTATCTTTATCTCCATCTTGTCGGCTGGTGGCTCAGGAGCTCCGTCCGCAGCTCTCTGTTGTCCCACTGGGCCAGCCTCCCTGCTGGACTCTTCCATCTCCAGGTCCTCATATGTGAGCTTTCATCTTATTCACTTCGGTGAGCACAATTAGTTTTACATTATATACGAGGTACTATTTCAGTCACCTGCCCGACCTTTTTGTCACACCCTGTACTTACGATACTTTGAAAGCGCGCAGTAATGTAAAATGGAGGAATATATTTGAACATTGGAAACGAACATCGCCGCACCTTTAATCTCACACTGATAAGAAGAGGCGAAATATAGGTGTTTGAAGTAAGTCAGGTATCTGAATCAGGACTTGGCATACCGTCAGGGCCGGCTCGGTCAGTGGCGGACATCTTCACCTGCAACGAAGATTGAATAAATTAGAAGGGAATGTAGAGCTGATCTTAATTAACAAAGGAGTAGTTTGGGAACCAACGAAGAAGGTTTGAAAAGAAAACTGATCAACGGCACCAGAAACAGAGGACGATATACCTTAATACACAACCGTTTTACACAACACTATTCGAGAAGACATTATTGTCACCTGCATTTGCACAAATACCCAACTGCCGAAAACAGGTCATAATTTATTGCTCATTTAACTTCATTTCTTATGACTACTTAATATACACAAACATTCATTTAATTTTCTTATATAGGTATATACATAAATATAATTTTTAACTGTTTAATTTAATTATATGTATATATATTTTGTTACTATCAATGCATATGATTTTTTATATATATATATATATATATATATTACTTTACTTTACTTTCTTTATTGCTTTTTTATTATACAGTATTATACAATATATAATGTTCTTATTATCCACATTTTATATTTATATACTCAATTAATTAATTAATTAATCTTACAGTTATATAGTATTTTGTTGTATATCTTTATTATTTTTTGTTCTCACTATATTGTTCAGCTGCTCATCTCGGCACAGGTTCTTCCTAGAGAGATGAGCGGCTCCATCTCCTATGTCATGTAACAAGATGAAGATAAATAAATAAAAAATAAATAAAAAATGGCAATAAAAATAAAAAATCACTCCTTGTAAGAGATTACCCCCTTTCCAGGGTAGTGCAACCCCTTACAATAATAGAGAAGCAGAAAATCTCGGAGCTGTGATGGGGCATTTAAATATAAACAATTTCCAAAAATTAGGTATTATTCTATCATGGGTAGAAATTGTGTTAAGTGATCTTTTAAGCCAGCCGTATGATAGGTCGTAAGCCCTATGTACACCCAAAATACCTACTTTCCCATAAAAATACAGTTTCGTCTCTGCGAGACATCTATAATATATTATACATTGATTCACATCATATTGTTTTATGAATGTTACAATTTTTATAACAAAACTATTAAGAAACAAAATATTAACCAAAAAATATCAAGAAACAAAAAAGTAAACAAAAATATCAGGAATTGAAATCAAAAATAGTCGAAAATAAATACTTATAAGAGAATTTCAAGAAATTTTTTAAGTTCATTTTTAAATGGATTTTTTTTTAATTTATCCGGTAATGAGTTGAATTTTTTTTATTCCTACAAATGAATAGTGGTACTGGGCTGTGCTTGTTTTATATCTGGGTAATTTTAAATTTAGGAATGATCTTGTGGGCCTAGAAGTTAAGGAATCTATTTTATAATTTTCTTTGAAAATTTGTACTAATGATATTTTATCAAAAATTTCCATCACAGTAGGCACACAAAAATATATGAATAATCGCTTTGTAGGGTAGGTTCTAGTTCTTTCGAAAATAATTTTAATTAGACTTTTTTAAGCTAGATAAAGTGTGTTACATGATGTTTTATATGATCCTCCCCACCCAATGATACCATATTGTAGAATTGATTGAATTAAAGCATAATACACAGTTTTAATCATCTTCGGTGATAGAATATTTCTAAGTCTAATGAATAAAAACATATAATTGACCAAACACAAACATATAGATATACGATAGATAGTCCGGCAAAATTCAATAATAAATAAATGCACATACATTTTCTTTATTTGTATTTACTAATTAATAAATATATACGTATTAGCTTTTTTAAATTTTGATGTTTATTTCTGGTGCAGCTCGATTGATATTTTTAATTGTGAGATGTCAAATGTTACACATCAAATGCGACTACTGTAAGGTTCGCTTATTTTTTTTGTTTCGACGTTTATTTTACAAGATATGTACGTTGGTATTATTTGCTGAGCACAACCCAAACCAAGCACAGCTGATCTCGTAATTTGAGAAGGTACAGTGTTTAGATCTTTTATCTTTGATTTAAATTATTTGCCGGTGTAAAGTTATGATTGCGCCGGGCTAGTTTTTCATTTTTGTTCATCTGTCGTATCTCGTTCATGTTTCGGTCTTGATTGAGGTATACTTATTATTTAATATATGAAGACCCCATGGCAAGAAGTTGCTATCTATCATTTTTGTCAAAAATTAGTTAATTAGCCGTCTAAACTAAATATTGTACGCTCTTTTCATTGGAAATAAGTTCAGAACTTAAAAATAATTAGAACATGTTCAAATCATAGGAATGAACATGTTAACTAAACTTTTAAAACTTTTAAAAATCAAATCAGTTACTAATGGGAAGAACATGTTATCTTCAATAAAAACATGTTCATGCCATCATTCTGAAATTAACACGCCTTTTAATTTGATTGGAATATTTATGGTTAATATAAATTTTACTCTTATTTCATTATAATATGTAGGTACTTATATATTATTTTTCAATAATTTTAAATGGTACATGCCATGTTTTGTATTATTAATTAACATGCCAGGTATTTTGTAATTTTGGATAGTGGATTGTAAAAATGGATATCATTTGAAGGGTTGTTTGATGTTTGTGTTTTACCAATTTTAAAAAGGTGTTATTCTATTAAAAATGAGTTCCAGAGGCGAAAAACTGGTTGTTAACTACATTATTTGGGGAAAATTAGTACAGTGAAACTCGCTTAATAAATTCACTTTAATAAGTTCTCCCGCTAAATAAGTTTAAATTCTGCGGTCCCGAAAAAGTCCCATACAAATCGCATATTTTTTTTAGGCCATATACGTTTCCCGCTTATTTTCGTTTCTCGCCTAAGTAGTGCTAATATTTTTAGCTGAACTCAATTTATTCATGCAAATAAATCTTCATAATACGTTTTTCGGATGACGAAATTTTGTTCAACATTCCTAAAAATGAAAAATGGGCGCAATAAAAATTAAGTGGTTTTGGGTGTCACAAAAGTTCTAGCTGCTGAAAAAACGCTGCAGTATTTGAATAGGCTAATAAAACAATTAACCCAAATAAATCTCAAAATTCACAAAATATGCAGCTTACAATAGATAATTCTTGCAGAGCCATAAAAGTAGTTTGACAAAAACTGTATTATTTGAAAAGGCGAGACAATAAAACTTAATCCCCAATATAAACAAAGAATGCTTGGCTTTCAAATATACTCCTATAATACTCGCAGAGCCGCATTGGTGACACTATTTTTTTTTTATTTTCTTTCTTAACTATGAAAAAAATTTAATTGAACGAAAAATCCATTTCTGAGAATACACAATTGTATTAGCAGGTGCACCTGATAATTTACAATTCCAGATGCCTCTTCGGTACTACTGTAATATTTTGTTTCATTTTCATCAATATTTAACGTCAAAAATATACCGGAATTTAATTAAAATTTTCAAGTATTTATATCGATTATACTCTTTATTTTTAATTATTTATTGGATTGCCTTGCTTCCTGCGTCTGTTTAGCTCATTAAAATCATTCAACATCATTTCAAAGGCGTGAAATAACTGCCGATAAATTCGGTGAAACAAAGGCCAGCGCCATACTACGCAGATGTCGCGGTCGCGTGATTTCGTCGAATGTCCGCGCAGTACGTTTGATAAGTGCGTATTATATGATGGAAAAAAAATGTAGCGGCGTCCCGCCGCGGAATATCTGCAACGGAAGGTCTGCGCAATGTGGTGCTGGTCTCGCGTCACGTGAAGTCACGGGACGTACAATGTTAATTAAACAAATTGAGTTTAAAGACAATTAATCACTTAAATTACTCAATTTATAATTCAAGTACTCGTATATCGTAAAGTAATATTCGCGCGATTGTCGGCATACGCGACAGGCGAGTTACGTGTTTATAGTCAGCGGTGATCAGCGCAAATAATCGTTAAAACTTGCTTGTATTAATTATTCTTTGATTATTTTTACTCCGTGCTCTTTTCATTCATAAAAAATAAATCTGTTTTTAAATTATTTTCATTAAAATGCTGAAATTTTATTGTTTCATTTTCGTAGATATCATTGGGAGCCATTCATTACTTCCAGTTTAGTTTCGATTTGCTTGATTTGATAAGTTTCTTGAGAAATAAAATAAAACGATTGACGGTTAGCGTTTATCCATGAATAAACTTGTCTCTTGAACAACAAGATATTTGGAAATCTATTGATAAAATTATAAAACAAAACAGAAAGGTTGAATACAGACAAGTGAAATAATATATAATAAATAAATTTATCCGGCGATTATTTATGATAATTTTTATATAAGTAGTCGCAATCGCAAAATCAATCAACATCGGTGCAAAATTAATTCGCGTAAAGGAATTGTTCTCATTTTGGTTGTATTTCTTCGAGGAAACAATCGGGAATATTAATTACGTAATATCTCCGATCGTCTTCTAATTAAGTTACAAAAACGGATCAAATTTGATTTAACAATAAAAAATATCACGAATATTCTTTGCGCCCGGCAAAATATTAAGGTACATATTGTGAAATCAAACATAATTAAAATAAAGAAAATCGTTATTAATCTCAAAAGAATATTATTTAATGTATTATTGTGTTAAGTTCGCCGAGTTCGCCCCTGAATTGGCGGGTTTTTTAGGACTTTGCCCCATTCAGTTTGTTCAAGGCAATATGTTGAATGTACATCTAAATTATGTAGAAATCATCAAAAGGGATACATTTTTAAAACAAAGTCAAGTAGAATACTATTTACAAATGGTTATTTTTTACAAATGCGCAATCTTTACCAAGCCAGGGGAAGTAGATACAGGTAATTTTCGTATTTTTTTTCGTATTCGTGAGATTTATGTTTTGTCAATATACACCGATTTATATTTAAATTCTGATTGATTTTTCCTTTAATAATATTAGTTTAAGATAGGTATTTTTTTTGCAATAGTAATTTAGATAACTTGTATAATTTCTTTTAAAATCAAGGTTTGTACATAGGTAGTGAAATACCTACCTACATAAATTATTTTATGGTTTCCTTTTAGTGTGGTTTTTTTTTTTTTTTTTTTTAAATTTAATGGCTTGTCACCCAGTAAAAGGATGTTATTGCCAAAAACTAGTCAATAGGTCATCGACATAAACATTACAGCTCAATGCAATTACTCTCTAAAAATCGTAGTAACACTTTTAATACTTCCCGTCGGCAGTCTGTAAGCAAGAGCTGGATATTTGTAGGGAAAGGGACATTAAGATCTGCAAGATCCTGGAGTAGGGACTGAGTACCGACATTTAAAATGCAATTGAAAAACAAGTGGTTCAAATCCTCCTCCTCTTGTCCACACTCACAGATTGAGGAGTTAAGAACATGAATTTTTGCAAGGTGTAAGCGGATAGAGCAATGACCCAGACGCATTCGGCAAACCATTGAAGTCTCCCTCTTGCTCAATCTGATCCTGTGAAACCAGGCTCGAGATGGGATAAGTGGCTGAATAGCGGCGTAGTGTCGACCTTTTGACATTTTAGTGAGGTCCCAATGAGACTGCCACTGAAGTGCGGCATCGTTTCTTGTAATATTGAAAAGATCGCTCACTGGAATAGTGGAAAATGTGGCATCCCCCTGTGAGATTGCATTTTTAGCCAGCGAGTCTACCATTTCATTACCAGGGATGCCTACATGACTCGGAATCCAAGCCAAAACAATTTCAAATTTATCCCAGGAAAGGTCGTGAATTATACTCCGAATTTCCATGCAGATCTGATCATCAGGGTGCCGAAAGGGGCTGGATTTAATTTTGAGCAGAGAACTTAAGGAATCTGAAAGAATAAGGCACTTCTTTGATTGTTTTGGTTTACATGATTTTAGCGCTTCTCGGATTGCCAAGCACTCAGCAGTAAAAATGGATGTCTCTTTAGGGAGTTGAAATATACCTTGGATACCATCATTTGGACAATAAAACGCAGCACCCGTACAGCCGGTTGCCTGGAGTTTGGATCCGTCAGTGAAAATTTGAGTCCAGCCATACCATTCTTTATTTATTATTTCAGAAAATATTCTCTTAGGGTTAGGAGTGAATTTGTCAATTCCCAAGGAAATGACTTTAGGGGAAAAAATGTGATTAGAAAAAGGAAATTTGTAGATAGGGAGAACAGGGTTTGATTGAACTCGAGGGATGAAACTCCCCAATCTGGAGAAGCTCCGAGTCAAAAGAGGAGGAGTTTTGCCTTTCCAATATGCACTTGACTTTGTGAGATCAAGGAGGGATTGAGAAATAGCAAGAATAGGGTGGTTGGGGACCCTGAAACACTTTATAGTAAAATTGTCAGCTAAATATTGCCTTCTGATTGCGAGAGGGGGCTCCAATGTTTCCACCTGCAATGCATTAATCGGAGATGATCTCATGGCTCCAATAATCAACCTCAAGCATTTTGACTGAATTTTGTCTAGTTTTATTCCTAAATATTTCGGAAGAGGATCAAGCAAAAAACTAGCATAATCTATATGGTTCCGGATAAAGGCATTATACATGAGTTTCAGAGTTAAAGGATGAGATCCCCACCATACACCTGATGTCGCACGGAGGAGGTTCAATTTCGTTTCGCACTTAGAGACCGTGGAGTTTACTTGGGAGGCCCAATTTAATTTTCTATTGAAGATAATGCCTAAAAATTTTATTTCATTGGCGAGTGGGATACTGAAGCCATCAAATGTGACACACGTCTGGGAAATACGATGTTTTCTTGAGAAAACTATGGCCTGACTTTTTGAGGGGGCCATTTCGAGTCCATTGGAGATAAGCCAGGAGTTGAGCCCCGAGAGAGCTCTAGCAAGCTTCTTTAAAGCAACATGTATATCCTTATCAGAGCAGTAAATTGCTATGTCATCCGCGTATTGGAGTATGGAGCATATCTCTCGAATGGACTCTTCAAGGTCAGCAGTAAATAAACTATACAGAAGGGGGCTGAGGACCGAACCTTGCGGGAGTCCCTTCCAAAGATTTCTGATTAATTTATGAGACGGACCATCTATTAAGATCGTCCTTTCACATAAAATATTAAAGACTAGTTGTACTAATTTTAATGGAAGACCCAGTTTTATAAGCTTATATTTTAATAAGATAGGGCTCACATTGTCATACGCACCACGAATGTCAATAAAGGCTGCTGCAGTACACTTACCGAGAGAAAGAGATATTCTAATATCTGAGGTAAGAATACTCAGGTTGTCAAAAACAGATTTCTTTTTGCGAAAACCAAATTGAGAGGACGAAAGGAGTTCATTATGTTCTGCATACCAATCAATACGGTTTTTAATCATATGTTCAACCACCTTCAGCATGCAAGACGATAGGGCTATTGGGCGGTAAGAGCATCCAAAATCTGGGTCTTTATTTGGTTTTAGGATTGGGAGAACCAATTGGGCTTTCCATTCCTCAGGAATTTGTCCAGTTTCAAATATTTTATTAATGACAAATAAGTAATAATTTAAAGTGGAGGTGGGAAAATGTTGAATCATGATATAGGCTATTTTATCCAGCCCGGGCAAGGAATTTTTAAGGTTTTGAAGAGGATAGGTTAATTCTTGAATAGCAAAAGGAGCATCCAACCAAGACGTGGGACTTGAAAAATGAGTTAAAGATGGAGATTCACTGATATGAGGCACATGTGGAGGTGCCAGATTGTCAGCAAACACTCCTAGCCATAGATTGTTGGAAGACCGTTTAACGGAAGGAATAAAAGATGAGCGATACTTACGGATCATTGTCCATACAGTAGAAATAGGAGTAGTGGGGGATATAGAATTACAAAACTGTTGCCAACCCTTTCTTTTTTTCTTCCTTAAAAATTTTTTGGTTTGAGCCTGAGTTTTTTTGACAACTAAGTAATTAGCCATACTCATATCTTTTTTGTAGGTAGATATAGCAGTTTTACGCCTTCTTACGGCCTGGGTACATTCTTCGTCCCACCAGGGGGGAGAGGCGGGGAATTTTGGGTTAGGGTTTGATTTTGGGATGCTTTTGTCTGCTGCATGTTGGATAATTGAAATTAATTGAGAAAATGTTGATTGAATTTCCTCAGAGGGAATATGCAAAGGGAGGGGAGCGGTAGAGGATTCAAGGAGTTCGCGGAAGTGGTTCCAATTTGCTTTTTTAAAATTAAATTTAGGAACTCTTTTTACAGGAGATTTGGGTGATTTTGAGACAAATGAGAGGATTATAGGGAAATGGTCACTAGAGTGTGGATCTCCTAGTATTGACCAACTGGTTGACGCTGCTAAGGAATTGGAACAGATAGACAGATCCACCGCACTGGCTCGTTGAGACGGGGAACTGAACCTAGTGGGAGAGCCATCATTGAGGATAATTAGGTTATTATCGTCAATGAATGAAATAATATTAGTTCCAGATCGATCACAAAACGCACTGCCCCATGACTGAGAGTGAGCATTGAAATCTCCAAGAATAAAAAAAGAAGAAGGAAGAAGAGAGATAACTGAGTTCCAAGCATCAAGGTCGAATGTGCCATTGGGGGGGCAGTATACTGAAACATATCCCACATCATTGACTTTAGCACCTACTATTTGGAATGAGGGAAAGGACGGAAGAGGGATTTGAGAAAAGGAAAAGGAATTTTTTATAAGTAGGGCTACTCCGC
>JADDOH010024389.1:0-21405 GCA_016648135.1 Agrypnia vestita | reverse complement strand
AAAGCAAGTAAAATTTATCAAAAAATGATAAAAAAACGAAGTTAACATTTTTAACCTTGTGTTTTTATCCAGTTATGTAGTTAGGTTACCTCCCACCGCAAATGCTCTGCAATCTTAGCCTATATACTTTTTGCCTAGTTGACTGTGGTGTCAAATTGTCGTAAAAGTATAAAACTTTGATTTTATACAGGGTTATTTGGAAAATATTAATAACTTCGCAGGACTGTATTCCTGCTTCAATTATGCGTTGAAAATGTTCAAGCAATCATGACCAAATATCAGTAGTTATGGAGATATGCGACATCTAAGTTTGCTTTGGTTTGCTCACTTTGTTTTAATTTTTTTTTTTCAATATTTCTGATTTATTATTTGTAAAACGTTGGACTATCGTTACAGTAACTTACATCGAATGTGAAAAATTCATTCCCTTTAATACAAGTCAAATAAAATAATAAAAACCTTCCAATTCCAATTGGAATTTGCGGGGTTTTTATCATTTTATTTAACTTGTATTGAAACAAATTAATTTTTTTATTCAACATAGGTAGGTTACTGTAATGATAGTCCAACGTTTTGTAAAAAAAAGTCAGAAATATTTTTAAAAAAAAAGCAAACTTTGATATTGCATAACTCCTTAACTATTTATTTTAGGTCATTGTTGCTTGAATATTTTCGACTCATAATCAAGGCATAGTCCTGCGAGGCTATTAATGTTTTCCAAATAATCCTGTATGTTGTGATTTCTTATGTTTGTATGTCCTGCCATCTTAGCTTCTAGCCCGATAGACCATTGTGTGAAATTGTTGTATATGTATATACATACATAATGCTGATTTTAAGAGATAAAATTTTAAGCATTAAATAATTTTTTTGAGCTCCGCTATCTCACCTACTAGCCTTAAAGACCATGTTGTCAAATTGTCGTACAAGTATATAATTTCAGTTTTATGTGTTAAAACAATTCTTTAACGTATCCTTTATATGCTCTGCCAACTTAGCTAGACAATTTGACCCTGACTAGGTGTCAAATTGACATATACAATGAAAATGATGGTTTTGGTGTGTTAAAACTAAATGCACTGATTTATATTCTTATTTACTCTGCCATATTACCTACTCACTTGATAGTCCGTGTTGTGAAACTGTCGTACAAGTATATAATGCTGATTTTATCTGTCAAAACCAAATGCATTCATTCATTTATTCATCATTGCAATGTCGTTGTTTCTTGCCAAATCTTAAACTAAGTAACCATCACGCCGTTTCCCCGCAGGAGTAGGCAGAGAGTATTGAACGCCACACACTTCTATCCTGGCACACCACTTTTGATTTGGCCACATTCATAAACCTTCTCACACAAGTTCTACGGTTGTTGCGGCTTTCAACAGGGCCATCCTCAAATGCTTGTAGTATCTGATCGTGCCAGGTCTTTCGCCCTCTAATCCTGTTGCCTTCAACACTCGCCTCATATATTTTCTTAACCATCCTTTCCTCGTTCATACGTTCCACATGACCAAAGCATCTCAGTATTCCTTTCTTTTTCAAATAGTTAATCATGTCATTTGTCCTTTTTCAAAAAATTTATAATTAATTTTCTGACTCACATAATTGCTGGATATGTATCTAAAGAACATTTCTGCATACTTGACCCAAAACTCGATTATATCGAATCATTCGGTTGTTCTTTTCGCCCACAGAATTATACAAAACTAGCTGTTCGTACCCGGCGTTGCACGTGTTAAGGATTAAGTAAAAAATAAGTTTGTGAGGGAAAACAAAGGTTTCCCTGTTTTCTAAAAACCAATGTTTCCATTTAATGTTACCATAAGTTATTGTAACATAACTGTAATACTTAGATATATGGTATCACAGACTTTTTACTTTTTTTTCTGTAGTACATTACTTTGCTCTATTGTCAATAATTTCCGCAGCGTAGGCGATAAAAGTTTTTTTTTTGGTATTTTTTTCACACGTTGAGTTACATTATCGAAGTTTTCATACGGATCTCTAACATTTTTAAAAATATTCTATAGCCAATGTTCATCAGGGATAATGTAGGATTCTAAATGTGAAAGAATTTTTCATATCGGTCCAGTAGTTACGGAGCCTATTCAATTCAAACACACAAACAAATTTTTCCTCTTTATAGTATTAGTATAGATAAATACAATGTATTAAAAATAAACAAAGTAAAGGAAACAAAAGTACCAGTGCGTTGTGAGATAACGGTAACATTGTATCTGTGACGTCATCATAATTAGCAGAAGAAATGGCATGAAAGTTATCGAGACCCGGTATAAGATAACCGTATGAGAATCAGATAGCGATCGCTCTGGTTGTATCATAAAATACGCTTACAACGACATCTGTGCGAAGTTTTCACTGGGAGAAAATGTAAATGTATTCAATATTCGAAAGTTCGTATTATTCATGGACAGCGTCAAACATTAAGATTATTCTGATGTGGCAGACGCACACCAAAGCAGGCTAGATCCGTATACGAAGACATCCTGGACTGGTAATCCACTTAAGATGTTTAAATAGCAATAACTATTCGGAATCATGATCATATTTTGAAAACTAATATATTTTTATTTTATTTATTTAATTAATAATGTACATAATATTTTTTTGTAATCATACATAGACAATGTTTACAAATCAATATTTTTTTGTGTGTAACCAATTGTAATAACCACTTACATTCATAGGTATAGGTATAATATATCAAAATCTTAATTAATAATATAATATATAGAATAAGCAGTCAAGTAAATAATAATATAGAACAAGTAGTCAAAAGAGACCAAACTCAATGACAAGGTCAATTCTATAATAAATGAGAACCCATTCGGTTTCACGGGGGGAATATGCACACGGGGCGCAACCGTAAAACATTCACCATCATGCAAAATAAATTGAACAAATCAAGTAATTGTACAGGTATCTTCATCGATTCGTGGGAAGTACTCGACAGTATCTCCCACGAACAACTCGCATCGGAAACAAAAGAAAACGGGACTGACCAAACGGACCCAAACGGGTAAAAAGCCACTCACCGAATATACCCCAGATAGTCAGATCAAATGAATCTCCAAGTAATCCACCAATAGGTGAATTTGGATTCCTCCGAGGTACGGTCCCTAGACCTCTACCATTCCTCACTCAAATAAAGGACACATCTCATTATTCTGATATCAACAAGGGTATGCAAATTTTACATATGGTGATGATAGTATCGGAATGAATCGTACGTAATCGATGATTTTACTAGAAGCTTGCTTGATTTTACTAGCTAGAAGGTGGTCCGCACGGATGTGGAATCGACAGGGCTATTCTAATAAACTGTGTAAAAGTAAAAACGAGAAAGCGACATTACCTATAAAAAGAGATTGATCGGCTACTAATAATAATAGTCGGATCATTTATGTAGCGCCGTTTTTCATTTAAAAGCGAAATCGTGCAGCGAGTCATGCCAGAGTGCGATTCCAACGATAGCAAATCAAGAAAGTACCTACCGGCGAGCGAGAAGTTTACTAGTGTGAACCTGAGCGATTTAAGTAACGTGCACAATACATGAGACAATTTTTTCATGGGTGATAATTAGTGTAAATTACAATATAAATAACATAGGTTTACAGCTGCATAAATTAGAAAATTTTGAAATTAGAAAAAGTTTTAATAGCAAATTAAATATTATAAATAATCAGTTCGCTTTTGCAAATAGTTACCCATTACATTTGTTTTCAAATTTATCTCCCAAACGTATTTTTTTTTAATGTCTATACTTCGAATTTTAAATTTTGGTATACATTGTATCCTGATAAGGGAATTGGCTCCGAAATCTTTTGATATTTTAATAAATAAGTAGTTTATAGACATTGTTTTCTTGTTATTAATTTAATGTACGATATCATGAAATGGCCTTTATCTGAACTCCAGCATATTAGACAATAATATGCAAAAATAAGTTAGGGTTGTTATTACGGTCGAAAGACATATTTAACTGTAAATGGTTGCGGATATTTTATACGAACGGTATGTTTTTCCGGGAAACGATTCTCGACGTTTCGTTGAATTCATATTCAACGCCATCGAGGCATAGGGCGGACTGATTAATGCTTCCGGGGGCGTAAATTATATGCACATTGTTGTGGAATTAGTGAAGAATTAGTGAGGGAATACATTGAAATATACAACCACCCAAATTTCAATAGAGATGACAGTTACAAACTATCAAGTATTTGGCGCCCTGTTCTCACGACTTTGGTTCAACCTTTGAGAGACGTCGCAGTAAAGTCCGCCGACGTAACCAGTACACATTGCACACTGGCGACCTCTATCGTAGAAGAAGTGAACACTGCACAACAAAGTGCGTATAATTTACGCCCCCGGAGGCATTAATCAGTCCGCCCTGTGCCTCCGCGGGTACAGGTCGTCCTCCTGATAACGTTGAATACGAAATCAACGAAATGTCGAGAATCGTCTCTTAGAAAAACGCGGTTCACGTTTAAATTTTTTTTTTTTATATATTTTTTTTATTATTTTTATTTTTTTTATTAGAGGCACTAACAGGATAATAGGTACATGATACTCTAATAATAAAACATTATAGTGAAGACTATGCCCATTATCCCAATTAAGTACAAGTGTCTTCGGCACGCTCTAGTAACATGTATTTTTGCATTTAAGTATATTTTCCATGTACATTTATGTGTATTGTATATTTAGTGTTTGAGTGTAGTGCGATTGTATTTAATGAATAATTGATTTAATGGATCTATAGGTTCAGGTCATCGTTTAGAAAATGGATGTTGTGTATGAGTGAGTTTTTGAACGAAGATAAAAACTCATTTTCGACAAACATCAACAAAAAAGAACATTTTCGTATGAAACCGGTATTGTTTGATTTGGGATCTAATCTGGTTGAAGGTACGTCGAAACTACGCGGATTGGCTAACTGCAAAGACATAAAATTCACAATGCAGATAACACCGACGTGACGGGTTTATAGTTCAGCTTCTTGGTGTTATACAATGCTTCGAAACAAATAGTTTTATTGCACAATCAATGTGTTTTCGCATTTCTTTTAATAATATCGCAATTTTAGTCTGATTGACTTATATGCTCCATCGAGGTCATCAAGACACAGTGCATTGTTCTATTATAGTGGAAGTGTCAGAACTAATGCATTAGAAAACTCTGTAATTCCCAGATTACACTCATTAGGGAATGAACATGCAGAGGCGGCTGACATTTTTGCTGATAGTATAACTGTTTATAGGACAAAGCTGATACAATTGTTTACATCCCAACGAAATGGTAATGGACAATAAATCTTTCTATTTTACCTTTAACTATTATTATTTGTACCTTTAACTTTATTATTATTTTATCTTATGTTTTTCTATATTATTTTTTTTTTTTTTTTTAATTATTATTATTGTAACTTTTAACTATATTTTTATTTTTACTGTCTTGTGTTATTTTTAAAAAAAAATTATTCTGTATATTGTAAAAGACCATAAGGGCGTTAAATAAATAAATAAAAAAATAAATAAAAAAATGGCAAGCAAAAGAAACAGCGCGAATTCCGAATTCTTTGTAATAACAACACTATCAAAGTTGTTGAAGAAAACGTTATCTTCAACCTTCTTTGTGTCTTCTGGGGTATTATGCCGTGTTTTTACGATCTTTCTGGCCGACTCAGATCCCATTGCAGGATCCATCATCAGGGCTGCTGTGTGAGTGTCGGTGTTGTGGCTAGCAATACCGTGTCGAGAACTTGGTGTTTCTGTGTTTATGTGTTACGTGGCAGTACCATGTCCGAGTCATGTGTTATCTTGTGTTGTGTGCATGGGCTGAAACGTCGGCCAGAAAGGTCGTAAAAACGCGGCATAATACCCCAGAAGCCGTGAATTATTATCTTTCAGAAAACGTCAAGAAACGCATGGTATAGCCGAGAAGCAACCTTCTCCTAAATATATATGAATATATTTATATATTTATCTGTTAAATAAAACGTATATTTTATATGAACCGTATATTTCAATGAGAAGCAAATCTCGACGTTTCGCTGAAGTCTTATTCAGCGTCATCAGGAAGTGTAGGCCGAACTGATAATTTATTCCGAGGTCGTAAATTATATGCACTTTGTTGTGGAGTGTTCACGATAGAGGTCGCCAGTGTGCAATGTGTACTAATTGCATCTTCGGGCTTTTCTGCGACGTCTCTTAAAGGTAGAATCAAAGTCGTGAAAACAGGCAAAAAAATACTTGATAGTTTGTAACTATCGTTAGTTCGGCCTACACCTCCGCCGATGAAGCTGAATAAGACTTCAGCGAAACGTCGAGATTTGCTACTCAGTGAAATATACGGTTCACATAATATATCCGTTTCATTTAAAATATAAATATGTCCAACGACCGTAATAATAACCTTAACTCTTTAATATAGGAATAAAATAGCCTATAAATTCATAGGAAACGTGATCTACAAAGGAGTAGATACATAAAATATAGAATTGCTGCATTAAAAACATTTTTTTTTTAATTTTTTGGGCTTTGCTTTTATACGCCACACATGACATTCATCAGAATTATTAAAATATATACTAGAATACGCCTGAAAATTATTAATATTTTTTACTCATTTTTAAACAGTTTATATTCACAATATTTTTTTTTTGAGTATGTTTTAATTTTTAGGAACATAATTACTGGATTTTGTCCACACATTTTCCTGCATATATAACGTGAGACATGTATAATTTATAGTAACTGAATATTTTTTAGATTTTGACGATATTGACCATTAACAAAGCATCATTAATGAGTCAATGCATATTATAGATATCTCACAGAGACGAAACTGTATTTTTATGGGAAAGTAGGTATAGAAGTCATTTGGGTGAACACAGGTCTTACGACCTTTCGTACGGCTGGCTTAAGTGATCACTTTACACAGTGTGACGTTCGCCATTTCCACCCACGATAGAATACCATGTCTACTAATTTTTGGAAGCTGTATATATTTAAATTATACGCCACCTACTAAACCTACTTTCCCATAAAAATACAGTCAAGTCTCTGAGAGACATCCATAATATACATTGATTGATTAATGATGTCCCTGTGACAAAAATCCAGTTCTGTTCTGAAAAATTAGAACATACTCAAAATATTCTGAATTAGTTGATTCTCTATCTGATATAAATTTGCATGTTAAACCCCGTATAAGAAACCCGGAGTTCTTTAGAATTAGCCAGCACACTAATAATGTCGGTTACTTTTCTCCCATCACAAGGTTGTTTCGCGCGTATAATACGCATTGTGCTGACCCTAACATTGATGCTGATATTCTTGCAGATACCTTATCATCGTTCAAAAACTCACTCATACACAACATCCATTTTCTAAACGATGACCTGAACCTATAGATCCATTAAATCAATTATTTATTTACATATTCTTATATGATCGCACTACATTCAAACACTAAATATACAATACACATAAATGTACATGTAAAATATACTTAAATGCAAAAATACATGTTGCTAGAGCGTGCCGAAGACACTTGTAATTTGGATAATGGGCATAGTCTTCACTTACAATATTTTATTATCAGAGTATCATGTACCTATTATCCTGTTTATTTATTTATTTCAACGGTTACTAAACCTATTACAGTAATTTGATGTTGTACTAATTACCTTATAATATAAAATGAGAGAGTAAGTAAAAGTAAGTATAAGATAATAAAGATAAAATATGTAGAATACAGAGTTAATATAAAATAAAATAATAATGTCAAAAGTAAGCATAAAATAACAGAGATAAAAAAATAATAATAATTACAGAGTAAATATACAATAACAAAAGTATTAAGAAGAAGTAAAATATATTCAATAGTATGAAAAAGTTAACAAATGTGAATTAATTACAATTTATAAAATTATGTAGTAACAGAGTTAGAAAGCAAAATGGACTGCCTTATTTCTCTAAGAAGTATTTATTGAGATGAGTACGGTAACACTCTAATGTAACACTGAAGACATCCGATATGTGTGCGTATTCGTTCCCTAGTGTAAGTAATCTGTTAATCCGTACAGTGTTGGAAGTGCCAGTATTCGTTTTGTTGCAAAAATAAGTATTTTGGGAACGAGTATGCCTTTGTGGCACGTTGATTGTAATAGGCGTCTGATACACATACTTATTTAGTAGCACGTGAGCACGCGCAGTATCGACCTTCTCTAGACCTTGCTTATTAGTGGCATGTGTGTACGCACATTGCTAGAAATGAGCGTGCCACTGTCATTCACCATAGAGAAGGGGTATCTTTGGAGCATGTGTGAACAGGCTTGCTTATTTATGAGCATGCCACTAATAAGCATGCCAGTAATGAGCAAGTGTGTACAGTTGTTAGGGCATGCTTATTAGTGGCATGCTCATTAGCATGCCACTAAAGAAGCATGTGTATCTGTACCTATAAGCGATAGGAGGTCAGGGGCATCCAATCTGTTACTATTAATTATTTTGAATAGAAAAATTAAGTCAGCTATTATACGTCTATCACAGAGTTTCGTTAGCCTTGACGTTTGTAGAAGATAGTTGTAGTTAATTTGCTCTATTGGGATACGTAACCTATAGTTTAAATATCTTCAAAGTTTGTATTGTACTTTTTCTATTATTTTGTGTCATATGGTGACCATAGAGGGCTGCAGTATTCTAACGACTTAGTGTTAGTGTCTCTAGTAAAATAAATAAATAAATAAATAAAAACAAAGCAGACTATTCGTTGTAAGAGGGGCATGCGCGTTGGCCTGTGTCGCTGCAGCGGGGTTCTCGAGCTCTGACGGTGATGTAACTTTAGTTGCTAATAACGATCTTATGTGATCACTGCTGGAGTCCGCGGAGGGGATAACTGCGCACGCCATTGCGCGTGCGCGGACCGAACAGTGTTTTTGTTGCTACCAGCTACCTGTTTTCGTATAGACATAGAGCATGCGACCGCCAGACTTGCACTATAGTATCAAAACTGAAATATTTTTTGTACATGTACACTGTACAGGGTTATTTGGAAAACATTAATAGCCTCGCAGGACTATATTCCTGCCTTGATTACGAGTCGAAAATGTTCAAGCAGCCGTGACCTAATATCGACAGTTATGGAGATATGAGACATCAAAGTTTGCATTTTTTTTTTCAATATTTCTGACTTATTTCTTGCAAAACACAGTTGAACTGTCATTACAGTAACTTATATCGAATATAAAAAATTGATTCCCTTTACTAAAATGAGTTAAATAAAATGGTAAACACCTTCGAATTTCAATTGGGAAATTTTTAGGGGTTTTTATTATTTTATTTAACTTGTGTTGAATATAATTTCGTAACCGAAATTAGTTACTGTAGTGATAGTCGAACGTTTTGCAAAAAATAAATCAGAAATATTGAAAAAAAAAATGCAAACTTTGATGTCGTATACCATTGATATTAAGGTCACGGTTGCTTGAACTCAAAATCAAGGTAGGAATATAGTCCTGCGAGGTTATTAATGTTTTCCAAATAACCCGTGTATAGATAAGAAGGTTTGAAGATTATGACATTAGAATTTGGGTGTTTGCGTCCTATGAGTAGGACATATCGGTCCTACTCATTCGTCGCCAGGTTGACAATTTTTTACTCTAAAGGCCATCTCCGTGTCACGTCGTAAATGGCGACTGCGACCCGGAGAGACCTTCACGTAACACACGTTATTGTAAATTTATTTATATTTATTCATTTTATTCATTCTAAATTATTTTTTACATATAAAAGGTAAAGGTAGTTGTTTAACTAGACTAGTCTGTTCTAAAGCAACTACCTGTACTGTTTTGAAATTTAGTTAATAATTAGTGTATAATAAGTGTGTAATAATTATAAAATGCACTTAGCAAATTCACTTCAGATCAAAACATATTACATACAAAAAAGAAAAAAACATAGAAAAAAAATCAAATCATATTTAGAGAAGGTATTTAAATTATAATACACACAAAAACGATTTACAATAGAATCTAGGCTGTCACATTTGACACATTGCTTTCGTTTTTAAGTCTACATACATTTAGTAACCATTTTGTTAACTTCTGTTTAAATTAATGTTTCACTTTTAACTCTCTAATGTCCGATGGCAATATATTGTACACTAGCTGTGCCCGCGCGGCTTCGCACGCGTAGATTTTTAGTACACTGTTTGGATCGTCATAGAACTTTCGCGAACCTTCTAGAACATTCTACTTCCAGAACTTTCAAGAAAGTTATCGAATGTACAGGAACCTTCCAGAGACACCGACACATTCCACTACTCAGTTTAGAACTTTATAGAACTTTCGGGAATTTTCTAGAACCTTCTCATTCCATAACTTTCTAGAGCAGGTTTTTGGAATCTTCTAGACTAACACAGTCGGTGCGCCTATTTTGAAACAATCTGAAGCATTTGTGGCCTTCCCATAACAAAACAATGTGCTAGAAAGCACAATTTCGTCACCCACTCCCACCCACGCACAGCCACCCCCACCAAACTCGCACATTTTCGATGTGACACCAAGGGCTATCCACCACCATAAACACCGGTGGGTGGTTGTGGCTGGTTGTGGAGAAAACTTGGCGGATAGGGAAACACGGGTTTCTTTTTATATATATATTGATTGATTGATTTATGAATCTATTTCATATATTTTCTTCAGGTATTTGTAATATGAATAATTATGGCTAAAACTATTAGATTATGGACATAGTTATGCAAAAGACATCCAATACAAAAAATATAATAATTGAGAAAATGGCTTCTAAAAATTTGAACCAACAAAAACCTAATACATACGTCGATGTTTAATTTATTATTCCATATTTTTTGCATAGGACTCAGTTGTAGTGACGTTTTTTAAGTGTTTTTTTTTTATATTTATTTATTTACGATTTTTTATATAACATTTATCACCATCTCATCATTTATCACTATCCACCACCATAACCACCGGTGGGTGGTTGTGGCTGGTTGTGGAGAAAACTTGGCGGATAGGGAAACACGTGTTTCTTTTATATATATTTATATATATATATATTGATTCTTGGAGAACAGAACATGAAAAAGCGTTGGCCAAATTTTGTCTTCATTTTCGACACTAAAACATTTCCCGATGTTGTGCTTCTAGTATTTCTAGATTCAGGTAGTATACATGATGAAGTGTTTTTTTTTATAAAATAATTTCAGTTTCGAACTGGTATATAGTTGTCTTAAATCAAATAATCAAAGAACACCGAATAGAGATTCTCGATAGTGGGTCGATAGCACCAAATGTACGATAGGGCGCGGACCTTTTGGGTCGTCGGCTACGCCGCTGGACGTATCTTGTATCAGGACAAAAGCGCATCATTTATTGCAGCGAGATCTGCATTAAGAAATGCACTTATTATACCCGCGGTGAGTCAGCGCGAGCCCGCGTTGCGCGCCGACCCGAAATACTCTTCTCAGAAGCGCAGGGGAAGCACTAACTTTTAATCCGCAGACTGACTGCTGCGGGAAGTCAGCATCCTTAGCGCTGTCGGACCTGTCGGACCAGGACGCAAAAAAAATCAATCACCAGGGCGAAAGTCCAGAAACTTTACCCGACGCGCGACTAGGGAATGCAATCCCGATCCCGCGAGATCTCGGGGCGTTTGACGAGATCAATCCCGAACCGAAAAATCGGACGAGATTATCGGGATTGATCAGCATTTTTTGTGTTTTGTATGTTTAACTGTATAAGTCTATAGAGCTTTTAGTAAGTGCTTAAAAAACTATCCCATAAAATCCAGAATATTTTGAGTATGTCCATTTTTTTTAGAATAAAGCACTGAATTTTGTCACAGGGACATCATCAATCAACTCCCCATTAACGATGTCCCTGCGACAAAATCAAGAACTGCTTTCCAAAAAATTTGGACAAACTCGAAATATTCTGGAAGAAACACTCTCTCTCGTTGTAACCTTCCGATTCCACGCCTCTGTTAAAGACCCAGTTAATTCAAGTGTCAAGCGGCTGGGCGCCGTTTTTGCTTCAGTTTGGTCCGTTTTCTATGGCGAAGGGCACGTTTGGAAATCGTTCGTGCACCTTGTGGCGTTTTGCAACGTTTCTGCTAGACGCGAACCACGGCCACACGGCGAGCTCGGTTCTCCGTGCAGCGCAGTGCAGATGCGGTTAACAGTTGAAAAACGCAGCATCCGGCGTCTCAGCGAATATTTAGCCAAGGTACCGGAGGGTCTCGCATGGAAGTGTGGCGTCTCATCCCATAAATACGTAACCATCATTGTAGGTCACACACACAACAAAAGTGGCGAGTCTGCCGCGTAAACAAAACTGAGCCACAGAAGTGCACACGAGATATCGACACAGGTCGATGCCCAGAGCATCGTTAGCACAAGCGTACAGATAGATTTCAAGAGAGTTCTTTGTTCCCAAAACGTATAAAAATAGCCAACGCCCTGTACGGGCACGTCAGTCTCTTAACTACCCTGTTGGACTAGACAGGGTTGGTTGAAATAGACAGGGACAGTTTATCTACAACAAAAAAGAGAATTACCCAGGTACCATTAAACATACATGCGAATATATATCGCAAAAACAGCCTTATATTTCAAAAGTGTGTAAAAAATTAACAGCTGATTTTATTTATATTTTTTCAAAAGGCTAAATCGCTTCATTTAGGATCAAATTAATTTACAACCAATTTTTTTTGTTGTTGTCAAAATCAATAAAATATATGCTGTACACTATTTTTTTAAACAGTTTTTCTCTAAATCAAAGTTATCCTGAGATATTAGAAAACTAAATACAACATAGCCCTAATTTATCGAATTTGACATTTTCTTCGGACGCCTTATGTCAAAGTTGAATCTGCCGAGTAAAATTAATGAATTCAAAATCGGAACATTTTCCTGTTACGCGTTTCCGTCGCATTTACGACATAAGTCTCATAAACCGAGCGTAACGATGTTACATACCAAAAATTAAGTTAATCGTACAGGACGAGAACTATCTCACGATTTTTAAAAGATTTAACAATTTTTGACTGCAAAATAACAAAAAAAAAAGAGAAAAGGAATGGGAAATCAGGAAAAGTCGGATTTGACTAAAAAAATGAGGGAGAAAAAAAGAATATAGCGTAAAGTTAAGATAAATGCAAAGTAAATAACATAAAATTATTTTAAGATTATGTTTGATTTATCTGTTTGCGTTAATTGATTAAGTTAGGTTGTTCCGACACAAATGAGACCCTCGAAATAGACCCCTTACTTCTACATGTAGGACGAACTCAATCACAGTGACTTGGACACGCCTAGCGAATGTGAATACTATTGTTATGCTGCTACTAACAGTGCTGTCGATACACGATGTATTGCCGACAAAAGTAATTAAATGAATAATTTATAATAATGTCACTTAGTATTGTAAAATATACACATCCGATTCATAGATTTGCGTTTTATATATCCGAATATAGAAGAATTTAGAATAACAAATAAATCAAATAAAAACACAATATTCATCGAATTTAGAGAATTTCTTCAAATTCTGAAATTTCTTCAAATTCTTAAATTTCTTCAAATTCTGAAATTTCTTCAAATTCTGAAATTTCTTCAAATTCTAAAATTTCTTCAAATTCTGAAATTTCTTCAAATTCTGAAATTCCTTCAAATCAAGAAATTTCTTCAAATCACCAGGTAAGCAAATCATTATTTCAAACATTTCTAGTGTATGCGGGTTAATTGTTAACGATGCAATATTTGTTGTGTCAAATCATTTTTATTATGATACGACGTTTCGAAACAGCGTTTCAGGCATTCGTCACAACCTTCCACGCTCCACGAAATCCATATATTTAACAGTAACTCCAAGCCAAGGTTGTTGCTCCACAAAAACACTTTGCTGACTCGGCACTGAACTAACAAAATATAGAAATCGTCACTTGCTCACTTGTTTACTAACAAGAGTAACTAATTAAATCGCAGTCCATAAAAAACAAAACAAAATATGAAGCAATAAAAATGGTCATCAAATCCCTTAAAATGCACGTTGCGTGCGTTTAATGCAAAGTGACAAAAACTATGGTAAGTAAGAATAGTGTGATGACATCGCAATAAGAATTAAGTCCACAAATGAAGTTTTACAGTAGGTATACAGGGTGTAACAGAGCTAGTCCACAATACTTAACAGGTGGATAACTGCCTTGATTATGAGTCGAAAATGTTCAAGCAACCATAATATAATAATATCGATAGTAAAGGAGACATGCGGCATTAAAGTTTGCATTTTTTTCTCAATATTACTTACTTATATATATATATATATATATATACTTACATTATATCTAATATGAAAAATTCGTAATCGATACAAGTTCCTGTAATGATACTCCGACGTTTTGTAAAAACATAAGCCAGAAATATTGAAAAAAAAATGCAAAATTTGATGTCGCATATCTTCTTAACTATTGATGTTAGGTCATGATTACTTGAACATTTTCGACTCATAATAAGGCAGGAATCTGTCTGTACAGTATTGTGGATTAGCTCTGTTGCATCCTGTATGTCTGTGATATAATGTTTTAAGGCTGGATTCTATTTTGGGCGCTCGAAAAAAATGTTATTTTTATGAGATTATGAATAAAGATATTAATATAAGGTTTATTCGGCTAATAAATACACTCTTGAAATACTCTAAAAAAATATAACAATATTATGTGCACTTTTAACATACAAAAGAGGTATTTGAATACAACGCTTTGGTGGGTTTGCGCTGGTGTTGAAATTTAAAAAATGGGTTATCTAAAACAGACATTTTTTATGTTCAATATATCACTAGTAACCGACTGATGTAGAATTTTTAATGTTCATGCAGAAATAACAAAATTGCGGCCATAAAAAAGAAAAAAAACACCTTTTTCCATTGCTTTATACCAAAAAAAAAGTAAAAATCAAATTTTTTGAATATTTCTACTTTTTTTAGAGACTCCGCTATTGTCTTACGCGTTTGCTTTGGATTGATTATTTAAAATATATTTTCTCACATTATTATTTGTATACAGAGCCGGGATTTCGAAAAATTATTAGATATCAATATAGTGATACCCGTAGTTTTATGCTGAATGGGTAAAGAAGTCTATGAACTCGTACCAACGATACTACTTCTACTACTACTAACCACACTACCAACATACTACTTTGTAAGATGGAGGTGTGAGGAGACCAAACCAAGTAAGAAACGAATATGTTAGAGGAAGCTTTATGGTATTCCACCATAGACATGCTTATAGAATTAAGGTGAACGCAATGTAATGGCAATGGACAAGCCTTTATAATACCATTTTCTTAAAACCCGTTGGTCAAAGGAAATCATATAAAAGTACGCGGCAGCGAATAATAATAAACCAGATTGGAAAACAATTGGAAAAGCCTTCATTTAATGGTGAATAGGAAACGGATGCTAATGATCGTATAAAAATAATTTACTTTATTAATAGCTACAAAAACTAACCCATAAAACCAAGTTTTTATTATGCTGCCTTTCTCATTTACTAGTGGAAACAGTTTGGCGCTTAACCCACGCGTTGGGCTCGAGTCGGGCGACGCTACGAAAGCGAGTAATAAAAAAATCGAAAAATCCAAAATTATACTATAATTATTAATTTTTTTAAACGAAAATTTGTTAGATCATTTTTATCGTCGCCACGAGTCTGTCTGCAAAGTTTCAGCTCGATTGGATCACGAGAAAAGGGTTGAAAATCGATCCAAAGTTTTTTAGACAGACAGGCAAGCAAGCAGATGCTACGAGTTAAAAGAAAGGGAGTAAAAAAGAATTCTCAAATTACTTCAAAATCACGAATTTCTTCGAATTCTGAAATTTCTTTAAATGCACGATGTTCTGAAATTTTTTCTTAATTTGAAATTTCTTTTAATTCATCAAATTCTGATTTTTTTTAAAAATTAAGACCATCTTCAAAATCACGAATTTCTTCAAAACCGGAAATTTCTTTAAATTCATGTAATTCTTCAAATTCAGAATTTTTTAAATTCGAGAATTTCTTCAAATAACTAGCAACAGATTAATAAAAATATATTTTCAACGGTAAATTATCATGTTTACACTATGTACAATATAAAAAAATATTTCTAATTTTCTTCCGATTTCAATTACCGATCGTAGGAGTACGTCGGTACGTTGGGCCGCCTGGATTGCGAACGGAATCGACGCCAGCCGGTATGAGTCACAACCGCTGAACTGGAGGTATTTCCAATTGACCAATCATAGACAAGTCTGTCAATGACCGTGTCAAATCAACCACGTAATAAAATTTGTCTATCTCGCACACCGTGTTCAGAAAACACTATAAAAGTAGTAAAAAAAACATGTCACTCAAGTCACATTCATAATGCTTAATATTTATAAAATCCTATCGGTAATAATGTCTTCTTCTTCATCCCAACTCTCTGTCGTCGTCGACTTTTGAGGTCATAATAATTTCGTTGTCTGTCTGCTCCTGTAACTTCGTGTAAAGTCCGTAATTTCATTCGAATTCACGGCTAAAAAACATATTAAACGGCCTGAGATGGGACTTGAATCCCGGGCCACCAAAGCCGAACCGGCCTTACCACGCATGTCGCTACGGCCGCCTCTCCGTGGACCGCTAAAAATATAGCATAAATGTATACTAGGGCTTAGCAAAGACGCGAAACATAATATTGTATATAATATTTTCAATAAATAACAGAGTTACTGGATTGGATGGGTGATTGGAGACATATTCTAGTAGATATCTATACTAATATACATATAAAGAGGTTAAGTTTGTAAGTTTGGATGTATGTGGTTATCTCCGAAACAACTCATCCGATTTAAAGAATCCTTTCACCAATATTTAGTATGCACTTTTAGGGTGGACCTAGGCTATAATCTATCCTGTTAAAATAAAAGGGCTTCTCATGGTGACCTATCTTTGTAAAATTTAGTTGTCTAAGGTCGACGAAAAAATGGTCGAACGATGCGTTTTTTACGTATTCTGCCTTGTTGAAATTGTAGAACTCAAAAAGTTATATAAAAGTCTGACGGCATATATCCGTATGTTAAGGGTAATACACAAATTGACGAATACGACTAAAAGTTTTTATTGAATTATTCTTTTGTCCCTTTCGCCCAAAGAATTGTCTGTTTCCAAAAGATGATTTGAAAATTTTGAATGTTATTTAAACTACTTTTGTCACGTTGGTTAAATTTTATCGAATTTTCCATTAAAAGATTAATATGTACATTATCCATAATATGTACATTACAAACTAAATATTCAATGCATACATATTCTGAAGGTAATATATATATATATTTATATATCATCCACTCCTCATATATATATAATATATCCTATATATCATTAATCTCTCTCTATCTCTCTCTCCTCTCTCTCTCTCTCATCTCTTCTCTCTCTCTCTCTCTCTCATCTCTCTTCGCTCTCTCTCTCTCTCTCTATCTCTCTCTCGTCTCTTCTCCTCTCTCTCATTCAATACATCGTCAGCTCTCCCTATCCTCCTACTCCTCCTTGGCCCCTTGCGGCATCGTTTCCCCGCTCCGTGACAACGCAAGACGCAATTAATGTGCGCGCTCCAATACGTACGAAAATAGTCGTACGAATATTAACTAACTAACTAACTAACTAACTAACTTACCATCACGCCGTTTCCCCGTGGTGGTAGGCAGAGAGGATAGAGCGCCATACTCTTCTGTCCTGACATACAACTTTCGCCTCATCTACACTCATACATCTTCTCACGCAAGCTCGACGGTTGTTGAGGCTAACGGGACCATCTTCCAGTAAATCTGGTCGCCCTCTGTTTTTGGCGCCGTCAACACTTGCATTATATATCTTTTTTTACCTTTCTTTCCTCATTCATTCGCTCAACATGCCCAAACCACCTGAGCGACCCTATTTTTATTCTATGAATTATGCTACGATGAGCTTTACATTCGTTCCTAATATCTTCATTCTTTACTCTATCATATATGGATTTGCCACGCATACGTCTAAGGGATCTCATCCCCACTGCATTCAATCTACTTTCGTTCCTCTTCTGCCAGCTCCAGGCTTCACTTCCATACATTACGTACGTAATACGTACGTAATAATTCGTATCCAAAGTACGGCCGGCCTTAATCGAGTACAGTCTGCGATGTTCAGCACTACTCGGAAGGTCAGGAATGTGCTTGCGTATTCGTACGCACGCGTACTACTCAATTTCGTACGAATACGTTTATTCTCCGACATCAGCAGAAAACGCGGACGCGTGGCCACGGATGAACCTTTCGGCTGGTCATCGACCTGCAACAATGCGCCGACACATTTACCATTCGTAAGCTGGTCAAATGGACGTTTCGCAACAGAACAGACATTGTCCCGGGCGCCGACAATGGCTGCGAGGAAGTGACGCAACTCCCGGGCGCTGGTGAAACAGGACGACGCTGGAACCCTCGACCAGGCGGACAATCGCGGTTGGCCAATGACGCGCCGAATCGATTCGCGAACGCGGCCGTGAGGCCCGTGCCCGCTGGGCCGCCGCCGACGGACTGGAGCGCTAACTAACCAACTAACTAACTAACCATCACGCCGTTTCCTATCCTGGCACACCACTTTTGCTTCGGCCACATTCGTACATCTTCTCGTACGAGTTCTACGGTTGTTGCGGCTTTTAACCGGGCCATCCTCAAACACTTGCTGCGTCTGATCGTGCCAAGTCTTTCGCGGACGCCCTCTATTTCTGTTGCCCACAACACTCGCCTCATATATTTTCTTCGCCATCCTTTCCTCGTTCATACGTTCCACGTGACCTAACCATCTCAGCACTCCTTTCTTTATTCTATCTACCACTCTACAGCCAGCATTGCATTCACTCTTTCATTCTTTACTCTATCGACCAAAGATTTTCCACACAAGCGTCTCAGTGACCGCTTTTCCACCGCATTCAGTCTACTTTCATTCCTCTTTTGGCACTAGACTGAAGTGCACTTCTTCTTCTTTAGATGGCCAGATGCGTCCCGCAGGAGTAGGATCATGCACAGTGATCACATACAAAGTGTTTTCTTTGTATAATAATGTTAGGATACTAATTATGTTAATATAATACAATACAATCATAATATTGTTACGACAATTCTTTTTTTAAGTAACTTCTTCGAAAACAGGAAAATAATTTTATGATGACATTATTAATATAATTAATAAAATAAACTCGGTTTTCACTTGTATCGGACAGGTAGACTTATGACGACGGGATGATGATGATGATGATGACCCGTCTGATATGACGATGTGATGATGATGATGACCCGTCTGAAGTCAAGAATTTTGGCCCTTACGGAGGGCTCAGGTCCGTTGTATGGGCCCACCTCGCCTCCAAGCGGATAGTCGGCGCGGGCACTGAGCCGGCGATATGTGACATCTCCGACGGAGGGCGTTGGAAAAATTCCACGAAGAAATTGCATTTTTGGTCTTATCTTGTAAAGTGTTGAAATATTTGAAATACTTAAGAAAATGAAATATTTAAGTTTGATGAAATATTTAATGAAATATTTAAGAATTAGATAAGACATTTGTAAATGTAATACTGAATAAAATTGATGTTTCGTGGTCTTGATATACAGGGAAAGCTCGCGCGATGGGAATAAAATCATTTTTAAATCGCGCGGAGCGCTGCGGACTATCATAGAATAGCCGCTATTTGATGGAATTTATGTAAATGTCCTGCCTCGAAGAGGTGAGGAAGTAAAAAATACATAAGTATTTAAATGTGCCAAATGAGTCCTTTGTGTGGTGTTGTAAAGTAGAAATTAAAATAAAAAATGTTTAAATTGAGAGTAAAATATCTCGCGTGGGCCCTTGACCGCGCCACCTGTAGGCGCGGGGAGTGGAAAAAACCCGGCGCCATAGTAGCGCCGCGCGTCTGGAATTGAGGGCCAAAGCGAATATTTTTGAACTCTGATTACGGACGTCACAGACATCCTAGCGAGCTGAAACATTTTTTATTGTGTTCCTCGTGTGAACATCTATGGGAATGATATGTTTTTGCTTATCTGAAAGTTGGCTACTGTGCTTTGTTTGAGGTGACACACTTTGTCTGCCTATTACGCAATTAATATCTATCCGACATACTTGAAAATATCACCAAAGGATGCGCTTGGTTGAGATCTATCGAATGGTATAACTTAGAATCTCGTAAAATCATGTTTACTATTTTTAACCGAATTAAATGTAAATTAATTCTTGAAAATGCCGCGGTAAATCGGCATATTTTGTTGAATAACTAGGTAAATTCACTCTTGCGGTTCCAGTAAACGACATCATCCTATGGGCAAGACATAGATTGGTATAGATGATGTGTTAAAATCCCCGGGGGGGTGGCGTTTAATTTGCTATCGATTAAAATATTTAATTTTAATCCGCGAATCGGCACGGGAGGCCGACATTTTGCGCTCCAAGCGCCCGGTGAATCGAGCGCGCTGATTGGTCGGCGTCGCGAGACAGGGGGAAGCTTTCCGCACTGTATAAATACTGCGCCGGGCGGGCGAGTCGCTCTTTCTGCTGGGAGCCTCTGCCGAGTACGCCTACTGGAACATTTTATTCTGCGTTTTACTTCACACCCTGCTTGACCCCTGCTTTTCTTCTTTGGATTTGGACTCTGGATTTTCTACTGACTTCTGCATTTGGACTTGGCTACGATTTTGGATTTACTGGACTTGTTTTTACCACCTGAGGCGACGACTTGGCTCGGATTCTGGACTTGGAAAATTTTCTGCGCTCTACACTCCCGGCCTGCTAGTACATCGGGGCTTCGGAAGCGAACTCAGCGGACCGCACCTGTTATTTAATTGTTTCCGTGTGGAACAATTGGTCCTTCGAGAGCCGGATTGCTGAGTTTCGCTTCACCACAGCGGAGCCAGGAGGATGTCGCGATCTGGGAGCCACCAGGAGCGCACGGAGGACCGGCGGACACAGCGCGGCCGATCATCTACTTCGGAGCGGTCGCGCTCTAGATCGACCCGCGGCTCGGACCGCGGCTCCTACCATTCTTCACGGACGGAGGACACCATCAGGCGGCTGATGTCGGACCTACGACGGGAGCGCCGACTTGTGCGGGACCTGCGAGTGGAGAGGGAGGCAATCCTGGAGCACACCGACCGGATGGTGGGCCGCATGATGGTGCACTCGCGGCAAGCGGACGCCGCTGGAGCGGCGTCGGCTCCTGTCGCCACTTCTACAGCTGCAGTTGGTGGCCCTGAAAAGGGCCCTGTACCCGCCGCCACTACCGATGGAGCCGGTAGCCCTGATAAAGGTC
>JADDOH010024388.1:0-16254 GCA_016648135.1 Agrypnia vestita | reverse complement strand
AATTAGGCCGGTCGGGACGGGCGGTAGGGTGATTAGCGGTACCTGCCCTGGAATGCGGCGCCGATACGGAGCTTTCTCCTGGCGAGCGGGGAGAGTGAGCGAGAAGGTATGCGGGCGGTGTGAGGGTGAGGGAGATGGCGATGTCTGGCTGCTGGGAGAAGGTTGAAAGAGAAAGTTAAGGCAGCCTACCTGTCTCGGTGAGAGCGAGCTTTTGGGAGCGCGGTAGAGGTTTTATGATTTGCGTTTGAATTTAATTTTGAATTGGGATTTAAGTTGGGATTTACTTTAGAGTTTGCAGCGGGAGGAGTCTACTGCAGAATATGATTTAGAGTGAGTGCTAAGTACTGAGCGTAGGATTGGGCGAAAGATTGAGCAAAGCTAGAGCAAAGTTAGGGGGACACAAGAATCGTAATGAGATTTAGATAAGCTATATCAGATGTCAGAGCAAGTACTAAAACTCAACAGCCAAAGAAGTTCGAGTCTTACCAAGGTGGAGTGGAGTATTGGTCTGGGGATGTGTATCCGAACACTGATGCACTGTTATAAATCACTTTTGACGCACTATACACTTAAATAAAGGCGCAGCAGTTTGCACTGCGCGTCGGGGGGCACTTCCGCGGAAGTGACCTGGATTACACGGCTCCGTGGGCGATCCCGTGCTTGAGGTACGTTGGCTTTACTCCTCTTTCAAGCGGGAACGCAATATTCCTCTCGCAGCGGAGTCACTTACACGGTTCCGGATCGTAATAGAATTGTTGGTTTCACTGATGCGGATGCTCGAACGCGCGGCACCTCCGCACAGGGTGCGGACTAGACGGCGGAGCGGGTCGCGGCGAACGGAAAAAGGGAAAAACACACTTGACACTTTCGGCGCGGTGCCTAAAGTTTGTTGAGTACACTGGCGCGGACGCTCGAACGCGCGGCACCTCCGCACAAGGTGCGGATTAGACGGCGGAGCGGGTCGGGGCGAGCGGTAAGTCGCTCTGGATTAGCACTTTCGGCGCGGTGCCGACACTTTGCTGGGTCACTGTCACTGGCGCGTAGACCGGGCGGGATGAGGGGGCAGGCGGCGGTAGGAACACCAGCACTGTCCAAACGTCCGTACTGCTCCAGCTGTGGCGAGCGGATGTGGCGGAGCCTTAGCCTTATCTAATGGCAAACAGAGTACCGGGTCACTAGTGGACCCCTTGCTCTTCCATCATGATGTATCAGTGAAGGGCTTTCTTAACTTCACTTGAGAAAAACATAGAAAATGGGGGGGGGGGGGGGGTGTTACTGCTTAGGGTGGCGCAGGGGGGGGGGCGAGGGGTGGAGGAGCCCCCAGGAGGACCATCTTGGGTCTCCTGATTCTTTCTGGAATGTTCTCGTCGTAGAGCGACAGAGTGTTGATTGTTGGGTTAGGGTGGGAGGAGATGCCTGCATAAAAACGCTTGGCCATGTCTCGTATGAAGTCTTGTATAGGCGGGATGCCTGAGTCGTGGTGTAGTTGTGTGATCCTGATCCAACGCGGCGCATTCAGTGCTAGCCGAATGGCTTTGTTTTGCAGGATCTGTAGTTTTTTTATGTGTGATTGTGCAGCGTGGCCCCATGTGGGGGCTGCATATGTCATGATTGGCCGGACTATGGCCTTGTAAAGTAGGAGCTTGTTATCTATGGCCAGTGCGCTACGCCGGCTCATGAGAGGGTGGATGGCATGAAGTGCACGTGTCGCAGCTTCACTTATGTTGTTTATGTGGGTGCGGAAGGTGAGTTTGGAGTCGAGAGTAACACCGAGGTATTTGATTTCTCTCCTCCATGGGATGTTTTGGCCAAACATTTTTATGCTGGGTTTGTGGATGTTTCTTGGGGTGCGCGTGAAGAGGGTGGTGGCGCTTTTTGAGGGGTTTATCTCGATACGCCAGGTACTGCACCACTACTCTATCAAGGAAGCTTGCTTTTGTACTCTGCGTATTGCGAGGGCGGGGCTTGAGGATGTGGCTGCGACTCCGGTATCGTCCGCGAATTTGGCTACGGTGACGTTTGGGTCGGTGGGGGGGGGGAAGTCACTTTCGTAGATATTGAATAGTTCGGGGGCCAGGAGGGAGCCCTGGGGGACTCCGGCAAGGAGACGACGTATGGTGGAAAGGTAGCCATCGAGTTTGACTCTGAAGTGGCGATCTTGGAGGAAACTGGCTAGAAGTTTGATCAGACATGGGGGGATGTCAAAGAGGTCTAGTTTATAGATCAGGCCGTTGTGCCATACTCTATCGAAGGCTTTACTAACATCGACTGACAGGACTGCTGTGAATTTACGTGTGAGGAGCCCTTCGTTAATTTTCTCGATCACACGCAGAAGTTGGTGGTTGGTTGAGTGGTTCGCTCGGAACCCGTGTTGGAAATCGGGGATAATTTTCTTTTCGAAGGTTTGTCTCTTAAGCCTGATGAGGATGAGTTTTTCGAGAATTTTACCAGTACATGGTAGAAGACTGATTGGGCGATGGTTTTGGGCCAGGAGGGGGTCTTTTCCTGGCTTGGGGATGAGGATTACATCTGCTATTTTGAAAGCCTCCGGGAAGTGGTGGAGGCGGAAAGAGGCGTTGCAGATGGCTGTGAGCGCACAGATTGCTTTGTCGGGGAAGCATTTTATTATTTTATTGGTGATCGCGTCCGGTCCGGGAGCTTTTCGGGGGTTTAGTTGCTTAATGATGCGTTTGATTTCCGCTGGTGAAGTGGGGGTTACGGGGGGGCCTGTGGGGGTTTGGGAAATTATTTCTTCTGCTTGAGCGTCTATCAGTGAAGCTGAAGATGGGTCGCTTGCAGGGTTCGGAGTGAATTGGGATTCGAGGCTGTCGGCGAATATCTCTGCCCTATCTGCTGTGGAGTATACTAGGCCATTGGGTCCTTGGAGGGGGGTGGCGTAGTTTTTGGGTTTGCGCAGTGACTTTGACACTTTCCAGTATGCGCGGGGGTCTTCGTCTAGTGATGAGATGAAGTTGTGCCAGCGTTCGTTCCTCAGGGTGTTGAGGGCGATCTTAATTTCATATGCTAGTCTATTGGTCTTGTATCTGTCTAACGGGTCGCCGTAGCGTTGCCAGTTTTTTCGGGCTCGATTTTTCTCTCGAATAAGTGTTTTGATTTCGTCGGGTAGGTCTGGTCTTTGCAAATCTCTTGGAGTGGAGATTGTGGCCGCTTCTGTGGCAAGTTTGATAGAGTTTGAGAACTCGTCGACAGCCGAATTTAGGGAAGACACATCTGGGATGCTTGTGGGGATATTTATTGTGTCTTCGATACATTTTGGGAGCTTATGCCATTGGATTTTATCGCAATTTGGGTTGGTAGGGTTTATTGGAGTTTGCGTGTCGGAGATTGACAGCAGAACGGGGGAATGAGGCTCTCGCCCGCCCGGCGCAGTATTTATACAGTGCGGAAAGCTTCCCCCTGACTCGCGCCGCTGACCAATCAGCGCGCTTGACTCTCCGGGCGCTTCGAGCGCAAAATAACGGCCTCCCGTGCCGATTCGCGGATTAAAATTGAATATTTTAATCGATAGCAAATTAAACGCCACCCCCCCGGGGATTTTAACACATCATCTATACCAATCTATGTCTTGCCCATAGGATGATGTCGTTTACTGGAACCGCAAGAGTGAATTTACCTAGTTATTCAACAAAATATGCCGATTTACCGCGGCATTTTCAAGAATTAATTTACATTTAATTCGGTTAAAAATAGTAAACATGATTTTACGAGATTCTAAGTTATACCATTAGATAGATCTCAACCAAGCGCATCCTTCGGTGATATTTTCAAGTATGTCGGATAGATATTAATTGCGTAATGGGCAGACAAAGTGTGTCACCACCAAGAAAGCGCACTAGCTAACTTTCCAAACACGCAAAAACATATCACTCCCATAGATGTTCATATGAGGAACACAATAAAAAATGCTTCAGCTCACCAGGACGTCTGTAACGTCCGTAATCAGAGTTCAAAAATATTCGCTGGCGGCCCCACTCCAGCCGCACGGCGCCATCGTGGCGCCGGGTTTTTTCCATTAACCCGCGCGGGCTGCGTACAGGCGGCGCGGTCAGGCGAGTTTGTCAGGGCCCACGCGAGATATTTTACTCTCAATTAAACATTTTTTATTTTAATTTCTACTTTACAATACCACATGTTCCGGACAGAACAAACAAAAATATAGGGCGGTCCGCTCAGTCCGCTCCGTCGGCCAAGAAGCGTAGTAATGGCCGAAGAAATACAGCACGGGTGTCTCGTGTCAAACAGCATACTTTCGCTGTGATGCGAAACTCGTCATAGAGAAGCGCCGGCCGTCGTCCAAAATTCTCGGCCAGAGGCGCTGAAGATCGCGGAGGCTGGATCGTAGATTCACTGCAGTAGTCAGGTCCCAGCAGAATTCTCCAATAGGTATCGGGAGATAAATAAAATGCAGATGAAAGTGATCCGATAGCGTTTAAATCACCACGCGTAAGCGTAACAGGTGACCGCTCTACAAAACCTTTTTATTATATAACATTCTCAGAGATTTACAAGATATGATATGACAGCATGTTACGCAACCCAATCAGAGCGAGCCAAATCTCCCCTCTCTGTCGCCGCGGTTTGAACCGCGAGTGGCGCCATCTCGCGGCGCTTTCTAGGAACTAGACCCGCGAGCGGCCGTACTGATCTCGGTCTGAAGACAAAAAAATGGTTAATTACAGGTTTTGCATGTACCCCACAGGGCTACAAACTATGTCACGTATAGGCCTGACCTTGCATAAGGCCGTGACACAGTTCATCGGACCTGCAGGTCCTACTAATTTATGAAAATGCGTTAATTATGTCGACCGTGAAGGGTCGAAGTTAAATCAGGTCATAAAGGTAGGTAATTTAATTGTTACGCGATGCTTTCCATGATTACTGCATAGTACTCGCCCTAACGAGTATTTTGATACCACTTTCGTCTTTGGACAAAGTGGTTTTTCTATACTTATCGCGTTTTTAAGAAAAGTTCAAAAGGTCAATTTTTCTTCCAAGTCAAAACATGAGCCTATATAGGCATGTGTATACTCTCTGAATAGGTATTTACTTTGCGATCATGATGCAAAAAGATTCATTAAGATCGGATACTTCTGTCAAAAGTTATTTCTATTTTTGTGATTCCGGCGGAAATTTACCTCAGTGGTGGTCAGATTAAATTCATTAAAAATTAGTGACCAAATGTTTATCGATGTCTTAGTATTACCAATGGATAGGTATTGACTAGGCGCGTCTTGTAGTAATATTTTCAAGTCTGTCATGAAAATATTACTTGCGCTATATGCCTTCAAAGGGGGCCGCGGAGAAAACTTTCTCATTTAGCTTTCTCCGGCGTCCCGGTACAACTTTACATGCGTAAAAACACATTAACTTAAGAAGTATTCTTGTTGAGAACACTGTAAAAAAGGTTTCAGTTTGATTTTAAGTCTGTGAGAGCTGCAATCTCACTTTGATTAATTCCCATAAGATATTCAATTATCAGAAAAAATGTGTTTTTTACCATATCACTGCCGATAACTCACTATATCGCGCAGTGTGTGTGTGCATTTACTTGACAACTCTTTATTTTAGGTAAATTTCATAAAATATTTTTGACCATGTAATTTCTTCAAAGTGACCGGCAACTGAGTTTGCCGGGATTTTAAAATGACTTTACTTTCAGTGTTCAACCAAAATGGTTCAGATAACAGGGCAAACTTGCGTCTTACGCAAATAAAAATACCTCCCGCTTTCTCTTTTATTGAACAATAAAATGTGACATTCCATTTTTACATACAGTCATGATGCAATTCTGTCAAGCTCCTGGATTTCAACAAGGAATTCCAAATTCTGAAATCAGAGACATTCATTAGCATTTATAATACAATGTTGTGCCAGTATGAAAGACATGTCTGGATCACGCTGTACAACACATTTACATGTTCAAAGCGAGGCGTAATTTTACTTTCCGAGAGCATCATTTCTCTCGATTCATATTTTAATTGCGAGTTCCAGACCTGTCGCCCAGGTTACCGACTTAGACACGGTATTCACGCCCGACTGGGTCGGGGGTGACCAAGTGCTGATGATGATGATACCCGGTTGTCATGGCAACCAGGCATCAATGCTCTTTACATGTGGAATAAAATCACCTCCCGCTCTCTCTCCTCAACTTGGAGCAATGAAATGCGACATTTTATTACATACAATTGTGATTCAGTCTCATTGAGATCTCTGAAACAATTCAATAAATTCCATAATTTTAGAAACTCTGAAAATCTGAAAATTAAGATTTTCATATAACATTTCTCAGTAAAAAACATATACAATTCAGCCCATGTCGTGTACGCATTTTCATCGCTCCCAGCGAGATGTGATTTTATGAAGCTACTTCATTCCAATTCGCTTCCCCCTTTCTCGGTTGCCGCCGCCTGACGCCGAGACACGTATAAGGACAACCACCGCAGCCGAGAACTCGCGCGCTGTCCTCGGCACGGTACCCATCCCCAACCGGGTCACGGCGATCGGTGTTGGCCCTGAAAGGGGCCTTTGCTCTGCTTCATTCACATCAGAAATTTCTACCATTTATATGACGTGATTACGTCAACCACAGAACTCGAAAGTTCGGTTGCCTGACGGTAGGCGCAGGCTTTGTCCTGTCCGTAACACCACACAAAGGACTCATTTGGCACATTTAAATACTTATGTATTTTTACTTCCTCGCCTCTTCGAGGCAGGACATTTACATAAATTCCATCAAAATAGCGGTCATTCTATGATAGTCCGCGGCGCTCCGCGCGATTTAAAATTGATTTTATTCCCATCGCGCGAGCTTTCCCTGTATATCAAGACCACGAAACATCAATTTTATTCAATATTACATTTACAAATGTCTTATCTAATTCTTAAATATTTCATTCTTAAGATATTTCATTAAATATTTCATCAAACTTAAATATTTCATCAAACTTAAATATTTCATTTTCTTAAGTATTTCAAATATTTCAACACTTTATGTTCCGCACAGAACAGGCAATACAGGTGCGGTCCGCTGATTCCGCTTCAGAAGCCTTCGGGATGTCTCACACAGCACGGGCGCACCGTGTGAGCAGCTGGAAAAAGAGCGATATTAGTACACGGGAATGTGCACCAGAGGCGACAGCAAAAGAATTTGCTTCGAGCAAAATGTCTAAACTCGACGAGGTCGTCAAGAATAATCGTCTTAAAAAAGACGGTTGAACTGCGAAGAAATACTTAGCTTGGAAAAATCCGCGCCAGCAATCAGCACTCCGCAGAAGCGGTAGGTACCGAGCGTGAACGTCCGCTCAGAATCAGCACACCGCAGAAGCAGTAGGTACCGAGCGTGAATGTCCGCTCCGTGTCAGCACGCCGCAAGGCGATCGCCGCCGATAGCAAGTACCGGGCGTGAAGCGAGAGCGCTCGGCGTTAGCAGGCAGCAACAGCAGATCCTGATGACGTAGTTCGGCTCGAGCTTGAGAGCGAGCGATGTCAGCAGGCAGCAAAATCGTAGGAGGTAGTCGGGTGAGTAAATGAAACACACGTGAAGGGTTTGCCACGGCGTTTTAAACCAGACTGAAGGCCGGTCCGCCTTGAATGCGATATTTATACCCTCGGCCGGGACCAGGAGGCCCCGGCCTCGAAGCCAATTAAAACAAGTTACAGTTTGCATACAAATGGCGCGTTTCGGCCGCTTATTTCTACTACATATATTACAGTTTTTTAATTATTAAATTAAACGCACCTCCCCCGGAGGATTTACATATATGTCATTACATTGACTGCGTCTCAATAAACAGTCTGACATATTGCGTGGCAACCTTGAGACATTATTATTAAAGCAACAGTTAAAATATATCTCATTTTCTGGCCCGGCGGGCTATGAAATTTCAACAATTAAATCTCTTAAAAATCCAAATTAACTTTTAGGTTTAGTTTTTTGTGTCTATTATATAGAGTGCGTCGCAGCGCATCTGTTGATATATCACACTTTATTGTAAGTCGCAGCTTACTATAGTTATGAATTTTTAAACTTTTCAACAAAAAACTAATTTTGTAATTTATTCAAAATTATTTCCACATATGAGTGTGTATATTCTCTAGATAGGTCTTGATCCACTGATCATTATACAAAAAGAATTATCAAAATCGGACACCTCTGACGGAAGTTATTCCGGTTTGTGTGTTTATATGAAAATTTGTATGGAAAAAACCCAGCCCAGTATGTCGCTCATAAGCGGCGGCTGGTTTTGTGTTGGTGGTGTCAGACTTATGTTTCCATATTAATGTGATTGTGATTCACTCATTAATAATGTATTTGAAAAAGTATTTAGATTTTTCCTTGCCATAAAAAATGTATGTTTTTTACCAATGATCTGTTGGCAATCTGTTATGCCATACAGTCAATCATTTATTGTGTCATCTGTAGACAACTTTTTATGTCTTACAGAGTGTGTGCATGTGTGTGACTCTACTACTTATCTTTTATAAGTGTTGAGACAACTTTAATGTTGCTTATCAGGCAAATATGATGAGAATAAGGTACAAAATGCGCCTTGTGCGCAAATAAAAACATCTCCCGCCCGCTCTTTTTATTAAAACAATGAAAATGCGGTATTTTATTACATAGAATTATGATTCAGGTCCATCTGAAATCAAAAAACCATTAATTTCCATCATATTAGAGAGCTCTGAAATGTTAAAAAATCTGAACATTAATATTTTCATATAATATTTTCAGTAAAAACATACACATTTCAGATCATGCACTCTAACGCATTTCCATTGTCATCAGCGGGATGCGTTCTCATGGAGCTGAGGCTCCGCATTCGCTCATCCCCTCTCCCGGGTGCCGCCGCCTGACGCCGAGACACGTATAAGGACAACCACCGCGGCCGAGAACTCGCGCGCTGTCCTCGGCACGGTACCCATCCTCAACCGGGGCACGGCGATCGGCGGTGGCCCTGAAAGGGGCCTTTGCTCTGCTTCATTCACATCAGAAATTTCTATCATTTATATGACGCGATTACGTCAACCACAGAGCTTGAAATTTCGGTTGCCTGACGGTAGGCGCAGGCAATGTCCTGTCCGTAACACTTTACAAGATAAGACCAAAAATGCAATTTCTTCGTGGAACTTTTCCAACGCCCTCCGTCGGAGATGTCAACACATCGCGTCGGCGCAGTATCCTCTCAGCTAGGATCGCAACGCTGGCTCGCTGCCCGCGCCGACTATCCGCTTGGAGGCGAGGTGGGTCCCGCGTACGGCATTCGCCCATACAACGGACCTGGGCCCCCGAAAGGGCCAACATTCACGACTTCAGACGGGTCATCATCATCCCGTCGTCATAATTCTACCTGTCCGATACACCGATTATTGGGGGTTTCCAAAATGTTTGAGGCTACAGTTTATTTTATGCAGTTTATAGTATTAGCATTTAAAAGCCTAATCAGTTAAATGCGAATTGTTCTATCGGAAACATGTCCACTAACAAACGAAAGTGACTCTCGGTTCATGAAAAGTCGAAATTATTCGTGAAATAGAACGCGGCGCCAAAAATTCCGAGGTCTGTAAAAGGATTTCACTATGGTCTTCTACAGTTTCATCGCTCTGGAAAATTAAGGATGTTTATTTGGCTGCTCTTGAAAATAACATCACATAGTCAAAAAAATTTAGAAAGTGAAATTTACCTATCCCGGATATAAGGAGCAAATTTAGTCAGTCCCTTCGCGCTCCTTATAACCGAGTTCGACTGTATATCCAATTTTTTATATATATTGGATGTATACCACAAAATCTGATTTTTTAATTTTTAATATAAAAATCTGATTTTTTCGAACCCTGATCATACATGGATTTGCCACACATACGTCTAAGGGATCTCATCTCCACTGCATTTAATCTACTTTCGTTCCTCTTCTGCCAAGTCCAGGCTTCACTTCCATACATTAGTGTCGGTACCAGAACTCCTTTATGTATCGCTAGTTTTGCCTCGGTAGAAATATTTCTAATATTGCATTCAAAGCACCTTTCGCCCTATTCCCGGCAGTCACTCTCCTCTCTATATCTTTCTTAACATTCCCTCTTCTATCAAACATTCTTCCCAAGTACACAAACTCATCTACTTGTTCCAAACATTCATTGCCTACTAGTATTTCACACGTTGTCAACCTCGTGCGCAGGTCCGACATAGTTTTCACTCCCGATCGTGCCGAGGTGACCAGCCGCAATTCTTGAAAAGGGCCGTTCTGGGAAACACAATCTCCCTTACCCACTCTGTACTACAGAGATATCTACCCTTCATGAGACGCGAAACAGTCCACTGCAGAATCAATATATTAATTACCCTAACCAATGTTGTTTCTGTCTCCGTATGATGATTTCTATTTGTGTATCTGACTACGGATCAGAGGATTCCAGTTTCGAATCCTGGCAGAATCGAATTTTTTTTTTCCGTCGAGAATATTTTATTTGTTGAAATTTTAATTACATTTTTGGTTTTTTATAATGTTGTATAAAGTAATCAACACTGAGAGAAGTGAAGAGAGTAGGTACCTACCTATCGAACTGTGGTTTATTCTGCTCTGACTTATTAATCGTTTAGAAATACTGAATAAACACTTTGTCTTAATTATATCTAAACTACCCGTAATTAAAAGTGGAAATTTGCCAGATACAATTGGCCGTGAAGCGGCTGACGTAGGCATAGGTAAACAATTGTGTTTGCACCACAGCAAACACAATTGGCCGCGCAGTGGCCACAATAACCGCCCGCAGGGCCTAGCAGTAAGCAATCGGCGTCGCCGATTGCTTTCCTGCTAGTAATAATAATTGTACCTGCCTAACGGTAGCAACAGGTCTTTTCCATCCTGTCTGTTCCGCACGGAAACAATAAAAAACAGGCGCTGAGCTCGCTTCCGAAGCCGAAGATGTAGCTACAAACTGGGGAATGCAGAGCAACTGCACCGTCCGGAGAGCCGTAAAAATTCCGCTGTAGTAGCGAAATTTCAGAAGTCTAAATTCGTGCCAAGTCGTCGCCTCAGGTGGTGAAACAGGTCAAATAAAATCCAAATCGTGTCCAAGTCCAAAGCAGAAGTCAGTAGAATCCAGAATACAAGTCCAAAGAAAAGCAGGGGTCAATGCAGGTAAAACGCAGATAAAATGTTCCAGTAGGCGTACTCGGCAGAAGCTCCCGTGAGAATGGTCGCTCTCGCCCGCTGGCCGTGCTATTTATACAGTTCGGAAAGCCTCCCTCATGACTAGCGCGCCGACCAATTAGCGCGCTCGGTTTGCCGGGCGCTCGGAGCGAAAAATTTATTTATTTATTTTACTTTAAAATATCACATAAAAGGATTCATTTGGCACATTTAAAAATACTTAGGTATTTTTTACTTCTTCACCTCTTCGAGGCAGGACATTTACATTAATTCCATCAACGCAGCGGCCATTCTCATAATGGTCCGCTGCGCTTCGCGCGGTTTTTACTGATTTTATCCCCATCGCGCGAGCTTTCCCTGTATATACAAACTACGAAACATGAATTTTATTCAATATTACATTTACAAGTGTCCTATCTAGTTCTTAAATATTTCATTCTTAAGATATCTCATTAAATATTTCATTGACATTTCAAACTTAAATATTCCATTTCTTAAGTATTTCAAATATTTCACAACATTTCATTTTATAATACATAAATTTGTAATCTCTTTGTGGAATTCTTCAACGTCCAATCGCAGCCTCTGGGTATCCATCGCTCGATCGGTCGTCCATGCACTCCGCCGGAGATACCACATATCGCGCCGGTGCGGCGTTCTATCCTCTCATCAGGATCGCAGCGCCGGCTAGCTGCCCGCACCAACTATCCGCGCGGAGGCTTGGTGGGATGCGGATGCTTCCCCACTGTCGTATGCCCCTGCATGTTTCCATACCTACAGTGTCTGTCCATACAAAAAAAAAAATTAAATTAAATAGTGAAATGTCTTAATCCAAAAAATCATCATTGTAATCATGGTTTTAGAATTTTGTAATATTATAAAAAATGTTATAAACTTTTATTATATAACAAAAAACCAAACTATAATTTTGCCAGTCCTCTAAGGCAAATAATCTTAAGAAATCTTAGGAAAATAAAGAAAAAATGTAACAAAAATCAATTTTCTTTCTTTTCATTTAATGTATTTGAGTGTTCTATACACTTACTGTATTTGAGTGTTGGCGGTAAATACAGAGCTTTTTTGGCTTTGTCAATTTTTAAGTCTAACCATGCCAAAATACGTTGATCTCTTTCATCTTTCTATAAAAATATATTTATTTTCTATATACTTTACAATATTTATAATCAAATTTATAATAAGAAACATTAATCTCGGTTTATTTTATATTTGAAATATTTTGTTAAATTTATTAAGTACTTACGTCGTCACTCACACGATCGCAGTGCGACAGTAACCCGGCGAAGGAACCTCCTCCTGTGAGCGACTGGATGGCATTGGCGCAAGTGCAATTTTACGTGCGGCAGGGGGAACGTATAAAACTCAGCTACTGAATGTATGAGACTCAAGAAATTGTTTTTGACAAAATGGCGCAAATTTAAAATTTACCTTGAGCAAAATGCTCATAGTCCGAGTGCTCGCGGGTTAAGTACTGTTTTCGTAATGAAATGCCCAAAGATCGGTACGATATTTTACAGCTGTATGTTTATTTTTCTGATCCCGAGACAAATTCCCAGTAGACAGATTTCATAAAATTAGGATTCTGGCTGACCGAGAAATATTTCAAAAAACATTTTGGAATATTTTTCGAAGACTTAGTCTCACAATTTTGAGACGCACCCATCTCTTTGTCAGGATGACTACTACATGTAAATACCACTGCACCACACGCTAGTGTAGCGGTTTTTCCAATGAAGACGGTAAGAATGTTCTTAGGTTTTTCCAGACGTTGAGATTCTTCTGGTTTGTGTTTTTTTGGGGTATTATATGTTTTTACAACCTTTACGAACCACTTGGAAAAACCACGCATTGCATATTGTGTTTTTGGTAACGCAACATACTGCAACAACGCTGCAAGCTGATAATGACAAAACATACAGCCACGCAGCGGCCAGCACAGATAATAATCAATACCACATATCAATGGCCGCACAGCTAGCAGCATGTAATCGGCGATGACCGATTGCTTAACTGCTAATAAGTAAGATAGCGCAAGCGATTGTTGGGATTCGAGAAAAAGTTCACCATGCTCTTGATTTTAAAAAAAAATACCTGTTTCGGACAGGAATCAGAAGTTCGACACGATCGCCGTGGAACGGCGGCGTCATCACGAAACAATGCCAGTTGTGTATGTTTATGTAAACAGATGAAATAAAAGACTTTATGTGACACTATTTTTTGGACTCTATGAATAATGATTATTATATTGACATATACAATGTAATATTTATGGATTTTTGTCACATCTTTTATTTTTTAATAAAGAGAGTAAATCGCTTGCAAAGCGATAGATGATGCGCTTTTCGAAGCAATCGGCCGTTCGCGGCATTTTTGACTGACATATGGTCAGTATGGAAATCGAAATATTTTCCAAATATTTCTGGAATTTGACCCGCTCACGAGGCGTGATAATTTAGACTGGTATATACATTTCCGAGAACCAGCCAAATGGGTGCGCCCGGCTGGTATTCCGAAGATTAAAGTGGGGCGGCAGGCTGCAGACTGACCGTTCCCCATATCGCTTGCATCTGATTTACGGGTACCCAGCCCGTAAAATCAGAGTCTTGTCGCACAAGACCGACTGGACGTAGACTGGCGGAGGAGCATCATTACTAAAAAGTGCGTGGAGCACCGTACACACAAAATATAAATTAAACATTACAAAATTCTTCAAAAAATAATTTTTATTAAAAACACAGGAAAAGTCAAGAAACGCATAGAAAACATAAAAAGGGAAATTAAAAATAGTGGCCCTGAAATGGACCTTTTACGCTCAACATGAGCGCAATCGCTAATAGCGACCCCACCGGGCGAGCGATACCGTGCCGAAAAAGATGACTTTCAGTCAAAATCGAATATTGGCCGCTACAGCAGTCCAATTAAACTAAAACTTTCTTTATTGTATTCCTCCAGTAAATATCTATACAAAAAATATATATTTACTATTACAAATTACATCAGAAACGTAGGGGGAATTTTGTTTGATAAAATTGTTTATAACTGACATAATATTAATTGTTCACTCATTAAACTATAGTCAAAAGACGCCTTATAAAATATACTTCATAATTATTACACAAAAATTCATGTATCTACTTAAGAACTATTTTTTATTGAATTTAATGTAACTAGCCGATTGCACTCGGTACATAACTTGTAATAACTCTGTTAATACTACCTTGCGGGTCCCATAGACTATGTTAGATTATCAGCAAGGTTTAGTTTTGTATAAATTAACATGATTTACATCTCAAAAAGACGATGAAACCATTTTTACGATTTTTTATGTCGGTGCAAAGTGCTTTCTGCCGATCTCCGCAGCCAATCGTCAGACTGATTAGTACCAAAATTCACTCAGAGATGGCGCGAGCGCTGAAATCGGCAAAGCAAGCTTTGTGATTGGCTGATTGTTTTACGATGGAGTTATGGAGGGGATTTTGTAATTTGGTTATATAAACAGTTTCATAACGGCGAGCAATTCAGTACACCTGAAGGTGCTTTAAGAGCCTATTGGACCACTTTTACCAGCCTTTCATTTATCTCTACCTACAACGACCCTGCTAACTACTTGGACTTTCTCTGGATCTTCTTTGGCCCTTTTAAGGCAACCTCTACTGCACCGGCGTTTCTAGATTGGTTTTATACGACTTTGCCATCTGAAACTTTTGGTGCGTTTCTTCGAGTTTGGGCACGTGGAACCATACTATCTTTTGCGTGTTCCTGTGCGGAACAATACCATTTTATCTACTTTTTAGTCTCCACCACTTTTAATCTTGTAATCAATTCTAATCTCACTTAGCTGAAATAAATGGAACTAAATTAATTTTCAATTTTATTAAAAAGTATAATTATAATTTATTTATATATACTTACGTATTTACAATTTATTAAAATAATAGCTTAGCTAGTAGAAAAAGCTTTGGAAGAATCTTGTTCATTAATTTTTAGAAAATATTCTTTACACCATGGGTGAAATTACGACAGTTACGGAGATAAGTGACATTAAAGTTTGGATTTATTTATTATTTATTTTTTAACATACCTGACTTGTTTACTGTAAAACGTTGGGTAACTTATGGAATGTTTAAAATTTTGATTTGATCAATTTTCGAAGCTGGCAATGGAATCATAATATAGATACATAGTCAGGTTAGAGACCAGACCACCGTTGCAATGCGAAAATCACTGTCAAGCAGCATTTTTTTCATTTACCGAGTGCCGTATCAGTTGAAAATACTGCACCGAGTGCACATAAAGAGTTTTTATGTGACAATATTTCTTCTGTATACAAGTAACAATTTGATTAATTTTAGTTGTTCCACTATTAGAAAAATTCTTGAAATTTGAAACTGTTTTTATATTATGTACCTACTTGTTCATTGTGTATTCATTGAAAAAAATTGTGTTTTTCTTTATTATTTTATGCGAGTAAGAACTCAGACTCCAATTTATAGTTTGATATTTGTAATTTTATATTTTGTTTTGCAAAAATAAATGTCTGGAAGTTATAAAAGGGAAGATTTCCAGAAAAGGGGCAGTATTTTTTTAAAGTTATTTTTCAAATCAGTTGGTCAGAGAGCATTTAAGCATTTTATTAGCATTATTTGGATCAGTTGGTCAGAGAGCATTTAAGCATTTTATTAGCATTATTTGGATCAGTTGGTCAGAGAGCATTTAAGCATTTTATTAGCATTATTTGGATCAGTTGGTCAGAGAGCATTTAAGCATTTTATTATCATTATTCGGATCAGTTGGTCAGAGAGCATTATAATAATTTTTCGAATCAGTAATACGTACCTTCATGCCGGTTTTTTAATATTTATTCCTTTTGGTCGGTTTATAATTTCATTTTGTGTTTTAATAATCTTTATTAGAAAGAAAAGAATCAGTAAATTAAATTCATCTGCGCAAAGGTAGAGTTTAAAATCGTCATGTTTTAATTTCCGATTTGCTGGTGGATTCCAGCAAGGATCTGGGAAGGAGATTTGAGAGTCGTGTAGACATTGATCAGTCTCTTTGCCCGGGG
>JADDOH010024387.1:0-36835 GCA_016648135.1 Agrypnia vestita | reverse complement strand
TTTGACCTTTTTATAATTGTTTAAAAATTTACAAGCTCGTAATAATTTTTTAAAACAAGGCGAACGTATCGACACGAGACGTAGTGTCAAATTGTGGACAATAAATTTACGTTATTTCATATGTATGTATTTTTTGTGGTCTGTGAGTAAGATATATTTTGAATGAATTTTATTGAATCTTAATTAACATATTATTAATATATTACTGACGGTATGAAAATATTACAATTTATAGTTTTATGGTTGGATTGATAGGTAGGTACATGATACGCGCGATGGGGAGGGGTATTTTTTGCGCAAAAAGCTCTAGGATTGGTGAAGTGGACTGAAATGTGATATTACCACCGCACGCCTCTCTGACCTACCCGATTAGATTGATAAATTTTGTATTTAAGTTAGTTTTTATCTATACCTGATGACTGATGAATGATGAGGGGGACTGCTCCTCTCGAAACTAAAGTAGTAATTTAATAACTCATATTGTGTGTGTGTATTACAAAGTAAAAAAAGTAACCCATGAAAACCAAGTTTTTATTATACTCCCTTTCTTTATAAAATATAACAACAATTAAAGACGAATAAAACATATAACATAACATTAAACTTACAGTAATTTAATATATTTCTAAAATGTCAGATGTTTTGAGCTTTGATAAGACACTTCATGCTTTGAAGATTAAATTCTAAAAACATTTGTCAGTCAATTTAGATTTTAGACATTCGTAGTGAAGCATCTATTATGTATACCGACGGAGTAATTCAAATTTAGAAAATATTCCGCGACGTTATCGGGCCGCCGCGCCGTTGTTAATCAAACTTTTCTAATGATTTCAATTTGAAAAAACCAATAAAATTTCTAAAAATCCGAAATTATACTATAATTATTAATTTTTTTAACGAAAATTTGATAGATCTTCTAGATCGTTGCCACGAGTCTACTTGCCAAGTTTCAGCTCGATTGGATCACGGGAAAAGGGTCAAAAATCGATCCAAAGTTTTTTTTGACGGCAAGCCGGCAAGCAAGCAAGCAGACGCCAGGAGTTAATAATATAAAGGGAGTAATTAAACATATTTTAAATTATATTGTTGCACCACGAAGTATCTGCTAATGGAAGGTAGGTACATGGTTTATAGATATGTAAAATATTTTAAAACAAATTAAAAAAATACGTTCGAGAAATAAAGCTCACGCTAAATAAAGCTCATAGCAGCAGTGCAGCATCATAACGTTATTTGGGTACATACGTTATTTTCAGCGTTAATTACATTTGCATTTAAATTGGTTAGATGTGATGAAAAAAATTTCCACATAACCAGTCGGTCCCACCCATTTTTCTTCATGTACCGTTTTCTGTCGAAGGTTGATCGAATTTGCGGTAGATTTTTTTGTATTGTGCAAGACGTTAAGATCATCGTCATTTTAGACATTGTTCCACATACAAAAACCTTGGTCGCAGTCTACCTTCCCTGCGACGTGTCCGAAGTACGCAGCTTTCCTTCGTTTACTTACTTACCATCACGCCGTTTCTCTGACATACAACTCTTGCCTCATCCACAATCATACATCTTCGCATGCAAGCTCGACGGTTGTTGAGGCTTCTAACGGGACCATCTTCCAGTATCTGGTTAATCTGGTCATGCCACGTCTTCCGCGGTCACCCTCTCTTTCTGGCACCCTTAACACTTGCGTTATATATCTTTCTTACCATTCTTTCCTCATTCTATTGCTCAACATGCCCAAACCCCTTTTTAATTCTATTAATTATGCTAAGATCAGCTTTACATAAATTCCTAATATTTACTCTATCATAAATGGATTTGCCACACATACGTCTAAGGGATGTCATCTCCACTGCAGTCTACTCGTTTAGTAATTTTTATAAGGTTTCTCGACTTATTCATGCGTCTTAGCTTGTCTTCATTGGTAGGTAATAAGATAAACTCAGAAAGTCTTTAGCATGGGTATGTCTACAATCACATCTCAAATTTCTCTAGAATTTTAGTGATTGTTTTTTTATTGTTCAGACCTTAACTTCATAGAACAGCTCCCTTTTTGAACACCGAATTGATGTATCAATCTAATTGCAAAAAATACAAGGTGGTCCTAGAAAAAATTTCAAAGACAATTAAGGCGAATCTGAACAGAAGTGGCGCAGACCCCGAATACTGGAAAATGTGCTAAAAGACGAGGACTTTGGCAATAATTGAATAACAGAGAGAGATAATGGAATATCCTACGGATACACCTGCATATCGTGGAAGGGTATGCATTTCACGAAAAGGACTTCTGAGCTGAGCGAGGACTCGCGTTAGATGAACTTTGGCAGATGTCTTCCTCACAATGATAAACCTCGGAAGAAGAAGAAGAAAAGCAGCATGGGTAGCATTTTGTTGCCTCGATTGCAAAAGAGATTAATTGTTTTCATAAAAGTTTTTCTTATCATCATGGCGTCCCATTAATGTTACGTTGTCATTATCATTTTTTTAAATTTATTTAGAGTAGTTCAAAATATGAAATAAATCGAAAATGAATAAAAAGTGAACGTCGTGTGACAAGTAACACATTATCTTTAATATCACTGCTGCACTGATCTTTCCAGGAACATAATTTTGCACTGCTCTACAATTTATTTTAATGGTAGAGTTTTATTTGCCATCTCCGTAGAAACCCATTTCGAAGACTTTTCCTCGTATATTTTGTAAAGAGCGGATTTCTAATTGAGTAACTACGCGTTTTTGTAAACAACTTGCACTAACTTCTTACGCAGTACTTACCTGGGCACCAGCCAGCGGTGTCCACTCACTACATTCAAATAAACTGCGATGAAGTGAAATTTACAACACTAATATTATTGGTGAAAATTCTTTCATGTTCGTATTTTTATATTCGTTTATCGTTATTTATTTATTAAACAACTCACATAAGGCATTTTCCGATAATTAATACGTAAATAAATCTAATTACCGATAGTTTTAATTTCAGTTTTGATAAGATTTTTGATCTTGAACTCATTTTACTGACATAAAAAAAGAAATCTCAATATAAGACTAAAAAAGCATCGTCGTTGCCTGACTACAAATAACTTTTCTGTTGTATTGTTTTCATTAAACTTTTATTATTTAGTTTAATAATAGTTTAATAATAGTTTAATACAATTTATCTTTAAATTGACTCTTTTTATCAGTACTTACCTAATTAATTATAGGTATTTTAATGTTTTCTCTATTTGAATATATTTGGTTTAATACTTCACCTTGTATTGTATCCTCTTTATAGCTCAGTGATAAGGATAGCCGAGCTCAGTATCAAGGCAAATATAGCAGAGTTCAAAACGGTATACCGCTCGACGCTTACGTACGGTCACCACATGTGGATGCTAAACGAACGAACACGCTCTAGAGTCCAAACTGCCAAAATGAAGTACTTGAGAGTGGTTACGAAATGGGATCGAATAAGAAACTCGATGATCCAAGACGATCTAAACATTGAACCACTGCTACTCTTCATAGAAATATCACAACTGAGGTTGTTTGGGCACATACAAAGAATAAGAATGTCTGATGACCGGATTCCTAGGAAAATACTGAGTGCGATTGCTGAGGGTAGACGTCCTGTAGGCCACCCCAAACACTGTTGGGCGAGGCATCTCCAGAAACTGTATGAGGAAAGGATGGGACTAATGGGACTACAATGCCAATGGGTGGAAGCCGCACAATCAGCGCACGACAGGGATGAATGGAGGCGCCTTGTCGATGCAGTGGGTCCTCGACCCAAATAGGACAAGAAGAAGAAGAAGAAGAAGATGATGATGATGATGATACTTCACCTGTCGATGAGAGGTTCTGTCACTCTTGAAACTCCAGTAGTATAACAGATAATTAAACTCAAGTAAAGTAATATATTTTTTTAATTCACCCATTTTGAAAACATAAAATGTATATTTCAAGGAAAAACCGACCGTGGCTGTGCAGGCGTCATCATTCCACTACACTAACTGCCATTAAATTACAATTATTGAGAAATGGTAATCGTTTTACAGAAGAAATAAATGTAAATCCAATGGACTCCTACGGGCTTGAATGAATGAAGTAAAGGTACACACACACACACACAGCCAATGAGAGACGGTGACGAAGCTCCACCGGATGATCTTGAGTTGCGATGATGTCCGAAGAGTCCATCTGTATAGTAGTTACACAATTTACATACGTCTTTTACCGCCACGAATCCGCCGGCATTTCCCGCGGTTCGGGTCGTGTTTACCTGTGCATATTCCTGTCATTACTCACTGCGGCTGTTAACTGCAGCACTCCTGCACGGTAAGAACTTAAGTACTTGATAATTCTCAAAAGCCATTAACAATTATATTTATTTTGTTTTTTAAATGATCACGTATTTTATTGTGAAAAATAAATGTGTGTAGACGACATCAGGGATTCTGTGTCGGGAATTCCACGTTTTTTGCTGTCTCGAGAACCGGGACTTAAAATAACTCGAGACGGTTTTTTCTTGAGTTTATTCATATTATATAAGTTTTATTAACAATTTGGACGTGAGAGCCCAGTTTGCTTAAATCATGCAATATATCTAGGAGTAATAGATGTTTTGTACCAGAAAGAAGTTCAGATAGATGACGATGAGTGTAATGATAATAGCCACAGCGACGACGAAGCACAATATATTCAGGAAAAGATAATAATACAGATATTTAAAATGAAATACAATGCATGAAATAGTGTTTGAAAATAAAAATTATTATGAAAAAGTCATCAGAAAATATGATAGAAATTGAAAATGCTTTCACAAAAAAGTCGCGAACGTATACGTTTATGTATGTATTTGTTTTTTTGATACATTGTTAAAGATGTATATAAGTTTTATTTCATTAAAAAAACCACTACAAATTTATGAATTCATAAATATTTAATCAAATTGTTTTTATTTTTTTCAATAAATTATTTTTTATAATATTTTTACACACATGATATTCCTACTAGATATCTACTCTAAATTATATGAATATTAATAAAAATATTTTTTTTTTACCATTAAACAAATTTTACTTTCGATATAGAATAATTTCGGAATAGAAAAAAGGTCAAAACACATACCTAATACCTAATAGACAAAAAATAAACATTTTATTGTGAAGGTGCACTTCTCAAAACGTAGTTCTATGATATTTGAAATCGATTCAATTATACGGATGTACAGATGAAATCTATCTATCGAAAAAAAAAATTTTTTCTCCGGGAAGGAAAAGTTTTGCGTCCATAACCAATTTTTAAATGATTAATAAAATTTATTTTATTGATATAATTAAATAATTCACACCGGTTATTAACGGCGATGTTTTTCCTGTATAAACTTAAGTGTATGATAATTTGCCCAAGCTATTAACAATTATGTTTATGACAAAATAACTATATTCAGTCACTATATCCATTAAATCTAATTGATTCAATAATATAATAAACTAGCTATAATCCATCAAAAATGACGGAATTTTTTTATGTTTGATTTTTACCTTTATATGAATTAGTTCTCAGTTATAGGTACATTAACTAGTAACAACAAAAAATGCGAAATCAATATAAAAAGTGAACAAATTATTTTTACATTACAATATGAATGAATTTACCGGTTCTGTTAATCCAAATGACCAATGATCTCTTATTGCTGAAATTCTACCTAAATTGCTTTAATACCTTAAAATACTTTTCCCTACACAAACAAGATCACCAACAAATAACTCACTCTCACTTAACAAGGGCACAGGTGAAATGTGACTATCTTGTACCAAAATTCACCAAAACCTTTTCACAAAGATTTCATATCTTCTAAGCTCCAAAAATATTTAACATTCTAAACACAAAACTAAAAACATGTAGCCATAGTCTCGCATATTTTTCCTCAAAAGTAAAATTTTGGATCCACGAAAAGGGAAGAAAGCATGCACAAAACCTTTTAAAAGCCAAGATATAAGAAAAAAGTCGAAAAAAGTGTACTAGAAAATATTTTTAGTTTTAAAAAAGAAATAAAAGCTTATGAATCTACAAAGGAGCAAATAATTAAATTTAAAAAAATTGGCAGACAGTTTTTTTAATTGCTGGAAATATTATTAAATATATGTACAAAATCGAGAAGCAGGCTATCGGATGTAAATTTGAACATTTTGGTATTTTTAAAATGCTATTTTAAATAAATTCGTTTTAATGTGTGTTAATTTCAATACTTTCTTTTTGTTAGTAGATATAAAATCTTTTTTTTATTTTTTAAATTTATTTAATTAATAATTTATATAATATTTTATTACAATGATACCTAGAAAATGTTTACAATTCATTTTTTTTGTATGTATATACCTCAACAAAAATAATTATGATTCTTGTGTGTGGTGAGGGATAACCACTTACAATCATATAGGTAGTGTAATTTAATTTATTAAACAATGAGAAAGGTAATATATTATTTATCTAATATATCAAAAATCTTAATTAATAATACAATATATAGAATAAGCAATCAAGCAAATAATAATAAATAACAAGTAATAATAATAATAATAAATAACAATAAAATCATATAATAGATTAGCTGTATACATTGTAAATACAATATATTTCATTCAATTATATTTTTTAATGTTTTTTTTTAATATATATTTTATGAAAAATAAACAAAAAATCTTTTTTTTTTATCAATATATCACGAGTCCCAGGATCCCGGGGATGATCCAGAGCCGCAAATCGATTCCCGGGAACCAGTAAAGTACGGGAATAGAGAAAACCTAGTCGGGATTCAAGTTTGTAGCTACATCTTGAAAAAGGCAAGTCGATGGTTACTATGTTGACCAGCTTTGTAGGATCGGTTAACGTAGGGATGGGAGTAGCCGTCGAGATGAGAGTAGTCGCAGTTAGTTCTCAGTTCATCAACCGGATCGTGTGGGCGGGTGCGCTTCCACTCCTCACACGCAAGTGGCGAAGTGTTCGGCGATCGCATTCGTCATTTTCTCTTTCGCACACACATTTCAATGAAACGCGAAACGGAAGTAGAGCACGCGATCGCTGGAAGAATTTTGAATCAATTTGTCGGAGAAACTTCCCGCGTTAAATGTGTCGGGCGCCGCGGTGAGGGATGGGCTGCGTGAGACAATGCGATAACTACTTGTCCGACGAGAAGCTTTTAATTGGTGCGCTGATTAAAGTAAATCGTGGAAATTAAATCGAGCAGCTTCTGTACCATTTCAGCTGTTATTGTAGACAGAACCGGCAATATTCAGATTAAACAATTCAGGGTAAATAAAATAACAGGTACAAACAAGAGTCTAAAGAAACCATTCCCGCAGAAGATCATTAACAAGATGACAGATCTGGTGGGTCGCTTCAGAAAGCTATCAGGAATATATATTATAGATGCATCATAGAGAGAAACTAGGTATGAAAGTCTTTTTTGGGTGTTCATAGGGCTCACGATTTATTATAATTTATAGAAATAAACTTTGTTTACACCACTTTTTTATTGAAAAAAAATCAACATGTTTCAAAGCCAATGGCTTTTTCACCAAGATAACAAATGTATAATAACAAAATTACATTTATAAATCGAAGTATAGATAATCAAAATATTAAAAAGTTATATATGGAAAATGAATAATAATAAAGTACCTACTTAACATGAAAATAAATTTAAAAGATAACTATTTGTAAAAAGGACTTGGTTATTTACAATATTCAATTTACTATTAACACCTTTTCTTATTTCTAAAATTTCTAATTTATCAATCTGTGATTCTGTATAATTTGTATGTAAAATTTGTAAACCCTTTTAATAACAAAAGTATGATCCACAGCCAAAAGGTGGTTAGCAAATTCAGAAGAATTATTGCTATTTAAACACCTTAAGTGTTAAAATAGGAATAATTTTAAATTTATTTAATTTTTTTTAAAATATAATTTTGTTATTATACATTTGTTATCCTGATGACGAAGCCATTGGCTTTGAAACATGTTGAATTTATTCAATAAAAAAGTGGTGTAAACAAAATTTATTTCTATAAGTTATAATTATAATGTCACCACAAAATAATTTTGCGGTGACATTATAATTATATTAGTATTGGAAGAAGAAACTTACGATTTATATTACGGCTGGCTTAAGTGATCACTTTACACAATATGACGTTCACAATTCCACTCATGATAGACTACCACATCTATCAAATTTTTGGAAGTTGTATGTATGTTTAATTTGCACAACTTGTTTAATATGTGAGTTGTATTTTTACTACCATTGATTATTGATAAAAGCACTGTGTCATTAATAATAAATTAATGTTAAGAAAAATATAAATTTGTGGTATTAACATAATAATACGAATAAAAATGTAGGTTATATTAATATCATATTTATTTAAACATTCTATGTTTAATAACAATAATAACGATTCTCTTGTTGGTCTTGTGGTTAGGACTCTCGCCTCGTGATCTAAAGGTCACGGGTTCGAATCTCACTCCAGACCAGCAAGTAAGTCCAATTTTCATAGTACAAGCGTTTAGCTTAGTTTGAAAATAGTAAGAATATTGATGCGACATGTATTTCGTGTTCGCATCTCTATTTTTTTTAAATTAAAAAAAATAAAAATAAACATAAATTAAATTATAGCTGAACAGAAAATACCTATGACAAGTCAAATAAAAAATACTAACCGTACACCCGTGAAAAAAATAAATATGAACGACCCTTGCGTGATGCGCGACGTGAGTTGCGCGCTGATTGCGGACATACATGCAAGTTACGGACATTCCACGAAATTATTGTATTTATTAGAAGATTTAAGATATCATCGTCCAATACACAAAAATAACCGAATTTTGTAATGAAACTGTATAAGATTGAGTAATACAAAAAGACTCACTTAATTGCAATATTTTATATATGTTATAGACAAAGTGTAAATTTCGAAAAAGTATATATTAACTAGTATAGTGAACACATTAACTATCGATTATGTATACATTAACTCATAGTTGTGCACACGTAAACTAATTAATATATACATTATCGAAATTTAACACTTTGTAACCCATGTACCTATACACATAATAGTTCCCATTATTGTGTTTTGTATGCACAAATTGGTAATCTAATCTCTGTATATACATATACATGCATACATATATAAACACTGTGTACTTATAAACTTGCATTAAGAAATTTAGGTGTTAGACCATTATACAATGACAGATTTTTGCCATTAAACTTATGTTATCAATCTACAGGGCTTCTGGGTAAACGATCAACAATTACGCGTTACGAATATATTATATTTCTGTGAAATTGTCAAATCAAATGATTATTAAAAGTGTCACCATTAATTTAGAAATTACTATTATATCCGGTGAAAGCGCAATATGTTGGATTGCATTAAAATAGAAAAACAAGAAAATATTACACGTAGGTACCACACACCCCCAAAATCAATAGACATCAAATAAGGTAAATTCCTTGTCTACAATTAGGCTCCGCGCCTGGTGCCAATACGTTTGCCTTATTTGAAAAAAATACTACCAGCATGAGAATTATGAAAAAGTCAAACTAAATACTCAAAAAGTAAAATGTCTTTGTAAATAAGTTGTACTTTTTTATAGGAAGTCATTTTCACTTAAACGGGGTTGGAAAATTAAAAAAAAAGTCTATTGCGAAAAATACTTATTTACTTGTCGTAAATATGTTATTTATTAGGAGATTTAATTACATTCAACAATAAATACTTTACTGCATTCCCCTCTCCTAAAGAACTAGTTTTGATAATCTCTGTACATACCTATTTTATATTATGTGCTATATGCAATGAATGGTTTTACGATAAAAATTGAGTATTTAAAGTCGAATATTTTCAAATTCAACATTTATGTAAATCTGTAATAAGTCTCCGAATAAGTATCTTGGTCCATAAAATAAATCTCAAGTGTTGTAACGTGCGACAGAGACTTACTAGAAATGGTGTGGGTAGGCCGGTCCGAAAGAGATCCATCAAATATTCTAAACAGACTCATACTATGATAGTGTCAGTAAACATTGGCCTTACATGTATATGTGTGCGTGTTTAAAAATAACGTATCGGAGTTCTAAAATAAAATTGTCAAACCCACTTTTTCTGCCATTATGTGTCAACTAAATATAGGTTTATTGGCAGAGAATGAACTGAAGATGTAAAAGAAACTTTCTATGTAGGTATGTTTAAAATAAATCATACAATGTTATTAGATTTTTTTGCGTTGTTCTAAATAGTTTGGTTGCTTAGAGCCTTGCGTATTATATGCACATGGACTATAATATTAATCAGTCTTAGGAAAGTCAACAAAAAAAGAGTGATCGTGTAGGAAAAAAGTTTAATCCTTCTACATATTATAATGATTAAATTTCGAATATTTCAATAACGACACAATATATTTACGGAAAAAATAGCATTCACTTTCTCACTAGAATAAGTCCAGAAGAGATGGAAGTCACAGGGGTAACGATTTTTCGTTAGCTAGTTTAAGGATCCTTTACGGCATGATGATGTTGATCAATTCTTCCATCTTCTCCCTTCCCCCTTTGAATGAAATTTTTATGATGCGTAACCAGATGATGTGATCCAGTAATTGCAGCCTTGTCTTTCTTTCCAGAATCCACTTGTGATCTATTTAGTCCCAGATCTGAAAGCTGTAAGCCGGCTTGGCTGGCAGTCCTCTCGCTCCCACCTCCACTGCATTCAGTTTTGTTACGTGATCTCATCCAAAATAGATCTCATCCAAAATACCCTTGTATTTATTTAACTTAAAAGTGTGGTCTTTCGGGATGTTTATTTCCCAGGGCACTGTTAGCTTACCCAAGAAGACCCCGCTCAAGTGTACTTGAGTACGAGACTATGTCAGGTCTCAGTACTTTAAAGCACAGTTCTTTTGGGAACAAATACTGCCCCGAAGTAAAGTCCATAATAAGTTTCCAGTATTTTATTGATTACTAGCTGATTAGCCCGGCTTCGCTCGGGACCATAATTTAGTAAGCATAGAATTGTGTTGACGTCTTTTTTTTGCTAGTTTCGGCATCTGTGATTGGAACCATCTTCGCTTTACCAAAACATCAACAGATATTTTAGCGCACAATCATAACACTCTAGAGAGAACCTTTCAAAACTTTCTAGAGCATTTCGAAATCTTTTAGAACTTTCTGGAATCTTCTAGAACTTTCCCTTTCCAGAACCTTCTAGAGCATGATAATTCTTTCTGGAACCTCTAGACCCACCGGCGCACTCCCCCACTCAGTTTGAAATCTTATAGATCTTTCTGATAGCCTGTAGAACTTTCTCCTTCCTTTTTAGAGAATTCTCGAACCCTCTAGAACTTTCCGGAACCTTTTAAACTCACCGTCACATTCACTTTCTCCATCCAGAACTTTCTAGAGCATTCTGGAACCTTATATTAATCTTCTGGAACCTTCTAGACTCACCGACTCACTCCGCCACTCAGTTTGGAACCTTTTAGAAAGCTTTTGAATTTTGTCTTTCCAGAACCTTCAAAAGCATTCGAGAACCTTCATGAACGTTATGAAACCTTCTAGACCTCCAGACACACTCAGGCTCACTGTTTGTAACGTAAGAGAACTTTCTTTAGAAGAATAAAGAATCTTCTAAAACGTTCTCCTTCCAGAATATTCTAGAACTTTTTCAAACGTTCTGGAACTTTCTACAGTCACCGACACACTCCGCCACTTGGTTTGGAACCCTATAGAACATTCTAAAATCTTCTAGAACATTCTCCTTTCAGAATTTTCTGGAGCTTTATCTAACGTTCTGGAATCTTTTGGTCTCACTGACATACTCCGTACTCAGTTTACAACCTTATAGAACATTAGTAAATACTCTAGAACGTTATCTTTCCAGAACTTTCTATAGCTTTATCGAATATTCTGGAATCATCTAGATTCACCGGCATACTCCGCCACTCAGTTTGGAACCTTATAAAATCTTCTTGAACATTTTCCTTCCAGAATCTTCTAAAGTATTCGAAAACCATCATGAACCATCTAGACTCACTGACACACTCCGCCACTCAGTTTGTGATCTTATAGAACTTTCGGAAATCTTCTAGAACCTTTTTCTTTCAGAATTTTCTAAAGCTTTACCGAACGTCCTAGAACCATCTAGACTCACCGGCATACTCCACCACTCAATTTGGAACATTATAGAACCTACTGTTTCCAGAAACATCTAAGACATTCATTCTAAGGACTTCATGAACGTTCTGGAACCTTCTGGACACACCGACACACTCCGCTACTTAGTTTGGAACCTTATAGAACTTTCTGTTTCCAGAAACTTCTAAAGCATTCGAGAACCTTCATGAACGTTTTGGAACCTACTGAACACTTCGACACACTCCGCTGCTCAGTTTGGAACCATATAGTACTTTCAGTAATCTTCTAGATCATTCTCCTTCCAGAACTTTCTAAAGCTTTACCGAACGTTCTGGAACTTTCTAAACTCACACACACACTTCGCCGTACTGTTTGGAATGTTAGAGCACTTTCAGGAAACTTTTAGAACGTTCTCCATCCAGAACATTCTTGAACTTTATCGAACGGTCTGGAACCTTATAGTCACAGACACACTCCGCCGCCAGAACTTTCTAGACCTTTATTGAACGTTCTGGAACTTTTTAGCCTCACCTCGTAATTTGGAACATTATAGAACTTTCAGGAATCTTCTAGAACACTCCCCTTCCAGAACTTTCTAGAGCTTTACCAGATATTCTGAAACATTTTTGACTCACCCGTACACTCCGCCACTTAGTTTGGAAACTTATAGAACTTTCGGGAATATTATACAACATTCTCCTTCCAGAACTTTCTAGAATGGATTTTTCCGGAACCTTCTAGACTTACCGTACCTACCGACACAGTCGGCGGGCCCATTCTGGAACAATCTGAAGCATTTGCGCCCTTCCCAAAACAAAACAATGCTAGAAAGCACATTTTCATCACCCGCTCCCTCCCACGCTTAGCCACCCCCACCAAACTGGGACATTTTCGATGTGACCCCAAGGGCTATCTACCACCATAGCCATCAGGGGGTGGTAGTGTCTGGTTGTGGAGAAAACTTGGCGGATAGGGAAACACGGGTTTCTTTATAATATATATATATATATATATATATATATATATATATATATATATATATATGATATTGATTAAAATTGAGACTTTTGATTTCCTTCTCCCCGGCGTAATAAAGTTGCAACATTTTCATAGGTCAAACCTTTGTTTTAGATATTGCCAGACACTCTCCCTGAGTACCTTCAACACCTTGTCATGTCTAAAGTATGTCTGTCGTCTTCCAGAGTCAGTAGGTGCCCATTATGATGAGTTTTGCTGTTCATATTTTGGTAATAATGGATGTAATTTTAATGTTTATAAATGATTTTTTTTTGCTATCGATTTCTTCTTCTTCTTATTACCTTACCCTAATGTCTTTCCTTGCTTCTTCTTATATACCCCTTATCCTAATGGGTCGGGGTCCCTGCACCGCATAGTAGGTTCTAACATTTCCTATCTTGGGCTTCACTCTCCACGTCAGCCCACTTTAGATGCAACTTCGCTTCGCAGCAGTCCTCCAACTATACGCCAGCTCCTCCTAGGACGGCCCCTCAGTCTTCTGCCTTCTGGTTTTGCTTGAAATATTCGCTTTGGCAGTCTATCTGTCGGCATCCGCAAGATATGTCTCAGCCACCGTTGAACATTTCTGATTCTGTCTCTTCTGGTAACTCCTACTATTCGTCGTAGAAATCCCATCTTGGCGGCTTGTAGCCTTGAGCGGGTTCTTTCGGTCAAGATCCAGTGTCTATCTATCGAATCACTATTCAGCATAAATAACTTTATAAATTACATATGTTTTAAACATTGCTCGTTGTAAGTGAAACCACTCTGTCATATTGTACGCGACAAATATTATAAGATATATTATATTTTTTAACCCTAGCTTTGTGTCGAAATGAATGCTCTGCATAGTAAAATGCTATTCTGGAATTGTAAAAAAACGGAGAATACTTTTCACAATCCAGTCGTGCGTTCAGTGGTAGAATGACTGGTGGTGGAGTGCAGCAATTGGAAACGTAATTTATTTCCATTTAATACTAGTTTTTATTCAATATTGTTGTAACTTTGCAATACTCGGTCTAAACATTGTTTTACAATTTTCGCGATTTGAGGTTTTTTAGGAAGCATAACGATTGACTTCCTGTACAAAAGACGGAAATTGAATATAATAGAAATAGTGTACTATGATAAGTATATTTGGATAAATATTAGCGATGCACTAAAATGTGTATGATTGGAGTTGGTGTAGACCGTTCTCATTCGATGATAAATCTCAAAAGTAACAGTCCCTCCTAAATACCATTGGATATTTTTAGGTTATTGTATATAGACAAGTGGAAATGGGTGTGAAGAGAGTGAAGTATTGAAGAGTTAACAATTATTTTAACTGGATTGTGATTGTGAGATTTGTGTCCGATTGTAACTGTGATTGTTTACGTAATATTCATCATTCGGCGAGCAATCACTTGTACACTAAAAACTGAACCTCCAACATTTAAATCTTACCAATCATAGTTAAAATTTTATTTTACTCACACAAGCATAGTCACAATAATGATTTAGCTCACTTGTGCGATGGTATTGATTGTGTATTACGTCGATATAAGTATGTATTTTGGCAAACAGCATATTTCTAATAAAACGTTGTATTTAAGAAAACTTTTAAATAATATGTTGTATCGTAATTTACCTATATAAAGAATGTAACAGAGCTAGTCCAAATTTTTCTACAGGTAGATTCCTGCCTAAATAATGAGTCGAAAATGTTCAAGCAACAATGTCCTAATGTTATGGAGATAAGTGACATTGAACTTTGCATTTTCATTCGATATATCCGATTTATATTTTATAAAACGTCTTATAAAAAAAATAAATAAAACGTCTTAAAACTATCATGAAATTAATTTATACTATATATTAAGAAATTTCACCCATAATATAATTTTTAAAAAATTGAATGAAGAAGACTCACTATATTGTCATAATTAACCTATATGCACTATATTATATATGTGTTTTTTCAAATTCAAAAACATAAGGGGTATTACTTATCTTGTAAAAAAAATTTAAGGTTTGCTGTAATTTAAGTAGATTTTTGTAAATATTTTATCATTATAAATTATAAATTTTTATTATTATAAATGGTTCAATATTTTCTTGTTAGGTATAACAAAATTAAAAATCGGGACCTAAAGGTAATCTAAAATCCTTTATCAGGACGATCCTGGAACCTTCTTTATTAAAATATACGAACAAATCATAAGATTAAGCATTCTTTCCTCAATATATCTAGCAGGTATGTACGTCACAGCCTGTACAGATGGTAGGTACGTTTGTAGAAATAGGTTTTTCAAAAACCGTCTCTCTAACGTTTCGGTACGGTATCGATGATGAGCGAAGGTGAAGTGTTTTTTCAAAACGTTACCACGCCAAGGTGGATATTCTAGAGACTTTTAGGGACCTACTTTAGACACGCGAATTTGTCGAAAAATTGTCACCTGTATTCGTGAAAACTTAGGATTTAATGTATCTATTCGTATGATTTATATTCCTTGTACATACGTTTTCTATTCCTACATACATTGTTGTATTTATCTTGTTAATTTTTTAAATTTTTTAAATCACTTACTTCGTTCGTATCTACTGTTTATATATTTTATTTTATTTGGCTTCTTATATTACCGCATTCTATATAGTACTTGTGGGGTATAAAAGCAAAGGCAGCGATATCCAAAAACAATAATACAGTCTTCGAGGATTACTAATTTATAATGTACTGAATTCGAGTTGTTTTAGGAAACATTGCCTATGAATTTATAGGAAACATGATTTTAGAAGGGATTTATACATGAAATCCAGAATTCATTATATTTTAAATTACCTACTACCTACCTATTACTTACACAATTACTACCTCGGTGACAGCATTCAAAAGATTTTTTTAATTTTTTGGATATTGCTGCCTTTGCTTTTATACCACACACTTACTGAACGAATGAATTTTTATGATTTTTTGTATTTATACTGTTAATATTATTTCTATGTACTTTAGCTACACTTCTTTTTTTGTGATGAATGCCGAATAAATAAATAAATTTATAAAATATAACTTTATTTAATGGCTGTCACGCGTTTCTAATTCAGCTTTATACGAGAGAAACAATTAAAGAACAGTTAAATACAGTGAAGTTGTGTCCGCAGCGAGCGTGCGCAGTGCCTAGCCTGCCTTTGACAACGTGAAGCTTGTTATCACAACACACCATCAGGTTTGGGATTGTACAGTTACCGGTCGGCCCGGCTGGAGCGGGGCCGCTCGGATACCCACCGGGCTCCAGCGCGGAGGTCGCCGCTGAGCGCCATTTCATCATTTAAAATTCGTAATTCGTAATGCCAATAACTAGAGAAAAGTCCACGTATAAAAAAAACACATGCCCCCGAGCGGGTTCTGATTCTGAATGAAAAATTCGGAAATAAACGAAATTCTATTATTATTTTAAAGTATAACTGCTTATTGTTATTGCGCTCCAGTTACTGGGACAAAAGTACTCCAGGCTTGAGTTAATCACACAAACGTACCGTGATCTCGCCGGTAATCGAATTCGGAACCCTCGGCATGGGAAGCCAGTGTCATGCCGACTGGACTACGAGGGGCGCCTATTTTGAAACATTAATATATAAACACATAAAATAGCCGCGCTTTTATAAAACAAATTACAAGAGTCAAAAATATACATTTTTTAAATCTATATTTGGTTACCACCGTGATACCACTAGTACCACTCAACTATTTCAACTATTATACTATATTTCATATTAGCACTACCATTACTAAATTGACTTTTGGCCAATCACTGCAGTGGCATCTAATCTCTTCTTCCATCACATATTCCGGTGTTGCAGTCAACGCTCATTAATTAATTATCTCATTTCTTCATGTACTTTTCATATTCAGTTGCTTAGTAGGTATTATATTTATTTTATTTGTTTATTTCTATTTAAATTAAATGTAAAATTTTGTTTGGACTGTGCCTGTCTCACTAGAAATATCTGTGTTGAGACAGGCATAGTTTACAATGGTAGATAGAAAACATAGTATGTAGATATGTAGTAAAATAATTATTTGTATTAGATGAAGTATTGTATATTAAAGTAACATAATAAAGTGATTATAGTAACAAAATAAAAAATATATCGTATATATGAGGTTATAGTGTGTGTTAGTATTGTTTATTGCTTACTACTAAATGTTAATTAACTTATAATTTGTCTTATCCAACTCTGTTCTTAATTCACTGTGCCTTAAACATCTGTGAATCTTTTTAATTGGTCTATGTAATATTCACTATGCTCTTTATAAACAAGTTTAAAAACTGTTCCTTAGTCAAAAGATTCCTTAATAAATAAATACGAACTCGGATTTTTCTCTTTCTACGAAATAGAGATACCGATTTCACCATAGTGACCTTCCAAATCTTCATGAAAAATTTGCCAAGAATATGATCCCAATAACTGCAATTGACGAAAATACAGGGTGACGTGTATGAAAATGATTATCTACCACATAGTGTGTCAGTTATACAATTGATAAACTGCTCTTGAAATTATGTTTTAAAACATTTTATGAAAAGCGTGCCAGTATTAAAATTTCTACTCTGGCTATAAAATCACTTAGAAATGCGTGTATCTCATTTAGTCAATTGTATAAAGTCGGTTTTAAAACGGTTTTTTACGGTAAACAAAATTGGCTACCACCGGGATACGATGTCTGAATTTATTTTAATTGGAACATTACAATAAAATGTTTTTTCACATAAAGAATAAAGATATTTTATATGTAATTCATATTGGTCAACATATTAAGGTTATGACAACACTCAATCGTGCCAAAGTTATGTCGAAATTCAATCACGTTTTTGCGCCTATGGAGTACGACACCGTAAATTGTGGAGGTCAAAAATTTTTAAGCCAACATCCAAGATAGTTACAATTGATGAATGTATGTAAGTTAAATCCTATGTCTTCTTTAAATCTGCACTATTATCTACTACCTACTACTACTATTATCTACTATTATCACAAAATTAGATACTATCACTTAAATAAATATATGAAAAATACTAAAAAACTAAATCATATGTTAGAATCGATTGCACTAATCGGGATAGCCGCTTATTTGGGCCAAATCTCAAGGAACGAAAATGAAACCATGGAACTAATAGTCATTTACATTGCTTGGTTGGGACCACATTCCGCTTAATTGAGACACTCAAATTAAGATTAAATTACAAATTATACAAACAATTTCAATGTTTACCGTCATAAATCATAAGTCATAAAACCGTGTCAAAAATTATATGAAGACGATGACGATAAACCACCTGTGAATGATGACGAACCACCATGAATACAACTGTGCCGGTTACTAACAAGAAGATAAGAAAATATAAAGCCGGGACATAGCATTATTTTATGCAGTACTCCTATATCACCACTCAATACTTGAATTGATTTTGTAGAAATGCAAACATGAACAAAAAACAGTACAAACTTGATGCATTCCCGCAGAATTACATTGTGTGTATCTACGATTTATTTTATTTATGATTTTTTATTCAGAATTTATTAATATATACTGTATATTTAAAGAAAATTATTCAATGTTTAATTTTAGGCTCGCTTCGGTTGATTGGGGCAGCTGCTTAACTGGGTCAAATGTCTTTTTTTAATAAATAGAGATGCGAACACAGAATACATGTCGCATCAATATTCTTACTATTCTCAAACCAAGCTAAAAGCCTGTGCCATGAAAATACAATTAACTCACTGATGTCCTGGAATGGGCTTAAACCACCGACCAACAGATTACTAATAAGTACTTCATGACCACTACATAAATAAACTGTTGGTGGTGGTCATAACGTATTATGGTATTAATTTCGATGTATCCCAAATAAGCAAAATCACCGTATTACAATAAAAATATGGATAAAATTTGTTTGAGAATGCATCCTAAGAAAGGTCACCTCTTCACAAAAAGCTGTTGGTATAGTGGTCATGACGTATTAATTCCGATTTATCCCAAATAAGCAAACTCACAAAAGCACAAAAAATCAAAATCATCAATCACAATATTACAATAAAAATTTGGATAAAATCTGATTGAAAATGCATCCAAAGAAAGGTCACTTCTTCACGACCCATGTCCAGAATCAATGTAGTATGTGTGCGGGTGCTGCTACTCCGCTTCATTCAGCCACAATCAGCGCTTAGCGGTGTGTCCTGGTGCAACACTACTCACCAGATATTATTATAAACTTAACGATACAGTCAATAAATGTTATGCGTGCATTATTATTTATTTATTCATATTTGGATGCCTTACGTAGCGCCATTTTCGTAAGAACTCGCTTCAAGCACTTTACGCATATATAACATTATTTGCCAAAAACTTACTAGCTAAGAACTTATTTACTATTACTTAAAAACCGGTAGACATGCAAAAAATGGCGTCAGATAGTTAGAAGTGTAGTTCAGATGGACAGGAAAAATCAGGTGTTTTTGCTGAATATTTACTTGGAGTGAAGACATTAGGTACCTACTATTGTTACGGTCTGATACTATAAGTTTTTGTATGTTTGAACAAATATTGCGTCTTTAGATGTTTTTTAAACTGCGGTAAGCTGTCTGTTTGTCTCAGTTTGTTTTGTAGTTTATTCCAAAGCTTTTGTCCAGCCGCCAAATTAACTATATTGTCAAAACGTAATTATTTATTCATAAATTAGCATATTCACGTATATAAAAAAAGTTTAAAATGTTTATTAGGAATACCCTAGTACATCATATAATGTAAACTCGTATACTGTGCTGTATTCACAAGATATGTCCCAGCCACCGTAACTGTAATTTCTAGATAAATGTCAATAAGAGTTCTACTTCCAGACATTCTCTTATTTGAGTATTTCTGATTCTGTCTCTTCTGGTAACTCCTACTATTCCCCGTAGAAATCCCATCTCGGCGGCCTGTAGCCTTGAGCTCGCTCTTGGCTTAAAATATTAATAATCTGTTAAAATTTTTACTTTTTACTTAATCTGTCTAATTTTTTTTACTCTTTTGTATTAATTATTCGAAGAATATTTTTTCTTCTGAATGAAGGTGTGAACTTCGTGGTGACATTATTATTAAAATAAAACACAATTCACTTTGTTTTCACCACTTTATTAATAATAAATATAGAATTTTTTGGGAACAATGTTCTTTTCTTCAGGATTGTTTGTATACTTTATATTTTATATATTTTACTCTTTTGTATTAGGTATAACTCTTTTTCCTATAATAAATAATTTTAACCTATCTTTTTATTTCTTTTCCTTTAAATATTTCTATATTTTTTGATAAACAGTTTGTATATATAATTTTTATATATTGGTACATATTTTTCTTTTATTTTGTTTTTATATAGTATTGTTTTACATTTTTAAAATATTGAATTTTCAATTATAACTGCCCAGGAACAGGTTTAAACTGGTGGGGCATTATAAGCTTATATAAAAAAGTGTGATATATAAGTTGTGACAATATACAGGGTTATTTGTGAAACATTAATAACCTCGCAAGACTATACTCCTGCTTTGATTATGAGTCGAAAATGTTCAAGCTATCAATAGTTATGGAGATATGTGACGTCAAAGTTGGCATTTTTTTCTCAATATTTCTGAGTTATTTTTTGTAAAACGTTGGACTATCATTACAGTAACTAATATCAATTACGAAAAATTCATTTGTTTCAATACAAGTTAAATAAAATTATTAAAACCCTGAAAAAATCCAATTGGAAAACATTCCAATTGGTATTCGAAGGTTTTTATTTTTTTATTTGACTAAAGGGAATGAATTTTTCATACTCAATATAAGTTACTGTAAAGATAGTCCAACGTTTTACAAAAAGTAAGTCGGAAATATTGAAAAAAAAATGCAAACTTTGACGTCGCATATCTCCTTAACTATTGATATTAGGTCATAATAGCTTGAAAATTTTCGACTCATAATCAAGGCAGGTCCTGCGAGGTTATTAATGTTTTCCAAATAACCCTGTATAAATAAATAAATAATTTTGATTGTCTCGAAATATCGTTATAGGAAAGGTTTTCACGGTTTATTATAGAATTAAATCTACAAACAACTTGGTAAACTGGTAATTGTGTATTTATATATGGGAAACTATTTGTAGCAGGGTAATCATACAAAAGGTCAGAGATGTGAAGTAACGCAGTGGAAGCCGAGCTCCAGCGGGCCGGGCGCGCTGGCCGGCTGGTAGCGCTCGTACAGCCGTTGCGTAACGGCGATCGGAGTGGAAGATCACTTTCTGTTTGCGAAGACTTTCACGTCAAAAATTACACTGGAATACTGAATAATTAAAATGATATTTAAAAAATGCCTAACATGACCATTATTATGACTTTACAGCCAGCCCGTCGCTTGCGTTATAATAAAAAAGAAGATGGATACTTAGATACCAGCTATTACGTAAATCTATTCATTAATGTGAAAATATTCAACGTGTAAAAGCTAAAATTACTCTGCTGTTACCGGAGCCTAGAATGTTTCGAAATTACGAAGGCCAATCCGAAAAATAAATATTTGTCTCAATTGTAAGTTTGTAAGAAATAAATATAATAATTTTATCCACATGAAAGGATAATCGTGTATAATAAAGGATAATAATTTAATTAATATTAAAATAAGTACACATATTATATGTATATGTATGTTCGTCATTGGGTACGTTTAAACTCTCAAATTTGTTACATTTAGTATTTACAGTATTTAAATACAAACTTTAAACCCTTCTTAAACACGACAAATAATTTATCAACTAATTAACGCTAAATATTTTTCGATATCTACGAGTATTTGTGCATATTCTACTTGTAACATTAAACCACATATGTTTACTTTTAATAAAAATGTATTTTCAATTGTCTGATTTAAAAAGTGTTTTAATAGTGTTGTACTTGTAATTGATGTAGCTATAATTTAAACTGTATTCTTATTAAAATAAGACACAAATTACTTTGTTTACACCACTTTATTAGATTAAAAAAAACACATGTTTCGAGAACAATGTTCTCTTCTTCAGGATTATTGTGAACATTGTTCTCGAAACATGTAGATTTTTTAATCTAATAAAGTGGTGTAAACAAAGTAATTTGTGTCTTATTTTAATAATAATGTCACCACAAAATTCAAGCCTTCATACAGAAGAAGAAAAAATATTCTTCGAACAGTTAATGTAGTCTTATGTTAACTTTGTTCATAATTTAAACGTTTTCTATCTGTAAATACATTTCTGTCATTCCTATAAAATAATGTATTGAACTATTGATTTATGCAGATATCAAACTGTAACAATATTGATTTATTTAAATAAATATAAATCTTGTACAGCTTTGTTTACCGTAGTTGGGACATCTTTACGTGTAAATATCCATTTTTTTATATCACAAATATCTTTTTCGTGGGCAGAAATTTTCTAACCAAAACTTTTGAATTATCTTCGTTAAATTACTAAAAACTATTAAACAAGTAGTAATCGTAAAAAACTTTTTAAAATTTATTTTTTGTATTCTTATACAAAGAAGATATACATATTTTGGTCGTCTAATCGCGATATTGATATCATATTTTTAAACATTAAAAATATTATTAATAAAGATAAACTATAGATGTATCACAGAGATGAAGTTGTTATGGAAAAGCATGCGCGAAAGCCTTTTTTGGGCGTCCACAGGGATCAGTATTTTAACTGGCTTGAGTGATCACTTTACACAATTGAATGTCCACAGATCCCACCCAAGAACAAATATATATTATATCTATTAAATTAGTAATAATCTATAAAGTATATAACAACTTACTCTCTGTGAGACATTTATCTTAATTATTTTTTGATTGATTTGAGTGTTTTGAATTGAATGATTGAATATCTTAATTAATGATTATCCCTTTGTGGACAAAATCCAGAATTGTGTTGTTAGAACTAATAAAAATAATACAACAATATTCTTATACGCATGTTCCCAGAACATACACATAAAATATTGTTAAAATAAAAACTGGTAAATATTGTTAACATACAAAATAAGTTAAAAAATTTAATATATTGATTTTTCATGCGAATTCTAGTGCATATTTCGGAAGAATATCGTGTACATTAAAAATAATATTGCCTGATACTCCACTTTAAAAATGTAGAGGTATCATTACCAGCTGTGAAATCTATGTATAATATTTCATTGTATAATATTATTCATCTATGTATAATATTATATTGAGAAAGGACTAAGGATGTTTCTAGCATAGTCCAATCAAAGTGCGGAAATTTCCTAGAATTGGAATATATATGTTGTGGATCAAGTGATTAATAGGACATTATTTATAATGATAATAACTGTTAAAATAATTATATTGACAGGGCATTATGAATAATGTCCTTCACCTATCGGCCAGAATAATAAAAAAAAAAGTGTTTTATGTTAAATTCTTTTATTGTGTGACAGTATAATCATTAAACCTAACCTAATCTAACCTAACCTAACCTAACCAAACCTAACCTAATTTAACCTAACCTAATCTGGTCAGTGCGCGTCGTGCATTTGTTAGCGGTTCCCGCGTCCCGCCAGATGTACCTATTTAAAATATCAAATTACCCAACACCATTTGGCAATATTCATAATGCCCGGACAGTGTAATAAATAACTCAGTTTTAATAATTGTTTATCACATGGCCCGATTTGGGTTTTCATCTTTAATACTGTCTGGGAATTATTAATAATGTCCTATTAATCACTTGGTCCACGACATGCATACAACTTTTAAAAATTTGTTAATATGTAGATGTTCTTACGATGGAATTGGTGAACGTTGCATTGTGTAGAGTGATCACTTAAATCAGCTCATACAGGTTGTAAGCCCTGAGCCATCGTGTGAGAGACTTCCGTATAAGTTTTTCACATTCCTCATAGCTTCGTCTCTGTGAGACTTGAATAAAAATATTGTATAAATGTTGTGTTTAATTATCATAACATTTTATTGAAAACATTTTTTTGCCGGTGTGTACTTTCGCTTCCTGTTGGTGCACGATCTTGTTCCAGAATCGCGTCCACAATTCGAGTAATGCGTTTAATTATTTCTATAAGCATGCTGCAAGTGTGCGTGCGCGAACACCCATACCGTGACACGGCGCGCGCCGGCTCAGCCTTGGCAGTGACCTCCCCACACGGAAGTTCCGCCGGCGGTCAAATCAAGAGCCGTTATACCCGAATTCGCTGCATTTTCTGGTACAACCCGAGTCGACACGGGTACGCACAAAACACACCGAACCAAAAGGTGCAACTCTAACACCGCGATAAAATATCGAATACAACGCGAAGAAATAGATCTTTTCATTTTCCACCAGACAACTGGACGAATCCCTCGAAGGCGCGCGGACAGAGCTTTTCGACCTGTTCGGTGAAATTGTAGCGAATGGAGATTGCACTGTTAAACCGGATCTAAAAGAGATTCAAAACGGTGAAATTTTATACACCACTTAGCAAAAATGTACCTTATTTGCGTCCTTGTTGCACCCGCGACGCTGTGGCGTAAATGGGATTTTTTACAAATGCAATTGATTGAACTCGGATGTTTTCATTTGAGGATTGTTGTCGGAATGTTTCATTGCAGGGCTATGAAAGCGTGGGTCCAGTTAACGGGTTGCTCCCTATGACTGCATACAAAAGACCAGAATGAAAACCTGCCTCTCTTGAACCGGTCTGTTCAGGTAAAGATTAAACCTTAATTTCCAAGATATAATTAATTTTATCGATGTTCTTAAACGATACTCACCGAGAAAAATTTAATGGAACAATCGAACACTAATTATGACCATTCAACTATTCCAGATTTGTAGTGAAATTAAAATCATGTAAAAATAATAATATCAAAATTTCTGTGCAAATAATTGGGTCTCAGATATTTCTTTTGGTTTATTAATATTTTATGAAATATTTAATATTACAATCAGCTCACCTTAATAAATAGACATGAATTAACGTAAACTTTGGTCCACAACCCGATACCATGGCTGGTACTAAATTTCAATACGTTTGACTTGCTTAAAAAATTTCTACGTAAATTTTGAAAACATATGAAAAGGTCCAACTAAATTCTCTTAAAAAGTATAATGTCTTAGTAAATTAGCCGCACTTTTTTACAAGAAGGCATTTTTACTAAAGGGACTCAGTTTGGATCTGTAACTGCAGTATTAATTTATCTTGAACAAACGCGAGAGAGGACATTCTTCCGCCGTGATCCACCCCCTTCACTAAATAATGAGTTTAGTTCATCCCTTTAAATTTTTATACTCTGTGGCAACGCACATTTTTCGCTCATTATTTTGATAAAATAAGTAAATAAATTGTTCCAAAGAAATTAAGCATGTATTTTGAGCTTTGGCCGGAAAAAACTAGAAATTATGTAGGTAGGTACATCATACAAATACATGACATTCATGTATTTGAAACATAGTTTCAAAATAATTTAGAAACTCAGTACGTCTAATTAATTATTTTACCGATAAGCTGAAAATCATCCCAAAAATATTCCATTCATTTATGAGTTTAAATTTTGCGGTATAGAAATATTTTATTCCTCGTTGCAAGAAGAAAAATGAATGGAAACATTGATCACAACGGAGGATGATTTTTAAATTAATTATTGGAAGGCATCTAAAAAATGTGCAATAATATTAATTAATGTTTGTATCTACTAGTATATAGGCAATTTTTATTGCAATGTTAATTGTAATTATACTGAAAGTAATCGTTGTATTAAAATGGCAATTATCGCTTGATATATTTGACGTCTCATAGAAAACTGTACGCAGCAGAGATATGATAGCAATTAAAATAACTTTCATCATTTTGGAATCTATTTTGAAGTCATTTCTACGTAAATATTTGATATTTAGAAATTTCGTAACGAGAATGATTATCATGCATTCATTCATATTATTTTTACGTTCCCTTTACGTCACGTATGTAATGTCGTTAGTAAAATTTGTCAACACAATTGTTGGCTGAAAAAAACTAATCATAAGCTTCACTTTTACTTTCAAGAGAGTGAAATTTGATTACGTCGGGCAAAAACGTATTTTCACAATTTTCCGGTCTTTGCGTACGTGCCTAAGGTTGATGAACATTATGCAATCATTATTGTAATTGTTTATACCAAGACAACACACAGTTTTCACTAAATTCAGCTTACTTAAAAAAACAACAATAATAACACAAAGTGTGGGGTTTTAAAGCAAAGGCAGCAATATCCAAAAAATTAAAAAAATGTTTTGAATGCACTGTTTTGAGTCACCGAGGATTACTAATTTAAAGTACACTGAATTTTCGATTTTATATATGTATCCCTTTCAAAATATGTTTCTTATAAATTTATAGGCTGTGTTTCCTATAAAATGTCGAATTCAGTAATTTATAAATTAGTAATCCTTGATGATAATATAATTTTTTTGTATATTGCTGCCTTTGCTTTTTTATCCCACAAGTAATGTATTGTATTACAAAGAAAATAAAATAATATAAAAAACAAGCATTTTGAAAATTATTTTATGTAGGTCAAAATATTAAAAAACTAGGTTTGATTTTGTATCATCACAATCATAAAAATATTTAAAGTGGTTTTAATACCACCACCAAAATATATAGACATGAACTGGTTGGTTTCAATACGTTTGACTTGTTTAATTAAATTACTAGGAGCTTGTAAATTAAAAAAAAAAGTATATGAAAATGTCAAGATAAATAATTTGTGCTTCGTTACAAGAAGGCGTTTTTACTTAAGATTGGGAAAAAATATTAAAAAAAGTCTATTATAAAAAACACTATTTATTATTTTTTTTTATTTCCGCTGTGACCCAACCCCTTTTCCCGTAATCTCTAAATTTGTATACTCAGTGTATTTTATGGGTTTAGTAGTTTTTTAAACACAGAATATGTAACATTTTGAGTTTATCCGGGTAAAATGTGCCACAAAACAGCATTAGAAAACGATTTAGAAAAATTGTGTTATTTTTTAATAGCAAGTAAAGCGTGTGTTATAATTATCATTATTACTTATCTACTTATTAAAGCCCTTCAGGGCTTTTACAAAAAATAAAGCAAAGTTATTCATGTCAAGTATAATATACAATTACAAGGAAGAATATACGACAAGCGTATATAAATAAAAATAATATTAACAAAAAAGTAAGTAGGTAAGTATAAAAAAAGTTAAAGCAATGGATGTAAATGACACGGACGTGTCGAAAATCATCGAAAAAATAAAATAAGTATCAAGTGAATGAAAAAAAATTGTTTAGAAATTATTACATAGTGAATGTCCAAGAAATACAAACAAAAAAATATATAGAGTAGAAAGCAAGTACATAGCAATAGCACAAGCTTAAAAATGCATAATATAAAAAAATTACACAACACACAATTTTTTAGTGTCTAAATAAAAGGAATGTACAATTTCAACAAAACCAATTTACAAGATACAATTATAATGTAGTTATATATTGAATATTACTTATAAAAATACATGTATAACCATTCGATGCACTTAACATAGGTATCAAAATTTACGATGTAAACTGTTTTTATTTCCATCTAAACGAAAAAAACAGAATCAGAACTTGATATTCAGACAATGTTCGTAGACACTAAAGCAAAATGTAACAACATGTTACGCGTTTTTTGCATTTATCTCTAAACTGTCAAGGATTATTAGTTGAACAGTTAATAATGTTGTGATTAACATATTTATGGGATAATCAATAAGGTGATAGATAATATACATTCATATTTGTATCTTCACTTATACATTCTACTTCTGAATAATAATAATAATTAAAATAGAGCTACAGTGATTTATTTCAAATGTTAAGAATCTGCGAGCAGACTAAAATCCACCGTTAAGATTTGAACTTGGGTACGGAATTTGCATTCGTAAGCTCGTTATATAACGAAGTGTAGTTTATGTACCTTCTTCCAAGTCAGCGGCGCGGCGGCCGTAGTATGATAAAAATTTTGTTACAAATCTTGATCATAATACTCGGAACATCTGATATGAAAATCGAATGAAAAAATTTCTTATGTATCTATTATAATACAAGAGACGTATCTGGTACTGTAACGATATTGGCCTATTCAAATAGACATTGCTGAAAAATTATACGAAAATATCTATCTGCTAAAGTTTATAATAAAGAGAAGCTTCACAAACCGTTAAATACTCTATAATTAAATATTTGCCGGATAGGTAGGTGCGGACGAGCCTTATTATTTCTCACGCGGGCGTGTAAAGCAGGCTTTATGTTATTTTGTTTAACGAGATTGTCCAATCACAGACGCGGGCCGTGTGCACCGAATCTGGCCAGTCAGGAACGTGGATCCGCGGAACGAATTCGGCGAATCAGAGGCTTTCTGAGTTAGACTTTGACTTTTACACGCTAGTTGGAATCAAAGATGGCGCGAGATAGGGACTATTTTTAGGCGTTACAAATTAGAAAGGGGCACTTGAGTTTTCAGCTTGAAGGTCGGCGGAGGCTTTGTCGAGGAGAGTCAGTAAGGAAGATAATTTGGCTGGATCGAGGAAAAAGCCAGAGGTTGATAATAATTCAAAGAGAATTGGAACAGTGAACAGCTAAGCATTTTCAATATTATTTATTTCTATTGCCTTTTTCGTGTATTCAATTTAGAACTTTCTGGATCGTAACAATTATTGATACATGTTGTGGATTGTTTTGTTACGTATTTTGGGCCTAGGGATAATTATTACTATACGCGCTTCGGATTTAATGTACAAGAAATCGTACTGTTGCTACGGTGATAATTCCAGCGGGGGAATTATTGCATAACGCTGATGAAATATGTAATTCTGTCGCTGTTCATATGAAAAATCATTTAAATTTGATATTCATATATTACCAAAGATATAAAGGCTTTAAAATGGAATACTTTACTGACGAAGGGTGTTTCGTGTTTGTTCGTGGGTTTTAAAATTCAGTATAATTATGTATATTCAATGTAGCGAGGTTCGGAATGTGCGAGAGGTTCTTCAGGGCGGATGTATTCTTATGCTAAAGAATGCTTTGTTATCTATACTGGCGATTGAATACACGGATTTCTATATGATTTGTATTGTTTGGAAATAATTGGGATCGGAGTATTTATGGGGTTTTGATATCACGATTGTCAGTGTGATATAAATTCAAATCGTACGAGGAATTTCCTACAAACAATATATTTTAAAAATGTTTCTGGATTTTATATTTATTTTATTAAAACATGAATGTGTGGTTTATTTGAACTCGTTACATGTTTGTATTGCGTATCATTAGGCAATCGTTGAAAACACGATTTGTTCCTATCAAGTTCTTATAAAGACGTGTTTCGAATTGTATATATATTCCGTAATCGCGATAGTTTTCATATGACATTGTTTTTATTCATTCAATATTAGATATTTGAAATGTTTTCTACAACATTTTCCATTATTGTGGGTCGGTTGCGGTTAGATCAGATCAATCTTCGGTCTTCTGTAGCCGTGATAGTTTTCATATGACATTGTTTTTATTCATTCAATATTAGATATTTGAAATGTTTACTAGAACATTATTCACTATTGTGGGCAGTTCGCGGTGTGTTCAGGGGTGGTTAACCTTCGGTCTTCTGTAGCCGTGATAGTTTTCATATGACATTGTTTTTATTCATTCAATATTAGATATTTGAAATGTTTTCTAGAACATTATTCACTATTGTGGGCAGTTCGCGGTGTGTTCAGGGGTGGTTAACCTTCGGTCTTCCGTAGCCGTGATAGTTTTCATATGACATTGTTTTATTCATTCAATATTAGATATTTGAAATGTTTTCTAGAACATTATTCACTATTGTGGGCAGTTCGCGGTGCGTTCAGGGGTGGTTAACCTTCGGTCTTCCGTAGCCGTGATAGTTTTCATATGACATTGTTTTATTCATTCAATATTAGATATTTGAAATGTTTTCTAGAACATTATTCACTATTGTGGGCAGTTCGCGGTGCGTTCAGGGGTAGTTAACCTTCGGTCTTCCGTAGCCGTGATAGTTTTCATATGACATTGTTTTATTCATTCAATATTAGATATTTGAAATGTTTTCTAGAACATTATTCACTATTATGGGCAGTTCGCGGTGTGTTCAGGGGTAGTTAACCTTCGGTCTTCCGTAGCCGTGATAGTTTTCATATGACATTGTTTTATTCATTCAATATTAGATATTTGAAATGTTTTCTACAACATTTTCCATTATTGTGGGCAGTTTGCGGTTTGTTCAGGGGTAGTTAACCTTCGGTCTTCCGTGATCACGTTATTTACTTATATGACAGATTGTTTTGCTTTGTTCGTTTAATATAAGTAATATCGTATTTTTATGAGTTACCGTAATTATTTATCTATATGATTTTATTATTGAGAGTGATGCAACGAATACTACTTTCATGAATACGAATATCAGGCCTACTAATCGGCGAATACGAATGCGAATATTTCCACCAAGGTGGGGGAACTTGAACATACTTGTAAATATAATAACCATGATGCAACGAATACTACCTTCATGAATACGAATATCAGGCCTACTATTCGGTGAATACGAATGCGAATATTTCCACCAAGGTGGGGGAGAACGCAAGCATACTTGTAATTATATCGTTTGTGTCTGCATGTGATATCATTGTACGGCGTAGATGAACTAGTTTGAAGGGGTTTATGTTCTGTATGTGCTCGGCGTAGAGGGAATAGTTTTCTTGTTTCTAGGATCTAATACAGTTTTACAGGTGCTGATATTGAATATATATATATATACAAGGAAAACACTATTTTGGGAATCACTAACTGGATGACAGATATTGCAGCACACATACACACAAGGAGGACGTTATGTTAAATACATGACTGGAAGGTTGTTATTGGAAAACACAGGCGCAACTAGAGGATATGGACAGTTTACAGAGAACTTCAACTTCTGTTGGGACCTTTTACTATTACTATTCTTTCGCCTTTTTTCTTAACCGTGGATGAACTAGATTGAGGGGGTTTATGTTCTGCATGTGCTCGGCGTAGAGGGAATAGTTTTCTTGTTTCTAGGATCTAATACAGTTTTACAGGCGCTGATATTAAAATATATATACAAGGGAAATGAAGGGCTACACAGGCGCTGGTAATTGCTCAATTTTGGAGAGGACCCGTTATATGACTTCGGATCTGGATGCCATCTCGGAAGCAGACCAACTACAGAACTAAGATAAGAACCTTTAATATTATTTATTCCTGATGTTTTCTTATGTGTAACAAATGGAATGTTCGTGCTATATAATTTGTCAGTGTCACATGGTCACTATTCATTTCATTACGTGGGTTCAGAGCCGACGGTAACGGACGCGGAAACAAATTAGTACTGATGTCGGGACGTAACGTCGGGATTATATCTTGATTATCTTTAGGATAGAAGCGAGGTCATCATACGTGCATTCTGCATTTCAAACGTTTTGCTAACATATATAAATACATATTATTGCGTTTTACAAATTGAATATGATCGCGGAAAATAGGTATTTCGCCCGGTTGTGCAATATTAACTTCCAACGTAGCATAATGAGATCTTATTACCGGCGCTAGACTCTTAAGGTTAGGCACGCGGGGATTATAAATGGGATAATGAACGAGAACCGAATGGGGAAGTTCGTCTCTTCATGGTCGGGAGGCGGGGAGTCGTACGTCTTTCACGCCCCGTGATCTTGGGAGGCTGAATTTCGATTGTGGAAAAAGATGAAGTTGGATCTACTCGCGTGGCAAGACAGGGTCGAATGTCGGAGCGCGCGTTCTCGGCTATGGAGTCTGATTAGATTGGAGAGACACCTTAGGTCAGGGACTAGGTAGGGCCATCTTAACTGTATCTACCCGGTTGTGACTGGGTTTTAAAGCCAAGAATTACAGGATGGTCTGAAGGTCTTGATGCGGTTACCCCTCTAACATCTAAGGGGAAGAACCTCTCACGTCTTTTCAGTCCCCTTGGTGCGACGAGCTCGGGCCCTGGTTATGAATGTATGTGAATGTAATAACTCCGTACACAAGGACGAGATAGGACGTTCCTCATGAACGAGAAATTATAAGATGCAGGTAGCAGTTCGACAATCAATACTTATGCTCGGGACCGCTTTAATGAACGAGATCTGTCAGCAGTTTAACAATCAACTTTATGATCGGGACCGCATTCAGGAGCACGATGGCATTACTAACATCATCATTCTCATCATTCACCACCTTTTCTAACTTGCTGTATACAGAGACCTTCGGGGTTCTCCCTTCCCGGCCAGCGAGAAACATATCAGGAACTTCACAATCAACTGTAATAATCATGCTGTTTTACCATCATTTAATATCTCTAGTCAATAAGACTACACCGTGGGATCAATCACATCAAATATATTTGGCGATGCTAACATGGCTCTGACTGACGCACTCAAGGGAGAGTCTTTTCCAGTCACCCAGTTAGTTCATTCAGCCCTTTAATCAGCAGTAAACATCATAATAATCCGGCTCATGTAGCCGCAACGTGGGATCCTCATCATATACACCAGTCAATTTGACTGCCCCGCGGGACAATATACAAACCTTAATATCAGACGCGGGATTTCTTCCTGATATGTTTGTCGCCGGGAAGCGAGGACTTCGGGGGATTTCCAGCAGGAGCAATAGAGTCTCGGCTTGATCTTGGTCTGCAGCTTAGTGTGGGAGGTTATGTCTAAACAGGAGTTAACCACCGGATGCGGCGATGCTCTGGGGCCGCATCCCCCTCCCCCCTACAGGGGGGGGGGGCATCTAAAATCCACGTTTGAACAGAAGTGGTTAGACACTTCTTAAATTTCACTTACAAATCTGTATCTTCCATTCCCTTAGAATCTCGGGCTGCGATAATGTCAGACAAAGCTTGCCCTGAGCCTCTGTTGCGCCTAGTTGTTGTGAATATATATATGTTTGTCTTTCCCTACTATGTACTATGAACAGATTGAGCAGATTGGACAACGTGAGACGCGCTATCGGTAGGTTTCTTACTTGTGTTTTGAATATAACGTATGCTATTATATCTTGTAAATCTGTCATAAATGGGTGCCGCATGTGGTTGTGCTGACACTGTTCTAAGCTGCTATTATGAGATGTTGATAATCAATGCGGGCGGAATCTTTAGCGTATGCCGTTAACTTGGCAACGATTGTATTGTTTTATATTACAGTATTTTAACCCCGATGGTATTATAGTTATGGCGGTTCAATGTAAGGGAGTTTTGCTACTAGCGTTTATTCCTAGGCTACGCCGCATATAATTGGCTTTTAGGCCAACTCCGGACGTGGACGATATCGGCTATCTCTCATATAGGCGAAACTGTAGAATTCTAGAGCGGTTTCTAGAAGGACGAGTACGGATTGGTTACGTGCGTTTGTTATTTCCATAGTTAGGTAAGAATTCGATCTATATTAGTCTAGTCGCGTTAATAAGAATACGAATCTCACCACATATCAAAAGAATTTTGGAAAGCTACGGACACAACGGAGGGGGAATTTTCCTAACCGCTAGATAGATCACGACTGGCCAATTTTGAAAATATAAATTCTTAAAAAAAAATAATAAAAAAATAATAATATTAGCTTTCATGTAAATATACTTCCGAAGTTCTAAGTTCGACTTAAGTTTTTATCTAGAAGCTTAAAGCATAAAGTGTGTGCTTAAAAGTCACAAAAGTCGTAATAAAGCTTAATTCGGTAGCTTAAAGTCTCAAGCTTTGGGCTTTTCGTAAAACTTATATTATTAAACTTTATAGTTAGGTATTTAGCTTAGGTGTACAGGTGGATACGTTACAGTACGTCACTCTGGTATATATATTTTTTTAAGACGTGTTCCCGTGTTTATAGAATTACAAGTATGGAAAAATAAGCCAGGTATACAAGTGCCCACATGTTAATTAATGAAGGGAAATGCGCGGAAAAATGAATTCTTAACACGACGATTATACACGCCTGCGAGAGTGAAGACCAGTTTTCCGACGCAGACTTGTTGCATACTTTCGTCAGGCAATTTTAATTTTATTTTCGTAAGTATTAGTGGAAGAGACATCCATCTAATCGGTCAATGATATATCATGTACTATTTTTATGTACAAGTATGTCAATATATGTATGCATAATGAAACCACTGAAAGTTACATAAAAAACTATTATCAAAGTGATCTTTAAAAAAATCAACTTTCTCAATACAAATATTCTTCTTGGAATTCCCAGTTCCGAAAATAAAAATATTTACAAAAAAATCGATTCTACATATAATTAAAGAAAATATTAATACACAATTTGAAACAAACAAATACTTAAGATTAGAAGTAATGTTATTTCAAAATACCAAAATGAAAAACACCAAACAACATCAACAAAATTATATATAATTAGGAAAAAAATTTCAATAGCCCTCCTAGAGAAATTAAAACGATAACCGAAAAAACAAGTTAAATGAAAAATACAAAAAACACAATTAAATTAAAATAAATTAAATAAATAATTTTTTAAACACATGTGTACAAAATAAGTAATCACGTAAAAGTGTAAGTTCCTCTCCTAGCACAAGAGAGACTCCACCCCACTCCTCACGCCATCTTTTAGTCTTAAGTTTAGTATTAGTTACTGTTAAATATAGTATTAAATAAAAGAATACTTTCAACGTTTTACGTGGCTTTTAATTAGAGATTAACTACACATTAATTGACAAGAGGAAATGACAACTATATAGAAGAATCTCACACGTAGTGTTGTGCCCATCAATATAGAAGGGAAAAATTTATTATTATTACAACACTCTTACCAAATTGTAACCCTTCTTACAAAAATAAGATACAATTGAAAGTACATATATAAAGTTAACTTTTAAAAGTAGTGAGCACAACATCTGCTTATTTATGTTTAGTTACATAGTAGGTACGTTTTACTTTTGTATGTACATACATTTTTATTAATTAAAAAATACTGAAATGAATCAATTACATGTTTCAAATCACAAACTCTTACCTAACAAAAGTATTGTATATCTTATTGAATTGATAAAATTAAAAATAATCAATTAGGTTTAAACACTCCTATCTTACTTCTTAGGTACTGAAATTTATCTCTAGGTAAGGCTTTAGTGAATATATCAGCATATTACTCTTGGGTACATACATACTTTAAATTAATTTGTTTATCTGCATATTTTTCTTTAATAAAGTTATATTTAACATCTATGTGTTTGCACCGCTTATGATAGTCCACATTTTTAATCAAACAAATTGCACTTTGATTGTCTATATGTAAAGTCACTGAGTCTTGATGAAATGAAATTAATAGCCGTTTCAACCACATAACTTCTTTTGTAGTCGCACATGCTGCCATAAATTCAGCCTCTGTAGTTGATAAAGCAACACTCTGTTGATGTTGTGTTGTCCAGGTTACAGCAGCTCCATTTTTTATACAGACATATCCAGTTAAAGATCGTCGTGTGCATGTATCTTTCGCATAATCTGCATCACTATAAGCTTGTAGTTGATTGCTTTGGTGCGATGTGTAACACAAACCATAGTTTTGTGTTTCTTTTAGGTATTTCATAATTTTCTTCACAACATTCCAGTGTGTGTGATTATAACAACTTAAATATCGACTCACCAGACTGACTCCATATGTGATATCAGGTCTGTTTACAATAGCTAGGTGCATTAAGGATCCAACAGCTTCTCTATAGGGTATATCCTTGTCTGGTGCAGCTGAGTTCTTTTCTAGTGTAGTATGAGGATCTACTGGAATGGTATTACAGTTGGCATTCTGCATATTAAATTTACTTAATAATCTCTTAATATAGTTTGCTTGATGAATAAATATACATCCTTTAGACTTTTCTATTTGAAGGCCTACAAAGTTCTTTGGCTCACATATTTTAATATTAAAATTCTTGTTTAATTCACATATGACTACGTCTAACGATTCTCTTAAGCTTGACAGTAGAAGGCCATCATCTACATACAGTAGCAGGTATACTAAATTATTGTTTACATTGCCAATGTAAACACATTTATCGGCATGACTGCTTTTAAAACCAAATTTCTTAAGTAAACTATCAAATTTTTGGTTCCAGCATCTTGGAGCTTGTTTAAGGCCATATAGTGAACGATTGAGTTTACATACCACATTTGATGATGTATCTAAACCTTCTGGTGGTGCCATGTATATGTCCTCCTTTATATCTCCATACAAGAAAGCAGTTTTTATATCAAACTGAATCATCTCTGAGTTGTGTTGAACTGCCTCTGAAAGTAAAACTCGAATCGAATCATACCTAACTGTAGGTGAGAAGGTTTCATTGTAGTCTATTCCTTGTGTCTGTGAGCAGCCCTTGGCACATAGCCTGGATTTATATAGCGGACCAGATGGCAGGTCTTTTATTTTAAAAACCCATTTAGAGCCAATTATCCGTACTCCTGGTGGTTTATCCACGAACTGCCAGGTTTTATTTTCTGTATGCGCCAACAACTCATCTTTGATTGACTCCTTCC
>JADDOH010024386.1:0-74866 GCA_016648135.1 Agrypnia vestita | reverse complement strand
AAAACTTATATTATTAAACTTTATAGTTAGGTATTTAGCTTAGGTGTACAGGTGGATACGTTACAGTACGTCACTCTGGTATATATATTTTTTTAAGACGTGTTCCCGTGTTTATAGAATTACAAGTATGGAAAAATAAGCCAGGTATACAAGTGCCCACATGTTAATTAATGAAGGGAAATGCGCGGAAAAATGAATTCTTAACACGACGATTATACACGCCTGCGAGAGTGAAGACCAGTTTTCCGACGCAGACTTGTTGCATACTTTCGTCAGGCAATTTTAATTTTATTTTCGTAAGTATTAGTGGAAGAGACATCCATCTAATCGGTCAATGATATATCATGTACTATTTTTATGTACAAGTATGTCAATATATGTATGCATAATGAAACCACTGAAAGTTACATAAAAAACTATTATCAAAGTGATCTTTAAAAAAATCAACTTTCTCAATACAAATATTCTTCTTGGAATTCCCAGTTCCGAAAATAAAAATATTTACAAAAAAATCGATTCTACATATAATTAAAGAAAATATTAATACACAATTTGAAACAAACAAATACTTAAGATTAGAAGTAATGTTATTTCAAAATACCAAAATGAAAAACACCAAACAACATCAACAAAATTATATATAATTAGGAAAAAAATTTCAATAGCCCTCCTAGAGAAATTAAAACGATAACCGAAAAAACAAGTTAAATGAAAAATACAAAAAACACAATTAAATTAAAATAAATTAAATAAATAATTTTTTAAACACATGTGTACAAAATAAGTAATCACGTAAAAGTGTAAGTTCCTCTCCTAGCACAAGAGAGACTCCACCCCACTCCTCACGCCATCTTTTAGTCTTAAGTTTAGTATTAGTTACTGTTAAATATAGTATTAAATAAAAGAATACTTTCAACGTTTTACGTGGCTTTTAATTAGAGATTAACTACACATTAATTGACAAGAGGAAATGACAACTATATAGAAGAATCTCACACGTAGTGTTGTGCCCATCAATATAGAAGGGAGAAATTTATAATTATTACAACACTCTTACCAAATTGTAACCCTTCTTACAAAAATAAGATATAATTGAAAGTACATATATAAAGTTAACTTTTAAAAGTAGTGAGCACAACATCTGCTTATTTATGTTTAGTTACATAGTAGGTACGTTTTACTTTTGTATGTACATACATTTTTATTAATTAAAAAATACTGAAATGAATCAATTACATGTTTCAAATCACAAACTCTTACCTAACAAAAGTATTGTATATCTTATTGAATTGATAAAATTAAAAATAATCAATTAGGTTTAAACACTCCTATCTTACTTCTTAGGTACTGAAATTTATCTCTAGGTAAGGCTTTAGTGAATATATCAGCATATTGCTCTTGGGTACATACATACTTTAAATTAATTTGTTTACCTGCATATTTTTCTTTAATAAAGTTATATTTAACATCTATGTGTTTGCATCGCTTATGATAGTCCACATTTTTAATCAAACAAATTGCACTTTGATTGTCTATATGTAAAGTCACTGAGTCTTGATGAAATGCTTTTATATCAATTAAAAGCCGTTTCAACCACATAACTTCTTTTGTAGTCGCACATGCTGCCATAAATTCAGCCTCTGTAGTTGATAAAGCAACACTCTGTTGATGTTGTGTTTCCAGGTTACAGCAGCTCCATTTTTTATACAGACATATCCAGTTAAAGATCGCCGTGTGCATGTATCTTTCGCATAATCTGCATCACTATAAGCTTGTAGTTGATTGCTTTGGTGCGATGTGTAACACAAACCATAGTTTTGTGTTTCTTTTAGGTATTTCATAATTTTCTTCACAACATTCCAGTGTGTGTGATTATAACAACTTAAATATCGACTCACCAGACTGACTCCATATGTGATATCAGGTCTGCTTACAATCGCTAGGTGCATTAAGGATCCAACAGCTTCTCTATAGGGTATATCCTTGTCTGGTGCAGCTGAGTTCTTTTCTAGTGTAGTATGAGGATCTACTGGAATAGTATTACACTTGGCATTCTGCATATTAAATTTACTTAATAATCTCTTAATATAGTTTGCTTGATGAATAAATATACATCCTTTAGACTTTTCTATTTGAAGGCCTACAAAGTTCTTTGGCTCACATATTTCAATATTAAAATTCTTGTTTAATTCACATATGACTACGTCTAACGATTCTCTTAAGCTTGACAGTAGAAGGCCATCATCTACATACAGTAGCAGGTATACTAAATTATTGTTTACATTGCCAATGTAAACACATTTATCGGCATGACTGCTTTTAAAACCAAATTTCTTAAGAAAACTATCAAATTTTTGGTTCCAGCATCTTGGTGCTTGTTTAAGGCCATATAGTGAACGATTGAGTTTACATACCAGATTTGATGATGTATCTAAACCTTCTGGTGGTGCCATGTATATGTCCTCCTTTATATCTCCATACAAGAAAGCAGTTTTTATATCAAACTGAATCATCTCTGAGTTGTGTTGAACTGCCTCTGAAAGTAAAACTCGAATCAAATCATACCTAACTGTAGGTGAGAAGGTTTCATTGTAGTCTATTCCTTGTGTCTGTGAGCAGCCCTTGGCACATAGCCTGGATTTATATAGCGGACCAGATGGCAGGTCTTTTATTTTAAAAACCCATTTAGAGCCAATTATCCGTACTCCTGGTGGTTTATCCACTAACTGCCAGGTTTTATTTTCTGTATGCGCCAACAACTCATCTTTGATTGACTCCTTCCATTTTGCTGCATTCACATTATCTGCAGATATTGCTTCACTATATGTCTGAGGGGCGTCCTGCTGATCTGAACTGTCATCTGTACATATGTAGGTATTATAAGTATTACTTGCTTTATTCATTACATTCTTTGATCTTGTTGTAACATTTGAATATCTTTCAGGTCTATTGATTCCTCTGGTTCATATAAAGATCCTTCATCAGAGTTGAAGGACTCATCGGTAGTTATATTTTGATCAGAAGATTCTAGAGTTGATTCGCTATTAATAGATTCATTATTGTACATAAGACTGTCTGAGGTAGATTCTGACAACGGCAATTTAATGTAATTTCTCATAACTGAATTTTCTAAGAATATTACATCTCTACTGATTAACACTTTCTTAGTTTTAGGATCAAAAAGTCTGTAACCTTTGGTCTGTTCACTGTAACCTATGAATATCATTTTAGTCGCTTTTGCATCCCATTTCTTAACCTTTTCTTTTGGGGTATGAACCATCGCTTCACATCCAAAGATTTTTAAATTACTAATATTGGGCTTCTCACCGGACCAGATTTCTTCAGGAGTTAGAAATGCCAGTGCTCTGGTTGGACAGCGGTTGGTGATGTAGGCTGCTGTCGAAACTGCTTCTGCCCAATACTTCTTCTGTTATTTAGCATTTAATAGCATACATCGAGCTCGTTCTAATAGTGTTCGATGCATTCTTTCCGCTAGCCCATTTTGTTGGGGCGTGTAAGGTGAGGATGTTTGATGAATAATTCCACATTTTGTTAGGAAAGATTTAAAGTCATTACTTAGATATTCTCTACCATTGTCTGTGCGTAAAATCTTTATTGATAAATTAATTTGTTTTTCTACCATGGCCTTAAATTCTTTGAATTTATCAAAAACATCTGACTTATTCTTTATTATATAAGTAGTTACTTTTCTGAAGAAGTCATCGATGAAGGTGACGAAATAGTGCGCTCCTCCCAGTGACTGGACTTCCATGGGCCACAGACGTCAGAGTGTATGAGCTCCAGCAAACGTTTAGCTCTGGATCCTTCTGAAGGGAATGGATTTCTTGACTGCTTTCCCTCTAAACACGAAATACATACACCTTTGTCCTTGTTTTCAATTTTCACTCCAGTACTTTCAGATAATTTGTTTAGATCTTCAAAATTCAAATGTGCCATTCTTTGATGCCATAAGTAGCCATCATTTCTTGCAGTTGTAGATATGTATGCTGGAACACTTTGTGTATTGAGCCTGTACATATTATTTGTTAACTTTGCATTTGCCACTTGTAGATTATTTTTGTTAAATATCTGCATCCATCTTTGTCAAATTTAACTTGACAGCCATTTTGTATGATTTGACTTACAGAAAGAAGGTTGGTGGCTAGTTCAGGAACATAAAGAACATTCTGAACTCTTATAGTTTCAGACTTGCCATTATTCATAACATGTAGATTTACTTTACCACATGCTTTCACAATAAGTTTCTTATCATCAGCCACTTTGATAGTGTTGACCGGAGGTGGTATTTCATCATAAAGCCAGTCACGGTGCATTGTTAGATGCATTGATGCCCCTGAATCTATAAACCATCCATTGTCATTCGTTAATGAGGCAGAAAATACGGCCACATAGCCCGAGTTGTCATTAGATTTATGTTCCTTCTTTTTATTCCTGCAATTCTTACTTACGTGTCCATAATTGTTGCATATATAGCACCTTGGACCTTTGTTGTGTTTGTTTGTCTTTTCTGAAGCTTGTTTGGATTTCTGCAAGTTAACTTTGCTTTTGTTAACATACAGCGCAGAAATATCTGACTTTCTAACATCTTGCAGAAGCTTTGTTTTAACAGAGTCAGCCGTAATCACCAAACCCGAGCTTTCTAATGCCATAATCATTGGTTGATACAGATCTGGTAACCCTGCCAGTAGTAAGGTTCCCAGCCATTCATCATTTACCATAAATCCTATATTTCTCAATTTATGAGCAGTAGTCATTATTTTATTTATATAATCTTCAATGTTTTGGCATCCATCTAACGTGGTAGTTATCAGATCTCTCAACAGCCCAACTCGGCGTGTCAGTCCGTTGTCATCGAAAGCCTTAGTTAAATTATCCCATACCTCTTTCGCCGTTGTGGCTTCTTGGACATGTATATAGTTGACAGGATCTATTAATAATATTATTTTTGACTTTGCTTTTATATCCTTTTTTATGTCAACTTCTTCACCTGCCGCCGGTGCGACACAATTCCACAACTCTTCATGTTCTAGATACGTTTTAACTGTGAATTTCCAGGTGGGATAATTTTCTCTCCCAGTCAGCTTTTCTATCATAGCTAGTGTATTGTTGAAAGACATCGCTTCCAATAACAAAAGAAAATTTTCAACGCCACGTGATCACTTATAGGTTAAAACGCACAACTCTTTTTGATTTTACTATTATTAATTTCGACTTTTTTTTAAAAAAAAAACTTATTTTGCATTAATTACGTGGGTCTGGGCCCATAACCTGTTAAATATAGTATTAAATAAAAGAATACTTTCAACGTTTTACGTGGCTTTTAATTAGAGATTAAGTACACATTAATTGACAAGAGGAAATGACAACTATATAGAAGAATCTCACACGTAGTGTTGTGCCCATCAATATAGAAGGGAGAAATTTATTATTATTACAACAGGTTTCATATCATTACAGTAACTAGATTATTTAATCATAGAATAAATAACCAAACCTACGATGTTTTAAAAATGAAGAAAATTGCTCCACTTTGTGGGCCTTTTATGACTGAATGGCCTTGTGAGATGTCTTTTTTTTTCGATAATATTATTAAGTAAACGACTATCCTAAATTAATCAAAATTATTGATAAATGTCAGTTTGTTTACTTTTTTCACTGTTTTTAAAAAATATTTTATTTTTGGGTGGTTTTTTCATCTCTTTTTATAGTTGACGACTTTTTATTTGTGAATAAATTAAAATAATCGATATTATTACTTTAAAATTAATATAATAAAAATCAAAAACTTACTCAAAATTTCATATTACTGCTATTTAATCAAGGCACTGCGCGTGTCTTAAATACTTTGCGTACTGATTAAATAGTTAAAATCAGGAATATCGACAAAGATTTTGAGTTTTATTGTTTTTATTTTAAAATAATTATATTTATTCTTTTGTTTATTGAAGTATAAAAGTTGTCGACCATGTAAAAAGGGTTGAAAAAAAAACACAAAAAAAAAAATTTTTTTAAAAAAGTAATTTTTAAAACATCAAATTTAAGTAAACAAACTTGACAGATTTTCTAATAATTTTAATTAATTTAGGATAATTGTTTACTTTGTAATATTATTAAACAACAAGACATCTCACGAGGCCATTCAATCATAAAAGGCCCACAAAGTGGAGCAATTTTTGTTCACTTTTAAAACATCGTAGGTTTGCTTATTTATTAAATGATTAAATAATTTAGTTTATGTAATTTTAATAAAATATCTTCATTTAAATAATATATGCAACCTGATAAATTTTAATATGATATCTTTCCATACAAAAATGTGATAACAAACGCAAGAGAATATATGTGAAAAAATTGTGAAATTTGCTCACTTTGCAAGACGATCGCCTTAAGCGGTGCATTAACTGAACAGTCAAGCCAAAAATGATACGAAATATTTATTTCTGGTGATTTTTATTTATACTCAATCTGGAAAATTGATTATAAATTTTGAATGGAATGATTAACAAGAATTTACTACAAAATTCATATGAATAGGCAGTAAGTTGGGTGTTGATCATACAACTTTTTTTTACCTTATTCTTTTCTAAGCTCGATTTTTGGGCACCGCTTAACCTATTGAAAAAAAACTATCTATGTCCATGATAGATATAGATCTATCGATCCGACAAACGAGAAAATAATTTTTAAAGTGATTGTGGTAGAGGCCAAAAAGTCTGAGTAATAATTTGATAGAAAAATCAATGGTCTCCAGAAAAACAAGCTACACTAAGTAGACCTTCACCAAAGTAGAGTAAGGCTGTTGGTGAAATTGCAGAAGAAAAGGCAGAACGATTATTTATTTCGGAACGTTAGTGCTAGAAATTTCATTATGGAATACGCACAATAGAATACATGAGCGGCTTTGTTGTTACCCCTCATCATGATAAATGCACTATGAGAGAAAATTGAAGCAACGTGGTAGGAAATTCTGAGGCATCCTCCCTGATCTCCCGATCTTGTACTTCGCATGTAATAAATAATAAAGGAAATTTAATTATGGAATACGCACAATAGAATACATGAGCGGATTTGTTGTTACCCCTCATCATGATAAATGCACTATGAAAGAAAATTGAAGCAACGTGGTAGGAAATTCTGAGGCATCCTCCCTGATCTCCCCACCTTGTACTTCGCATGTAATAAATAATAAAGGAAATTTAATTATGGAATACGCACAATAGAATGCATGAGCGGATTTGTCGTTACCCCTCATCATGATAAATACACTATGAGAGAAAATTGAAGCAACGTGGTAGGAAATTCTGAGGCATCCTCCCTGATCTCCCGATCTTGTACTTCGCATGTAATAAATAATAAAGGAAATTTAATTATGGAATACGCACAATAGAATGCATGAGCGGATTTGTTGTTACCCCTCATCATGATAAATGCACTATTAGAGAAAATTGAAGCAACGTGGTAGGAAATTCTGAGGCATCCTCCCTGATCTCCCGACCTTGTACTTCGGATGTAATATCAATGAAAAAAAATCATTAATTAATTACGTGTAAAATAGAAGGATTGTATTTTCGTCAAAGTCAATGCCATTTTACAAAGCTGAAATAAACAAACTTCTGATAACTGTAGTATAGCTACACGTATATGTGGGTATTTTCATATATAAAACTTTCTTTCTTTGTGGGCATTTGTTTGGGCTTATGGCCCATGTAGGCCCATACAGACCTAAAGAAAGTTTGGGCCAATATGGGGATTTTTCATTTTCCGCGTAAATAATTTTTCTTCTGAGCTATTTTCTCTGGAGAATTACGTGATATCATTGTACAATATAATACAAATTATGTTCATACAAAGTTCACGTATCAAAGGTTGTTTACGTTAAAGCTGCAAAATTTGCATAGAAAATGAAATATTGTGATTTGCCTTATATAATACCTGTCGTCTGTATTTTTATAAAGCAATACAATCATTGATTACTTTGGCATAGTCACGGAAGCTGTGCCTCTGCATGCAGATTCTCAATTGTTTTAATATTTCAAGTTATTTACTACGGAAAATTAGCTTCGTAATATTGCTGGCATTGAATTAATGTGAGTGTAGTTGGCAATAAATAAAATTGGTTAATAAATAATAAGCAAAGTGATGTTTACTGTACTTAAAATAAAACCGTATTTTCTGCACAGTGCCATGGTTGTGTATTATTCCATGTTTTTTATATATGGGACGTTTATATTCGTTCCTCCTCCAGATTTGGTCCAGGATAATTGGAAGGACTCGATTATTAAGGGACCTGTACAATTTTTGACTTTTTGGAATATGGTGAGTGTAACGAAGACTACACATATTTTTGGGAACTTTAAAATCTGGTGTATTTTGTTTTGAATGCAAATATTAATAATAAATCTAAATTAGCCACAGCAAAATTTCCAATTGAAGAGTTAATTGTTGTGAAATGCAAAGAAAAAATTATACCATTTTGAGATTTACAAACTTTTTTATTTTAAAAAGTAAATGTCGGAAAATCAAATATCCGTTGATTTCATTTAAATAGGTGGCTATTGTGAAAAAAAAAACATTAAATCTAAATTATTTTTACAAAATATTATAATTTTTTTTTAATGTTTATTGCGTTAACTTTGTGGTTGACTTAATTATTTATTTGAATTAATTAAACAACTTTGTATTAACCACTTAACTAGTAACTCTATGTATACCGGTTTCGATACCACTGTATCTTCATCAGGACGGACACATACTAATTATCCATTACTTATTCTAGCAAACAAATCAATTCATAACGCAAATCATAACTGTAGCCACGCCCCCGTTCAAAAATTGATTTGTTTGTAGAGTCAGTAATGGATAGTTAGTATGCGTCCGTCCTGATGAAGATACAGTGGTATCGAAACCGGTAGACGTAGAATTACTAGTAAAGTGGTTAATACAAAATTGTTTGATTAATTAAAAATAATATTTTTAATTATTTTTTTCCCGTTATCAATTTCTAAACATATATTTTTTTTAACTAGAACAAAGAAAAAAAAATCTTTTGATTTTGTGATATAATAAAATATTATAAAATTGTATTTAGTTTTATACTGTCTTGAGTTTACTTTCTTTTACAAATTCATAAAAACGTACCCGATTAAATTAATAGACGAACATATTGGGATAGGTTAGTTTTATTTAAGTAAGTTAGGTGGTTAGGCTAAACAAAAGTGCAGTATGTGCCTTCAGTACTGTATAGTATAAGATCCTGACCCCTTTTTTTCCTAGAGCAATCGCAAATACTGCATCTGTGCTTAAGGCTGGACATTCACTGCAAATGCATATTTCGGAGTTTTTTAACGAAAATGTGGGTTTTTATTATTCATTTATATCAGAACGTATATTTTAGACTGCAATTTTTTTAAGGTATTAACTTAATAAAATAATAATAAGTAATAACTTATATAAAATATTTTTTCTTATATAAAACTAATAAACTGAACATTATTTATAATAATTAACAAAATATAAGCATTAATCGACAGACCACGACCAAAAAAATCGTTTTTAGTGTCCTAGACGGCACAAAGTTTTAATGAATATTTATATGTGTGCATAATATTTTTTTTCATACGTATAAAGTATACTTCATTATCTAGAGTCGGTATAAAGGAAATTAGGAAATATTAAATATTAATAAAGTTATAAAGTTTTAAATTTGCACGAAATGTTTACGTTTTTTGTTGATTTTAAAACGCTTTTTATTTATATAAAGATATGATTTTAAACAGTTTATTCTATTTATTCCCGTATTTTGAGGCTTTACATACTAAATAAAGTTAGTTTTTTTATATAAAAATACCTTAATTATTATATAAAAATAAAAATTCCAAAGTATGAAATGTGCCAATAAATGACGTAAATATAAAAAAAGAATGCTTTCTGGCATATTCGGATACATAAGAGTCTCTTCCAGATTATTCTAGTCCGCCCGGGACCGGGTATTGATTATGTGCCACTCTCCTCGATTTTTAATATACAGTACAATGATTTGATCGCCTACTTTTTCTCTATTGCTACCCAATACTTTCGCTACCAATATTTCCTTTCAGACAGCAACGTGGATAAATGTGCTACAACTATATTTTTTTCCAGATATTGCAAGCCGTCTACTTCCTCATAGCGTGGCTCGACGATGTGTTCAACTCTGATGACCGCGTGGCGTCCAAGGTTCCAGCCATCAGACGTACTAGAGATTACATATTTTGCTCCTTGCTTTTTCCGGCTGCCTTATTTATCGGAGTCGTAACGTGGACTCTTACAGCTATCGACAGGAGATTGATATTTTCAAAAATAATTTTGAAATACTTCACATCATGGTTTAACCACGTGCTGCACACCAATATCGTCGTGTTTATTATTTTGGAAGCTGTTTCAACATTCCACCAATATCCGGCAGTGAAAAGCGGGCTAGCCTCGCTAACAGTGTTAGTTACTATTTATATTATTTGGATGCTATTTATCTACTCGTATGCGGGATTTTGGGTTTACCCAATTCTGGAGGTGGTAAGCTGGCCTTGGCGAGTAGTTATATTCGCCGGCACTTTTGTATTAGCTTACATCTGTTACTTTGTAGGAGACTTTCTTAATAACTCAGTGTGGGCTGGGCATATATCTCAGTTGAAAAAAACAAGAAAAAGAGCTATGTAAGTGAAAAAAAAAAGTTAAAAGTGTATGTATTAACAGAGTGTTAATTAAATTTGTGTAAATCACTACCAGATTTTAGATCTACCGGTTACGAGACGTACCCGTCTCTTCGGCAGGAGCAACACTACACTACTATGTTCACAACACTATACACCACAACTATAGTATTGTTAACTTTTCATCAATATTTATCACATTAATATTGTCAAGGACAAGCATGCATTAACTAGCCTACATAACTATCAGGAATCTACGAGGGAGAATAGTGGGTTTTATCAAATCTTTTGTGAAAGTTAAATTGAACAAAGGGCTGTATGGAAAATTGATTTGGTTATTTATTAGAGGTGCTTTATTATTCACCGCTTCCCTTATGTAAAAAAATTATAAATTATTTATTTCTCGACCTTTATTATAGGTATTTAATTTATGCTTTATGTTTTGACCACAGAGTATAAAAATTTATAGAGATGAACTAAACTAGATGGTTGGGTCACGGAAGAAGAATATCCCCCCTCACGAATGTTTAAGACATTTTTATGCCGCAGTTAAAATGTTTATTCTAGCAAAACGTATTTTTAACAAAATACATTGTTTTTACTTCCTTTCTTTTAACTCGTGGCGTCTGCTTGCTTGTTTCCTTGACGAAAAAACTTTGTATCGATTTTTAACCCTTTTCCCGTGATCCAATCAAGCTGAAACTTTGCAAGAAGACTCGTGGCGACGATCAAAAAGATCTATCAAATTTTCGTTAAAAAATATAAATATATAATTATAGTATAATTTTGGATTTTTCAAATTTTTAATGTTTTTTCATACAAATCAGTAAGTTGTATGGAGATTCCGACGCATATGGTAGAAACGAAACCCGAAAATGAGAAAGGGAGTATTGTAAAAACTTGGTTTTTATGGGGTTTTTTTGTTTCGTTCCAAATGGAGTCTTATAATCACTCACTTGCCCGGGTCCAATACATTGGACTTTCGCAGAGATCCCTTGAAACAGTCATGTCCAAAAATGTGGACTTGCGACGGCGCGTAAAAAAACTTTTATGTATTGAAAAGATTTAAAAAAAACCCATCACGATAAAAATAAACAAAAAATTTGTTCGTGTAAGTATGGTTAATTCTTGATTACGCGATCAGGCGTCGCGCGACCGGCTGTTTGTTTCGGGGCAATCCAGACCATACTTGTTAAAATGCAGGGCAAGCGAGTGGACAAATAAAAATTGCCTTCATGTAATAAAGCGCGACTTATTTACTAAGATATTTTATTTTTTGAGAGTATTTAGTGTGACCTTTTCATAATTATATTTATATAACACAACAAATTTAACAATTGTTAAATTTGTTGTGTTAAATAATAACAATTGTTAAAATTTACAAGCTCGTGATGGGCTTTTTTAAACAATTCAGACATATTGGACCTAGTCGTGTCACCAAGCTCGGTGTAGGTACCAATAAATTTACGTTAGTTCATGTCTACGTATTTTGGTGCTCGGTGGTATTTAAGCAATTTTTAATTATGGATAAATTATAGGAGTCTCACAGAGACGAAGCTATTTATATATTAAGCCTGGTTTATATTAAGCCAGCTCGTACAGGTTGTACGCACTGAGCCATCGTATAAGAAATTCCCATCCACTTTTCTCATACAAAAATACCTTCGTTTCTGTGAGATCCTATAATTTATCATTAATTAATTATCATTATTCAAATCAATATCAATATCAAATAATAACATTAATCGAAATCCAGTAAGAGTGTTCTTAGAGGATACTTTCATGTAAATACCTAGAGTTGCAAGTAATTTTTATTTTCATTTCCATTTAAATTAAGTGTTTCACCAATTTGCAAAATGCTGAGGGGTAATGGCTGTTATTATATTTGAAATATGTCATATATTGCATTTTTTACCGTTTAATCGCGACTCGAAGACCAAGGAGAATGAATGCGCACCGAAAATTTATGAAATTAAAAATTTGAGGCGTATTTTTGCAGAACTAGAAAGTTAACGAGTTTTACGTTATGCTAAATGAGATGAACGTTTTGAGGTTTGTTAAGGCCCACTGGGAAATGTAGTGCCGACAGTGATGATAATCTATTTATCTATTTATTTATCTTTTTATCTTAAATATTTAGTTCCACACATAATGATGATGATTGAGACTCAAAAATTGTGTTGAAACTAAAAACACTAACTTTAATCAGTCCAAGAGGAAAAAAACAAAATCACATTTCTAAACTAGGCCGTGCAAATTTACAGGAAAAAGACATTCGCAAATAGGGAAAACTCAATAATACCGATTAAAGTGTAAAAAATTAAATATTATAGATAATGTTATGATATAAAACAACAAATTGAAAAAAATTGTTAAGTACATATTGATATTTTTTTACATAAATATATATTTACACTAACACAATGTTTTCTAAAAGAAATCGGCTACTTCAGATGTAGAACCAAGGTTGATGTGTTTAATATAAGGGTGTTTTTTTAGAGGCGTAAAATTTTAAATTGAAATAAAATATATAAAAATATTTTTAAAAAATGAGGGTTAAAATAGTTTAAATTCAGAAATGGCAGAGCATGCCAGAATGGAGGGACATAAGTTTGATTCGAAATTATTATATGGGTGCAATAAAGGAAGAAAGATGGACATCTTAGAGATTTTAGAAATAAATAATAATGAAATAAATAATAAAAATATAATTAACATCCAGATACCGCCCATAACCTCCCCACTCCTGTCCATTCTAACCTCGCCCCCAACCCCCACCACCATTACACCCACCCAATCCCTTTAAATTCTGTCTCGAATTATTTTTAATTTAGTTGTAAACGTGTTGTTATTGACAATGGGAGAAATCCCGAAAACGTTCTAACAATTCAAAATAAATATAGTGGAATAAAACAGTGTTGTTTACCCTCATTTTTTAAAAATATTAAAAATGAATTTCCACAATGTTACAAACAAAAAACTTGAACATTTATTTTACATAAAAATGTTTTTAATATCCATGAAATGGACTTTATTTGACAGATAAATTTACGGCATTCATATTTAAATATGATTTTGGCCATATGATTGTCGTAGCTGGCGCTTACGTAATCCAGATATCTAATTTTCACACACTCTTCGCAGTAAATCAGGCTGTATTACGACAATGATGCGTCAAATGTTGGCTTTCAAGTACTCAATTATTTCTTATTAATCGGCGTAGACATGCTGATAACTGGGATATTAACATTTTAATAATTGATGAAATCGCATTGACGAAATGTTGAAAGAGACAATGGATAGTGCAACTGGACTTCGCGACACTTCTAATCATCACAGTTGCCAAGGGATGACTAATATCAATAAAATACGTTTTGATTTATGCGATGGTTATTCTCGGATCCCCAATGCACGTGGGCGCATTCCCGGTAAACGAACCATAAACCAGCAAACAATTGAACGATCCTTTTTTCTGCAAATATCGCACATAATATCGTATATAGTTTTAAAAATATAAAAAATATTTATAGTCACGAAATTATTAAACTGCCGTCGTATAATACATTAAAAAACGAAAAATAATTTACCGAAATTACCAACCAGTTCAAGAAATTTATTTACCGGTAATTCGGTAATAGAATTTAGCCATATTTATCTGTAAATCGAATTAATGTATGCCCTGTTAATTATTTCCACTCAATACGCAAGTAATTAAGTCGAAATTACATTACTAAAAAGAATAATGTTAAATATTATTTGTTATTGATAAATGGTTGTGAATATGACGCAACGCAATTTGGGAAATTTTAATTTTTAGTTTTAAAGATGCGAAGTTTATAATAACGTTGCACTCACATTACCATAATAATTTATATCTGAATCTGAAAAGACAGCAAAACAATGTTTCTTTTAATTCTACCTAATATTTTACTACTACGCGTAATAATATCAGGCGTGCTAGATAAATTTGCAGAGATTTATACTGAAGCATCAATAATAGTCCTGTATAGGCTTGTAGTTTACTGTAGTCTAATCTCAAGAGATTTGAAAGGCTTGTGTAGAAAATATGTAGGTACCATATTTCATAAAATAAAAATATTCAAATGTAAAAATAATTTTAAATAAAGCAAATTAAAAGAATTCATAATATTGTTTTAATTTTTATGTTATGTTATAATATTCACCTGTATTACACGTTTTTTTTTAATTTTTATTAAATTTATTTGGTAAATGTACAAACTTAAGAGTGTATTCTTTATAATATAACTAATACACATTTATATTACACGCTTACCCACATTTAAGTGAGAATTTATTCTCGTGTTTAAAAGTGGGGGCGTTGTCATATATGTATATATCTATTATTAATGAAATCGTTAGTGTAAGACATTAGATTAAATAAGTAAGATATAGACAAAGAAACATTAGATTAAGTTATAAAAATTAAGACATTCAATTAAGTAAGTAAGATATAAACAATACAAGAATACAAAAATGTGAGACATTAGATTAAGTAAATAAGATATACACAAGGAAACATTAAATTAAGTTATAAAAATTAATAATTCACTTGTTCACTTAAATATTGTATATTTATAGTATAACTTCATATTTTTATTAAATGAATGTATTTATATTGAAAAAATTAACCTGCAGGCATAGGTGCATAGCAAGATGCCTGGTGGGTCTAATATTTTTAAGATTATGTATAGTTATAATAATAAAAAGTAGGATAAATAAAAATAATCTATATATTCCACTGCGTCAATCATATGTTTTCATCTCGAATTTTTGTACTAATATACCAGTCCTGACATAGGTAGGTATGCCTTTGAAACCTGGGTATTAACGAAAGCCCTAGAGGGATCCATTTCAGATTTTGAGAGAAGGTTTCTCAGAATAGCCTACGGTCCTGTGAGAGATCATAATGGTTGGCATGGAAGACATGTCTTCAGTTCCACCAAGGTGGGGCTTGAGACTTGCTGGTCACGTAGCCAGAATGGACCACGACAACCCTGTAAAACGTCCCACACTCTCCACACCACATGGACGAAGAAGACCAGGAAGACCCAAACTGTGATGAATGGACTGTCTGCGCTGGTACATTCATATTACGAATAACAAACTGGAATGGAGGAAACTTCTGGATTCAGCCAAGACCCACCCAGAGCTGTTGAGCTTATGATGATGATGATGATGATGTTATTCCTTTTAGTAATGTGAGATTTTTATTTAATTTCACATTTTCAAACAGCAGATTACTGATTTATTTATCTTTGAATACTTTCGAAGGGAAAATCGTACTGATAAATAATCTGCCACAGTCTCATCTCACTGAAAAGATAGCACGTCTGAAAATAAGATGATTTTACAAAAAAATAGTATGCATTCCTAAGGTGGCCGATTTGTTAAAAATATGCCTACAAAGCAACACTTTCACCCCTATTCAAAATAAAAAAAATACACTGGACCTCAATGAAAATGGTAACCCCTCCTATATCATTGTGTTGTACATGTTTAAATAGATATTAAAAAAAGAAAATTTGTTTCGATTTAGGGCGATTTTCACTTTGTTGCAATACTCCATCTGTAATGTTTTCACATGTTATCCAAATGCACGACGTGAGAAATGCTTTTTATTAACTATATTTATCGCTGTGATGGATTTATTAAATTTATTGTAGGACGTAAACCTTTTGAGGCCATATTTAACGTGAATCCCAATGCATTTGTTGTATTTGGCACAGATACGCTACTGAATACATTAAAATGTTCATTTAAGATAACAGTAGTATTCTGATTTGATTTGTAGACGTAACTCTAATTTACAGATACAAGTATATTGTATATAAGTGCTTATAACATGTGTGTTATCCTATATAATTTAATAAAAAAAAAACTATAATTGATGATATTAAGAAACAAGATACACAACTTCTTTAATCAATTGATTGGGATTTAAATATTTTTCCTAATATCTCTCTAAGGGTGTCGAATCACACGATACACGCGATGGCATATTAAGGGGATTAATCGAAAAGTAAAATTAAAAAAAAACTATAAACCCATAGATTACTAACGTCAAACCATTTCCATCTCTCTCTATCTGCGTTAGCACTAGTAACTTGTTATTGTGTGTGGGTTCTGGTGAAGATATAGCGTTATCAAAACATAGGCATCATAACGAAGGCATTAATAGTACAGAAATATTTTATAGTGCAATAAAAATAAATATAACTCAGTTATATCTGAAATAGAGAACATTGCATTGAATGATATCGGACATATTATAGTAGTTATTGTGCAAAACTGTGTTATTATTTCCTTTACGTTGAAGGAAACTTTGATACTGAGTTTCTCAAATAGTAGCATAGATGGCGCAGTTTTTATTTTAAATATTTCCAATGAAACGTAGTACCTATATTATAAATGTAATACAAATTTAACGTAGATTTCGATATCAATAAAGACAAAACTAGTGAGAAATTTTTATTTAAAATCTAGGGCTTTTATCCACATAATAAAATCACCGAAGTTTTCCATCCATAGAGAAACAAAATATGTATTATACTATTTTCACACCAGATGGAGGTAGCTTGTACCGTGCAACAAATTATCGTATTATTTGATGAAAGATCAATATTATTACGGCGAAGACCTGAATGTACTAGATACATTTTTTGTTCGTTGATAATTCTTGAGTTACGCGGTGCTACTTTGTACCTGAGGGATACGCGGTATGAGGACTTCATCGGAAAGTCAATCATGCGGGACTAATAGAGAAATTGAATAGAAGTCTCGCTTATTGACGACGCTCTGAGGATGATGCTTAATGGAGCCTGGAGGCTGGAGGCTGTTTATTTCCAAATAAACCCGGTCACGATCACTCATCCGGACTATTTGCCGTTAGTTACGGTGGTTCGTTTGATAAAACTTTCTCCGCAGTTGATGAGGTTGCCTTTGGGGTTTGTTCATGGAAAGATTTGATGTCTAGTTTAAAATATTTGTCGATAAAGGTCAGTATGTATCACTTGAGTTATTCTGTAATAGGTAGGTACAAGATGCATTCTTCGCGCTCAACTCTATATAGGTTCGCGTGTTTGAGATTTGTCATCATCATCAGACCGTGAGACTAGGCGCATACGCTCGATTATTGCCGCGACTAAACTATTGAAATCGATGAGCCACTCAACTTTTCCTCGACTAAGGGATAATTGTATCAATTTGGATTATAGTTGACGATTAGGCGTCTGATACACATGCTTATTTAGTGGCACGTGAGCATGCGCAGTATCGACTTTGACAGTGGCATGCTTATTAGTGGCATGTGTGTACGCACATTGCTAGAAATGAGCATGCCACTGTCATTCACCATAGAGAAGGGGTATCTTTGGAGCATGTGTGAACAGACTTGCTTATTTATGAGCATGCTTATGTCATTCGCGGGCTTCGCGGCTAGTATTATCAATGCGATCTTCTCAGTCCGCGACAGATGAAACAAATATGGCGCGTTGGGGAGATGATAAAACATTACTTTCGTGACTTATTATAGGAATCACGAATGTCTGTGGAATACTCGGTCACCGTTGTTTAAAAATAATATAGTGAGAAATAATGTTTACGAAACTTTATTAATAGGCATGAATGATTCAAATCTTACAATAAAAATTATATAAACTAAAATCAAAAATGTGCGGATGGAAACTCGGGAACTTTTTTGATTTATTGGTTCACTTGAATTTTCTATTTCAGTTTGCAAAGTTTCCATTTTGAACAAGAGCGTCTCTATTCTATGACAAGAGCATGCCACTAATAAGCATGTGTGTTTGATTGTTAGCTTTGGGCATGCTTATTTATGAGCATGCCACTAATAAGCATGCCAGTAATGAGCAAGTGTGCACAGTTGTTGGGGCATGCTTATTAGTGGCATGCTCATTAGCATGCCTGTAAAGAAGCATGTGTATCTGTACCTTTACAGTTTAAACCGTGAACCTCATTTAATCCGGTTCGCTTATGCACTACGTGCGATTTTTGGCGTTTATATCGTCATCATGACAAAATCGTTTTGATTCAATAATTCGATATTGAAGCGTACAATAATATATTAATACACACAGAATTTTCCAACGATCATATGATTATATAGTACTTTATCCTCAACAGGAAAAGTAATTTACTTAGACCGTGAACAATAGTTTCCTGTCGGAAGAAATGGATTTTGCCGCTAGGCATCGTTGACAATAAAATTGTTTTCTACATCTCATCGTATATCAGGTTTTGATAACTTTACATTTATATGCCACGGGATAGATGAAACGATGGGGAGCTGATGTATTTTGACACTACAATGTCGAAAAATGTAATAAAAACGATTCTGATGACTGACGTCAAAAATTGCGCACAGGGTGCACACTCACGGTCTTAACCGAGTTTACCAATATTTAAGGCAGGACTCACTTTGAGCGCTCGAAAAAAGGCAATTTTAATGAATTTTTTATGAGATTACGAATAAATATATTGATGTAGAGTTTATTAGGCTTAATAAATACACTTTTGACACATATAATTTTTTTTTTAATATTTGATGCACTTTGAACACAACGCCTCTATTAGTAGGTAAATCTGCGCTGGTGTTAAAATTTCAAAAATGGGCCATCTAAAACATTTAATTTTAAAATTTTTGGGTTCAATATATCAACTAGCAATCGACTGAACTATAATTATTTAAAAATTCTGATTTTTATTAATTTTTTGGCAACAAGCAGTGAAAAAATATGCATTTTTTTCCTTTTTTCCCCCCGCCATTTTATTACTTTTGTATGTAAATTAAAAATTCTAGTTCAGTCGGTTTCTAGCGATATATTGAACCTAAAAATATATTTTTTTAAATTTTCTGTATTAGACGGCCCATTTTTGAAATTTCAACACCAGCGCGGACCCACCTAATAATCGAGGCGTTGTTTTTAATTTTGTTTATGTATGTTAAAAGTGCATAAAATATATAATACATTTTTTTAGAGTAATTCAACAAAGTGTATTTATTAATCTCTGATTAGATAGTCTAGATCTTGTCTCCATATTGTTACTACTTTTCATTTGTCCTTGCTTTTGTTTTAAATTGCTATAACCTTTATTCTGATGTATTTTATGTTGTTCATGTTATGTGTTATATTTTATTTGACTATGTTCGTTAATTTTAATAAATAATTTTTTAAAAAATAAAAAGTCTTATAAAACCTACATCAATATCTTTATTCATAATCCCATAAAATAGCCTATTTTTCGAGGGCCCAAAGTACAATCCTGCCTTTTAAGCTGTGGTCGCTAGCTATACTCCAAATTGATACAATGGACCCTAAACTGTTAAATACTTGGAGGTGCTCATACAATCAATCAGTTTCCGTGGAGATCTCTCAACATTGGTGTACGTACTATAAAATAATAAACAGATAACCGTTTTGCTTTAAACGGAATGCAAAACAAAAGAAAAAAGCGATACGTGTACCTAATATAATAATATGTAATAAGAGGCAGATTGCTTAATGGAAAATTTAATCCGCTACATTCCAATCTGAAGGAAGACTTTTTCAAGTTTGATAGAAAACGTGAACAGAGTTTTAATGAAATAATTTCACTGATTGGTCTTTATATACAACATTTAAAAAAAATGAACTAGTAATGGTTATTTTAACCGGTTACAAATTGTTCTGTTGTTTGAGCTTTGTATCGATGATTGGTAAGTGATATATAACTGTTGTCTAGTACCGATGTCCCGTCAAATTGCGAAAAATCAGTTACCAATCATCTATCAGGTAAAAATTTCAAATAACCGGTACTGTGTATTCGGTCAAAATACCATCACTAAACCGAATAGACTGTTGTGGAGATAATGGGTAAGCTAATACAGGGTGTCTCATAGCTAGTAGCAAAAACTTGGGGGAATCTTCTTCATGCATAATTTTGAATAGAAAATATTATTTAAACCTTGGATGAAATGTCGACAGTTACGGAGATAAACGACATCAGATTTTGCATTTTTTAAGAGAAATGTTGACTTATTTTCAGTTAAATGTTGGACCATCACTACAGTGACTTACCTTTATTATAAAATATTAAAAATTTATTCACTTTGATACAAGTCAAATAAAATTATTAAAACCTTGCAGAAATTTGAAAAATATTATTTTTGTAAGATTTTTGTCATTTTGTTTGATTTGTATTTAAGGCGATCGTCTAGCAGAATGAGCAAATTTCACTATTTTTTCTCATATCTTCTCTTGCGTTTTTTTTAACATTTTTGTATGGAAATATCTCATTTTAAAATTTATTCATCAGGTTACATATATTTTAAATACGAATATCTTATTAAAATGTCATAAACTAAATTAAATAATTGATTAATAAATTACCAAACCTTCGATGTTTTAAAAATGAAGAAAATTGCTCCACTTTGCGGGCATTTTATGACTGAACGGCGTGTTGAGATGTCTTTTTTATTCAATAATATTACAAAGTAAACGATTATCTTAAATTTATTACAATTATAGCAAAATCTGTTAGTTTTTTTACATGCAATTTAATGTTTTAAAAAATACTGTTTTTTTTAAATATTTTATTTTTTTGTGGGTTTTTTCAACTCTTTTTACATGGTTGACAACTTTTTTACTTCAATAGTCAAAAGAATAAATATTATAATTTTACAATAAAAACAAAAAAAAATCAAAATCTTTTTCGATATTCCTGATTTTAGATATTAAATCAAGACGCAACGTATTTATGACACAATACGCAGTGCCTTGATTAAATAACTAAAATCTGAAATCGAGAATAATTTTTTGATTTTTTTTGTATTAATTTTAAAATAAAAATGTATTTTCCTTTAATTTATTAAAGAAAAAAAGTTATAAATTATTTTAAAAGGATTGAAAAAAACACACAACAAAATACAAATAATTTTAAAAACAGTGTTTTTTAAAACATAAATTGCATGTAAACAAACTTTTTCTATAATTGTAATAAATTTAATATAATCGTTTACTTTGTAATATTATTGAATAAAAAAGACATCTCAACACGCCGTTCAGTCATAAAAGGCCCATAAAGTCGAGCAATTTTCTTCATATTTAAAACATCGAAGGTTTGGTAACTTATTAATAAATTATATAATTTAGTTTGTGACATTTTAATAAGATATTCGTATTTAAAATATATGTAACCTGATGAATAAATTTTAAATTGAGATATTTCCATACAAAAATGTTAAAAAAAACGCAAGAGAAGATATGAGAAAAAATGATGAAATTTGCTCATTCTGCTAGACGGTCGCCTTAAGCGACGTATAAGTTACTATTTTGAAACTACTATATTTTACAGAAAATAAGTAAAAAGTATTGAGAAAAAAAGTATAACGTTTCTTTGTTCTTCTTAAGAATGCTTCTTAACATTTTCAGTACCTACACAAACAACGGTACCGCCAATTCTTGTTCTTTTTAAACACATACTGGTGTACTCTTACAAAATAGTCATTTATTAGGCGTGTTTAAAAGATCTAAGCGATACAGAAACTTCAGTCATTGAACCTAGTCGTTTGACAATAAATCTGAGACAGTATTTGTTCTCTTGGATGTGAGACTGCTTATGAATGCTGGGCACGCGTGTGCCGCATCTCCATTCCGTACTTACACTGTGCCTAGAGGTACATTACCCATTTTTCGTCTAATTTCCAGGAATCAGGGGTCGGCGAGTTCCTGCTTTCGGATCGTGAGCGTATAGTTCTGAAATTGTCTGAAATAATGTATTGATTCTGAAAATAAACTAGATGTTGAACCGTTCCCGAGTGGAATAGGCTACTCACACGTACTTACCATCACGCTGTTTCACCGTGGGGGAAGGGCAGAGAGGATAGAAAGCCACACTCTTATGTCCTGACATACATACATCTTCGCATCCAAACTCGACAGTTGTTGAAGCTTCTAACGGGACCATTATCCAGTATCCAGTTAATCTGGTCGTGCCACGTCTTCCGTATTTACGCGTTATAATTGTACCTATCCTTTTTACCATTCTTTCCCCGTTCATTCGCTCAACATGCCCAAACCATCAGAGCGACCCTTTTTTAATTGTATTAATTATGCTAATATCAGCTTTACATTCATTCCTAATATCTTTATTCTTTACTCTATCATAAATGGATTTTCTACACATGTGTCTAAGGAATCTCATCTCCACTACATTCAGTCTACTTTCGGCCAGACTAATATAATCAGTTAAATTATCAGATTCGAAAATATGTCATGTCTAAATTAAATACGCCAACCATGTACGGAGACGTGGAAATATTCAAAAGAAATGCCGGGCCATCCTCTACATTATTAGTTCCCCCCTATGCTCAGGATCACAAGACTGTTATTATTCGTAATTGTTATCCCAGCACAAAATACATATGGCGTCATTATTTACGCCTTTATATGAGAAATGTCAATATTTCTAATATTCCATTTAACATTAGAACACTTCTTGAGTGTCCAGATGAAGAAATTAAAAGATATATCTAGTGTGTGAAATATACTATGCAATGTTGCTAGATTATTTTTTAATTTACAAAATGAATTTAATGTTTCTATCTTCATTTGAGCATCGAATTCACTATACCATATAATTCCTGTATTAGAAGAATATTACAGCTGGTTTGCTGTTGTTTTCAATAATGATACGTTTATATTATATTTACTTCTTGAGTTCTGTCCACAGACCGCTAAAATATATAGACATGAAGTAACAGAAATGTCTTGGTACATGGACTGGTCCTACGGCTGGTTCCAATACGTTTGACTTGTATAAACAAAAAAAATATTGCGAACTTTAAAACAATTATAAAAAAGCCAGACTTAATGTAATAGTAAATAAGTCCGACTTTAGCACAAAAATTCGTCATTACAAACGTGTCTAAAAAATATACGAGAGGGGACATGCTTCCGTTGTGTCCCAAACCTCTCGCCTAAAGAATGTTTTTTTTTTTCATCTCTGTACAGTGTTATACTTCTTCTTCTTTTCGTGCCTTGTCCGTTTACCGGACGTTGGCTATCATGTTGGCTATGCGGACTTTGTTTACTGCGGCCCGAAACAGCTCCACAGTAGACTGGCCAAACCACTGTCTCAAGTTTTTCAGCCATGAAGTCCTCCTTCTTTCCCTGCATTATTAGATGCAAGATCTCGTATTTCTCTGGATGTCTCATCACATGTCCTAGATATGGAAGTTTTCGGATTTTTATTGTTTTAATAACTTATTTTTCTTTATTCATCCGAGCCATAACATCTTCATTCGTAACATTCATCCACATCTCGAATGCCTCAAGTCGCCTTATCAGTTCTTCGGTAAGCGTCCATGCTTCCATTCCATAGAATAATACTGAAAACACGTAGCATCTGACCATTCGAATTCGTAATCCTAGGTTGAGATCATGACTGCAGAATATCTTTTTCAATGTTATACTCTGTGGTCTAATGTAATATAGAAGAATGCATTTGAAACCCATATTATGACAAATGTCAATTAAACCTTAAATTATAAAAAGAACAACGCCAATAATTATGCGTCAACCTAATATTTCAGAAGTTTGCCTATCCTACTCTTGGAATCGCCCTCTTTTTCGTAGAAATATTATATTGACATTCTCAGGTACGTTATATTTGTAAATATTTTCATGAATAATTTAACATAAAACCTTTCTATAAAAATATTGAAGAGATTAATGTAAAATTTTTATTATGATTTTATTCATACAGACATACTCTCACTTTTTGTGTATATTTTAACCTGCATTGTTTCACATATCGATTTTACACTCAATTAGATTTATTGGTTCGCCACAGTCACGCTATTAGTCTGTCAGTCCCTTATGTCGCTCTCTCTAATCACACTTAGGTAGGTATTTTACAAATATTTCTGGGTAATTTAATCCATATCTCAGAGCGAAAGCGTAGCTGGAAAATCGATAACACATAGAAAAATACCATAAAATATACGTATTATCGGTAACTAATCACCGTGTATAGTGAATTGTAACACTTTATATCCAGAAACATGAATGGAGTAAGTCGGGGTTGACTCGCGCACAATTTGTTTTTGTATTAAATATATCTCACCTCTCGGACGTGAAGTATGGTAACCAATAATAAAAATGTTTAGTGGCGTGTTTCTTATTTAAAAAAATGTCAATAAGTAAATTGGACAACAAATTTCGACTTTGAAATCGTCCTTTTAGTTGTAAGACTCACTAACCGCGATGTGAGTTATGTATTCAAACAATTCAAACATTCATATTTTTTTCCATCTATTTCAGGTAAAAATCAGTAAGTGAATATTCCGTGTTTATTAATAGTTATTCAGTGGTAAAATTCATAATTTGAACATTTTCAATAATTTTAATATCACATGTTGAATATTTAAACCTCATTAGGTATCTCAATTATTATTAGTGTTGAAGGCAACAGGAATAGAGGGCGTCCGCGAAAGACCCGGCATGATCAGATACTACAAGTACTTGAGGATGGCCCTGTTAAAAGCCGCAACAACCGTAGAACTTGTATGAGAAGATATATGAATGTGGCCGAAGCAAAAGTGGTGTGCCAGGATAGAAGAGTGTGGCGTTCAATCTCTCTGCCTACCCCTGCGGGGAAACGGCGTGATGGTTAGTTAGTTAGTTAGGTAGCTCAAAAGTACTCCAATGTCACTTTTTCATGTCAGTCAGTCACATTGTCAGTTTTACCTCTAAAGGGACGAAATGGTAACCTGCATGTTAAGTAACATTACTTTTAAATTTTGAGTATGCTGAATGCGAAAACAATTTTGAAATTAGATTCAGTTTCTGAGAAAATAATATATGAATTATTTTTTTTAGGAAAATAAAAAAAATATTTTTTTTGCTCTGTATGTCGACGTCATCTTTCCACTGCTCGTTTATAATCTGGTTCTGGAAGATTTCTAGTGATAGCTCAGCAATAATCCACCCACATTGAAATATTTACTCCATTTGCCCTGATAGCATATTTCGATGTTGGCGATGTCCTGATGGAAGCATTCGCCATGTAGCTTAGGGATTGGAGGAATGTGAAGGCCAGATTTTGTCCAGGTACCCAATTTTAGAACAAAGTAGAAAAATGCGCTTCTAGAATTAAAGGCGTTATAGAACACTTTCTTCCACTAAAAATCACCTCATCAAAAATATAATAAATATTATATTTGGATTATTCACATCTTTGGGACATCTTCAGGATATTTTGTTAAGAGATAACTTGAATAATAATTTAATAAGAAAAACACTTAATTTATTTAACCAGGATATTATAAACGGTATTTTTTCTACACTTTAGTGCCAACCAACTTAGTAAACTTTGCCATTTGTTAGTAAATGAGAATAGAATCATAATATTCCTAAGATGTCACGAATTGTGAAAACCTAAACTAAGAAAAAACTTTTTTATTTCGATTAATGTGTATTCAGCATGGCTGGACAAGTAAAAATAATTATAAAATATTTCAGTTACCGTTTAACTATTGAATAATATTATAACCGCAAAATAAAAAAAGGCTATTATATATAACTTGAAATATATGAAGATTGAATTTTAGTTATATTATGCTTTGATGTTCTACTGTAGTTGAGACTTTATACAAAAGTAAATATACAATTTTATGAATAATACCTATACACATCAGACTATTAGAAAAACTATTAATTAAAATAAAATTTAAAATTGAAATAGTGTCTCTGTAAAGTTAAATATATGTAGATATATTAAATATGGCTTTAACTTTACCGGTTATTTATTAAATTTAAAACCTCCACTAGTTTTTCAAATGTTAGAGATAAAGGGGTTAAAAATACTACGTTTTTTAAATATATAAAATGTGTTCATAAAACAATAAGTCATACAAGCATTCTTTGTGTCTTTTTACCACGCAATGTGTTTTTTCTATGTGCAATAAAAACAAATGAGATTACATCTGCTGAGGCATTGTGACGCATACGTCGTCATTTAAATATTTTCATAAGACATCAAGAATTTTCTTATCTTGGTTCTGTAATTCGCAAAATTATGTATATGGACATGTTACGTATATAATTCAAGTTTTAAAATCATCATCAGTTTAACAACAGCCCGATGTTGGCCTTTGCCCTGATCCGCCCCCCAGTATTCCTGTCCAGTTTAGGATGCTGGTTGCATTTTTAAGAATAAAAAAAAATATTTCTTCAAAAAATCGCTTCAGTGAATTTCTTCACTGAAATAGTATCAATTCTGAACTCCATACAGCATTTTTGTGCTACGTAGCAAATGACTTATCAGTCTCATTTAAGTGATCTGAAATTCAATATTTTTACACGTTTTCATATTGTAACGAGATGGATGGTGAACCTACTGAATATTGTCAACAATACGATCGAACATTCCATAACATTCTGGGAGGCACTATAAAATACTTTGGAATCGTCTAGAATGCTCCACAAGTCTCTCGTAATCTCTGGAACACTTCTCTCGAAAAATTTCAAAAGAATTCACCTTTAAATGAAAGGGCGTTTGGCAACGAGGAATCAGTCATTAGTGACGGTTAACCCACGCGATACGTAATATAATAAATAAAGGACTTACCTGCCGAGGCAAGAAGGCTTTCTAGGTGCGAATATGGAACGAAGTTTATATTAGAATGTGATTAGAGTGAGATTAGAATGACTCTAACCACTAGAAAGTGATTAGAGCAATAAAAAGAACGTGAAATAGTGTTAATTAATAATAAATGTGTGAGATATTCTGGAAACATTTAGTGACTATAAATTTAAGAACGGTGCTCCGATTTAACTCGTGTCCAGTGACTTTTTGGTAATAAATCACTCTTTTAAATGTTTTCCTGTTTTCATTCGTCTCATTTAGCCACGTCTCGTGACATTATATTAATGATTTTCGTTCTCGAGTGCGATTCCTGAGGGAAGACGTCCAGTGGGCCGTTCCAGACACATTTGGGCGAGGCAACTCCAGAAACTGTGTGAGGAAAGGATGGGACTACAATGGACAGAGGCCGCACAATCAGCGCAAGACAGGGACGGACGGAGGCGCCTTGTCAATGCAGTGGGTCCCCGATAAGAATAGGACAAGGGGAAGAAGATGAGCTGAGAAGAAATGCTCTAATAAATGCAATTTTTAAAATATGAAAGCTTTTTCCCTTAGCTGATTGTAACACCACGATAAGGTATTAGTACCTATATGTGTATTTTCAAAGGTTATGTAGTATTTTCGTTAATGTGTGATATTATATATGGGTACATTTTAAAGTAAAGATTGTCTGTGGAGAGAACGAATCCACACAACCGGCTACATAAGCATACCGGATACATTTACGCGGGCGATAGTTTATTTACATATTTTATCTGCGTTCTCTCTCTCTGGCGCGTGCAGGTGAGCTGATCTTTGCTGCATCTGAGAACTGTATTTCTTTCTGTGTCTTTGGTCCGTATAAAATCGTCCAAACTCGGTTAATTTTTAAATGACTCCAAAGCCCTGATTGTGTTGAGAATCTTACTTTCGCTTTTCTATGTGGAAAATATTGAGAAAACACGGACCACAACATAGCGGTCTCGGCGGAACCCATCGCTACGTTTCTCCTTGGGTACATACGTATTTGGGAAATAGACAAACCATACAATACGTAAAACAAACACATCGTACATGGAGTTGTGTTTTTGTGTGTACATTACCCCGAGTAATGCTATCTGAAGCGTTACAAGAAATATTGATAGTGAAACGTGATAGCGGTGCGTGCCGGGCGCGTAGGAGTTGACACCCCATGACACGAGAATTGAGAATAAATAATAATCAGTAATATTCACATCAAAACATACGCGGCTTTTATTCATATTGTTTTTAAGCGTCACGCGAGGATGGCCGACGTTTATAAATCGTCAAATACATCATCAGCACCTTCGTGATTGTTTTCTTCGAATCTTATTAAAATATTTTTCTTTTATTAAATTAATAAATACGAATAAGACACCGCAGTATGCGCTTTTTATTGTGCGCTGCAACTGCTATTATTGTGGGAAGAAATGGCTTCAAAAATCAAATTACAGCAAAGTATGGAAAAGGCTTCTATTCGGCAGTGGATAGACGAAGGCTAAAGAAGAAAAAATATATATTCGCGCATTTTCCGATAGCAGTATTGGGATCTAAGATCTTTATCCCAACACTTAAAAGACGAAAATAAAAATAAAAAATAAACAAGACGTAGGTATACGTCGATGTTCGATGTTCGTCGTACTTGAATAAGAAGGTATATTTTCTCGTACCTCTAAAAGTAAATATCTTTATTTGCGATGTCCGATTTCTTGGGTCTGATCTGACAGTTGCGGTCTGCCGCAAACGTAACCTAACGATTCTCATGTTTCGACCAAAATTACATCTCATAAGTAGGTACTAATGCTGTACCTATTAAAGCTTATAGAAAAAAGATTATTTCCTATGCACTTATTAATTTCTTCTCCCACGGGCGGCGTCATTGTCATTGTCGAGGTGGACCATAGAAAAGACAAATATTGTTGGACTTTTTTTATATTTGACGTTTAACGGATAGCCATCATGTACTTCTTTCTCCCTTTGAATACACCATCGACGTATACCAAGGTCTCTTTTATTTTTATTTTCCTCTATTAAGTGTTTGGATAAAGGTCTTAGATCCCAATATTGCTGTTTTCGAAATACGCGCGATTGTTATTTAAATTCAATTCAAAACCATCAAACAAATATCAAAAACATATAATTTACGTCGCTTTTTAGATTCAGAATAAGATTAATTTTCTTATAATGCAATACACGCATATAAAAATATTGTATAATAATACTCATACAATATTTTAATATGCATATTCTTAGTACAGAAGGTCTGAATTTTGTCCACATAGAGATAATCATTAATTAATTAATATAAATTATAGAACTCTTACAGGGACGAAGCAATTTATATGAGGAACATGTAAATAGAAATGACTTACTTCATATAAATATGTTTATATCAAATGAGTCCCACAAATACATACAAGTTTCAAAAATTTGATAACGTGTGATTGTTCTTAAGGCAGAATCGTTGAACGTTGTATTGTGTAAAGTGATAACATAAGCCAGCTAATACAGGTCGTAAACCCTGTGGCTCTATAAAGACTTCCACCCATGTTTTTCATATAAATGCTCCGTCTCTGTGATTTATCTGACTTCTATAATTTATCTTAATTAATTATTGGGGATATTTTGGTCTTAGCTATACCTACTCTCAATTACGAAATAAACTTTATTTCAAAATTGAGAGTAGGTATAGCTAAATTATTTGAGCCGTACTATTTTATCGATTGCGAGTTTGATGTAGTTGTCGAGTAAATTTTGCGTACTATAGTGTGTTTTTTCAAAAGGTCTAATCTTTGTTGAAAACTGCATGCACGTCACTTCTTCTAAAACCTTCCAATGTTGGGCTATTTGTTGTCATCTTCCACCATCATCCACCCACAAGCTGGACATCTGTCCACCTTTTTTGTGGTCTCCGACGGAGCCTGATAACCGCTAGAAGACGTGTCCCCAGGAGGCCGATAGGGGAAAGCTCGGCAGATACGCGAGGCTTCCGTGGACCAAATAGGCAATAGCATCTGACCCAGAATGGGTGGCTACAAACAGCGTCTGTTTCCCATGTTAGGGGCGGCTGAAATCGTATACTCACCAACCCACCTGGCAAGGGTGGTGTTTAAAAGCCAAAAACCTTCTAAAAGATTATGTTTTCGATATCTCAAACAAGAATACCCCAGGTGGGTAGAACGATCCGTTCACAATCCCACACTGACCCAACATCAGTCAGCTCCACGGATTCTGGGGGGGGGGGGCAAAATTTAGAGAAACACAAAGAATATAAATTTAAACATGACAACCTACAATGCACGTCACTTACAAATATGAAACTGCTTCTAATTTCATATTTACTGACATACTTGATATTTTGCGTGTATTACAATGGTCATTAATAAATTGTATAAATTCATTTATATGTTATATTTATATGAATTAGTTTAGGGTAATTTGTAAAGGAAGTTCGTTAAATTCATGTTTTTGAAAATTTTAAATTCAATGTGAATACATTTGTTTACGAATACATTGTCAATGAAGACATAAAATTTTTGAATGTTCACTATTTTCTCGTTGGTTGCATTGTAAAAATAAAGGTAGAATCGAAATTAGTCCAAATCTCGATTTAATTGTATATAAACTGTCTTTAACATATATACTCGTACAATAAACATTTTTGTCGTAAAACATGAAAATTTTAAATAAAATTAAATACTTAGTATTAAACCACTTATCATACTTTATATTCGTCAACTAATTTTAGTTGGTCTCAACCTTCATCAGGACAATATATTATAGACTAATATAAGTACAGATATTTACATAGGGAAAGAAAATCAGCGAGGGACATAATATCGACTAGGTGGGGGGGGGGGAGGACAATGGAGGGGTTAAGCGAAGACTCTTCGTCCTGATGAAGGTTGAGACCACAACCGAAACTAATTGACGAATATATAGTAATAAGTGATTTAAAATTAAGTATTTAATTTAATTTTAAATTTTAATATAATGTCGCTTGAAAATTAAAATAAAATAAATTTTTGGCTTTTCTGAGATTGAATCAGTAAAATATTACGCACTAAATTGTATTCAATACAAGTCGAACAATTTACTAGGAAACCTGTAAAGGATTATGGCGTACGCCTTGAACAATTAGGTACAACTGATAATTGAGGTAGGTATACCTGTGAAATTTTGTGGCCTAGGTGTATGCATTTCGTACTTGCGAATCTGATATCATTACGTGAAATCGGGTGGCAGCTGCCGTGGGGGGGGCGGCCGTCATGCAGTCCCCCGCGGAACTTGTTTTTTCCACCGTTACATGGATTTTTTATTCGCCGGCGCGGTCCATTGATGTGTGGGTGCAGCGAGCGGCGCGCGGCGCTGCAGCGAGGTGAACAAACTGCATCGCCGTCATGAGGCCTAATTACATACAGCATTTGGACACTGCGCCGAAAACTGTTCAGTTCTCTCCGTGCCCACAGACTAAAGCCATGTATTCACTAGGAGACAAATCGCGAAACATTCCGCTCGGCATGTCGCGTCAACATCTACGCTCATGTTTCGGGGACAATGACGCGGTCATTTGACACACCGGGACTCGCATATCTTGTCGCGGAAATGTCATCCGATGAGGTTATTTTGACAGCCGCGGTATCTCATTTGGCGAAAACGGGGTTCCGCGCAATTCGAAATGTTTTTTTGGGTCGCAATTTCAAATTAACGAGGTTTTACTGTAGTAAATTGAATATTATTAAAAACAAGGTCCTTTTTGCAAATAATTATTGTTTTCCAGACGTCGCGGAAATATATCGCCCTATGAGATTATGATGACAGCCGCGTATCTGTTTATGTTAATGAGTTTATCGAAAAGTAAGAGGAGAAAAAAGAGGAGAATGCGAAATTATTTACTGCAAAGAGAAAGAAGGACGGACATTCTATGCGATCTTCGATCGATACAGCTCGATGAGTTCAAGAACGATTTCGTTTCCCCGCATTGTCTTCTTGACAGATACAGCGCATGCGTATTCACTTGTAAACATACCACGTGGTACTGACGCTCCGCGGAATGTTGCAGTGAGTACGCTCGGGTACCGTGCGCGTGGCAACGTTGCCACGGCACGTAGAAATGCCGCGCTATGTTGTGCGCGACGTGGCGGAACAGTGCACGACGTTGCAACGTCACGTAGACTCTATGCCGCGCGTGCTGTTGAGGGACAATTTGTCCCCTAGTGAATACATGGCTTAAGAGCCAGCGACCGCCGGACTTACGTTATAGTAGCAAACCTGAACAAAATGAACGACCAAATCTGATACGAACGTCGAATTTTAAGGATCTCGGCATTAGATTTGTGAGCAACCTGTCGTTTCACGACCACATAGAGGCGGTCAGTGGTAATGCATTGAAAATGTTAGGATTTGTTCTGCGTACAGCCAGGGTTTTCTAAAATACCCGCGTACTGATAACTCTTTACAACTCCTCGGTGCGAAGTAGACTCGAGAGTGGCTCAATGATTTGGGGGCCACATGAGCTTAAGTACTCACTTATGGTAGAGAAAGTACAAAAAAAGTTTCTAAGATATCTCTACATGAGAGAGTACGGGCATTATCCTTGGCTTTACCCAATCGAGTTACTCCAGGGTATACTTGGCTACAACAGTTTAGAGACTAGAAGGAATGTGTATCTGCATTTTTATCGATTGTTGCGCGGTATGATCGATAATCCTGAAATTATGCGGAGCATTGGTTTGTATGTTCCCGATAATTACCTAAGACAGCGTCAGCATAGATTGTTTCACATTCCAATATGCAGGACCAATCTGGCAATGGTTATGCCTGTTGGAAGAACTACTGCAATGCTGAACAATTATACTCTGGATATCGATCTGTTCCATGTCTCTGAGAGGGTATTCCGAAGCAGGATTCTCCTACACCTTTGATGTGAATGATTTTATAATGTTTAGTATTTGTATATGCTTATATAATTCTTACTTATTTATAACATTTATGTATAAAATTTTGTGTTTGTAATGTAAATGTTATATATATATAAAAAAAATTGAAATTGAAATATACAATGCTATTCTGAAAATGGCAATATTGGGATATAAGATGTTTATCCCAACACTTAATAGACGAAAATAAAAAATAAACGAGACTTACTTAAATAAAAAGATTTGTATATTTTCACGTATCTCTCTCGAAGTACCTTTATTTGCGATGTCCGATTTCTGATTTTCTGATCTGACAGCTGCGGTCTGCCGCAAACGTAACCTCACAATTCTCATGTTTCGACCAAAATTACATCCAATAAGTACTAATGCTGTATTTAAAGCTTATAGAAAAAAGATTATTTCATATGCACTTATTAATTTCCTTTCCCGCAGCGTCCTGATGTAAAATTATGGTAAAATTGTCAGTATCGCGTTGGACCATAGAAAAGAGAAATATTTTTGGACTATTTATATTTGACTTTTGACGGATAACCGTCATATACTTCTTTCTCCCTCTGACCACCTCACCGACGTATACCTACCTACGTCTCGTTTATTTTTATTTTCGTGTATTATGTGTTGGTATAAAGATTTTACATACCAACGTTCCTATTTTCAGAATAGTACAGATTTTCTCTAGGCGTAAAATTTAGTGGTTAAGAAGCTTTGGATATTATGACATTTGAGTTCGGGGGATTTTGGCAGATAACAGGTAATACAGGTTCAAAAAAAATTGTAAATAAAACATATAAATAACACGCCTGATTTTTTAAGACGTTTAACGGGACAGTAGACCTTTTTCCATTTAAGAAAGACGATCGAATTTGTACGTGTAAGCCGTGCGTACGAAGCACATTGTTTCGTTGTGTTGGTGTTTATGGGTACAATGTGAGTTGTACGCACAGTTTGCACATGGTAATTCGATTGTCTTCTTAAAGAGGTCTACTATATACTCGTATCAATGATTGCCGCACACTTTTCGCGGGTCATTTCTTCCGCCAGATGCATTGAAGCTCTGTAAATAGATATTGAGGCACGTGATTCTATATTTTAAATTATAACAGAATGTTAGTTAACTTAGTAAAAACCACTTTAAGGTCTACCGGTTTTACACACGGTCACATTTAAGGTCTAGCGGTTTCGAGATGTACCCGTCTCTTCGTCAGGACCAACACTATACTACTATATTCACAACACTACACCAGTTAATGCTTTAAATATTAATAATATTATATCGGCGAGTACAGCCTATAAAGCAAATCACTACAAAAAACTATCAATAAAACATAGAATCACGTGTCTAAATATCTATTTTTATCAAAAATGTATTAAATGTCTCTGACAAGATTAATACGTATGTGATAAATATTGGTGAAAGTTTAACAATACTATGGTTGTGATGTATAATGTTGTGAATATAGTAGTGTAGTGTTTGTCTTGACGAAGAAACGGGTACGTCTCGAAACCGGTAGACCTTAAGTCTGATAGGTTTTTACTAAGTTAACTAATATTCTGTGGATCGTATATGTGTTGAAAATTCATCTTTTCGGATTAATAACACTTTTGTTTACAAGGCTTTATCAAAAGCACGTTCATCCAGGGTATGTTTCCGAAAAACAAATCATGGTGCAGCTTTCTATCTGAAAGTAATAAAATAGTTACGGACCATTTATAAGGATAGTCACGTGAGTCGCGAGCGGAGCGATGCATGCTCCGGAATATCACTTTTAATCCTAACTAACTAACCATCACGCCGTTTCCCCGCAGGGGTAGCCAGAGAGGATTGAACGCCACACTCTTCTATCCTGGCACACCACTTTTGCTTCGGCCACATTCATACATCTTCTCATACAAGTTCTACGGTTGTTGCGGCTTTTAACGGGGCCATCCTCAAACACTTGTATCTGATCGTGCCAGGTCTTTCGCGGACGCCCTCTATTTCTGTTGCCTTCAACACTCGCCTCATATATTTTCTTAATCATCCTTTCCTAGTTCATACGTTCCACATGACCAAACCATCTCAGCACTCCTTTATTTATTCTATCTACCACACTACAGCCAGCATTGCATTCACATCTAATTTGTTCATTCCTTACTCTATCGACCCAAGATTTTCCACACAAGCGTCTTGTACTTTTAATCCTGCGACGGAAGAACTACCAAGGAATAAGTATGATCTAAATTTTTCATAATATTTTTCTACAAATTAAGTTGTTAGTCTTTATATGGGTCGTGTAGCTATAAATAAAAATTACTCTCATAAACCCACGGTAATTTCACATTTTTTTAAATAGAAAAATCTTAACTTTGGTTTAGAAAGTACGTTTTTTATTTATATGTATAATAACATCAAAAAACGATTTTGAAAATCACCATTATCAACTCCCGCCAAAACGCTATTTTCGCAAGTGACCTCATGTATAATTTTTATGTCAATCTGACCATCTGATGTTTAACTTGAAGCCAACATTAAAGCATCAATTTTTGGTAAGTTATCGGATTTTCATTTTGAATGTGTTCTTAGATAGTTTATTTCATTAATAGGCCACGAACACCGAAAAATCCATGTAAACACCAAGCAAACAAGAGTAAAAACAAAGCGAAGACGAACAGTGACCACAGAAACGAAACAAATTACAGTGACACACACCATAGAATACATGTTTTATCTATAATTCCTGCTAAAGTGCTAAATGACGTCACGACAAATCATAATGCGTTTTAATAGAATCGTATTTTTAAGATTTTTATTACAAAAATTATGAATGAAACATTTTCCCATATCATCATAATTTATTTTTCTGAATCTATTTCATATATTTTCATAGATATCTGTGAAATGTGAAATTACCCTATTGGCACGAACTAGACCAAACATTAAACAACTTGCATACGTGATTGTCAGCAAATATTTGATATAGCCATATTCAAGTTTTAATATACTATTAAAAAAATTTCTTGATGTATGGCGGCTACAATTAGCGAAACCGCAACTGAATGTCTGCAAACACTCTTTGTAACCATGTGCAAAGTTTGCCCCGGTTACAACTGAACAAACAGATCATTTTAGAGAAAGGTCACGTGTGGAGGCGTATTTCTCAGTCTAGGCATTATTTAAAACCACTAATTTATTCACTCTCGGACTACATTGCTAGAATGAAAATGACCTTGTCTAAATGAGATCCTGTATTCGTTGAATTGAAATGCTTTACTTATATATATTATAATTCTTTATATTTATTTTTACGTCTTAATTCAGTAAATAATATAAATTGTAAAAAAAACTTTTTAAATTTTTGTAATGTTTTTATCATTTTATTCGACTTGTATTAAAGCGAATGAATTTTTCATAATCGAAATAAGTTACTGTAATGATTTGCAAAAAATTAATCAGAAATATTGAAAAAAAATGCAAACTTTTGGCAGGAATCTACCGGTCAAGTTCCTGCTGCTAGCTCTGGTACACCCTGTAGATATTTATTTATACTCATATATAAAAGGGAAGCTGAATTGGCAATTGTTTTTAAAAAATTATTTCCAATAATATGTATATCCTTCTTATATTCTTTTGCTTTTTATACCTCATTGCTTTATACCTAAGTATTATCCGCGCCATCTGGAAGCGTTAATAATGGCTTATTACTTGCTTTCTTTTAACTCGTCGCGTCTGCTTGTCTGACGAAAAAACTTTTGATCGATTTATAACCCTCGTGGCGACGATCAAGAAGATCTGTCAAATTTTCGTTAAAAAAAATAATAATTATAGTATAATTTTAGATTTTTCAAATTTTTAATAGTTTTTTCATACAATTCAGTAAGTTGTATGGAGATTCCGACGCATATGGTAGACAAGAAACCCGAAAATGAAAAAGGGAGTATTGTTAAAACTTGGTTTTTATGGGTTACTTTTTTTTAATGTACATATTAGGTCCTTACATATGAAATTGGCGTTTAGTATGGGAGGAACATAAAGCCGATTTTTTTATTATAATATATTTATTTAATCAAAGTATGTACCATTGCTATCTATGCACTTTTGCCATCTCATAGGTAGTTCATCGATCCCTTTACTAAAAAAACCATTCGGACGGGAATCAATAAAATCTTTGAAGGCGGTTTGGACTGCCCCATCGGAGTTGAATTTTTTCCTTTGCAAGAAGTTATCCAAATTTCGAAAAAAATGGTAATCTGTTGGGGCAAGGTCCGGAGAGTACGGTGGATGTCTTAGACATTCCAATTGAAGCTCCTCTAATTTGGTAGCCGTCTGTTGTGCAGTGTGTGGTCTAGCGTTATCATGAAGCAGCAGTGGCCTAGAGCGATTAACCAGCCTCGGTTGTTTAGCAGCTAGCTTTTCCATCATGGTTTGCAGTTGCTGACAATAGACATCTGCCGTAATCGTCTGGCCAGATTTAAGAAAGCTGTAGTGAACGACACCAGCACTAGTCCACCAAACGCTCACAAGTAACTTTTTTGGAGTCAATTTTCGCTTGGGGCATGGTTTGGCTGGTTCGGCAGGGTTCAGCCATTGCGATGAGCGCTTCCGATTATCGTACAGGATCCACTTTTCATCACAGGTAATGATTCGATTTAAAATCCCTTCATTATTGTGCCGGTTGAGTAATGCAACGCAGCAGTCAACGCGCGTTTGTTGATTTGCTTCACTCAATTCGTGAGGTACCCACCTTTCAAGCTTTTTCACCTTACCAATTTGCTTCAAGTGGATTAAAACAGTTTTATCACTAACACCGCAGCCTGCAGCTAACTCGGATGTGGTTTGCGATGGATCCGCTTCCACAATAGCCTTCAATTCTTCATTATCAACTTTGGTCTCCGGCCGTCCACGGGGCTTGTTCTGCAGGTCGAAATTTCCAGAACGAAAACGTTGGAACCAAAAACGCACTGTGTTTTCTTTTGCGGCACCGTCGCCATACACATCATTAATCCTTCGAGCCATTTCTGCAGCACTGGTGCCACGGTGGAACTCGTACTCGTAAATAACGCGATATTTCAAGTTTTTCATTTTTTAAACTGAGTGACGCAAAGAAAAAAACAATTGAGGAAAAAACAAATGAATTATAATTTTCAAAACACAAATACATGAGTAAATAGCTGTATAAATTTGGATTTGGAATTCCTAACCAAAGAGAAGATATTTGAGATCAAATTTGCCAGTACGGCAAAACGCCAATTTCATATGTAAGGACCTAATATTTTGATTTTCGAATTTTTTGAATTACATTCCGGTTGATTCATAGCCCTGCTAATGCTTTTCCGGATAATCGAGAGTCATTTTAGTCGTCGATTATCTTGAACAAAATGACTATGAAGAGACTTGCATACCTTTGCGTACTTATTATAATTAATCAAAATGAGAGATGACGCGCGCGGTGGCACTGACCCGAGGCGAGTCTCCTCTCGCTCCCGACCACGTCAACCTGCTTCTGGCTTCTGGGTTCACAGCTTGTCAGCAAATGTAGGCAGGTTCAGTGGTATTTCATTAAAATACTTTCAATCAATTTCAAAATTCAAAGAAAATCGGAATTCGAATTCGACACTGCACATTGACGATACAAATTTTGGAACCATTATGAAAAGCTCAAATTAAATACTTTTAAAAAAGTAACCCATTAAAACCAAGTTTTTATTATCCTCCCTTTCTCATTTACTTGTGGAAACTGGTTTGGCGCTTAACCTACGCGTTGGGCTTCGGTCGAGTGACACTACGAAAGGGAGTAATAAAAAATTTCCAATAATCCAAAATTGTACTATAATCAGGTTCCGTGTCTACCAGACGCGTTGAAATATTTTCATACAACTTAGTAAGTTGTATGAAAAAACCATTAAAAATTTGAAAAATCCAAAAAGTTATTTTTTTTTTAACTAAAATTTGATAGATCTTCTTGATCGTCGCCACGAGTCTAATTGCATAGTTTCAGCTCGATTGGATCACGGGAAAAGGGTTAGAAATCGATCCAAAGTTTTTTCCTCAAGCAAGCAGACGCCAAGAGTTAATATAAAGAGAGTAAAAATCTTAGTAAATAAGTCGCACTTTGTTACAAAAAGACTCGGTTTGGAACACAATTTTCAACAATTAAAAAAACGTGTATTGTAAGTACGTTTTGTTTACTAGGGGATTTAATTATGCAATAATATACTTTAACTGCAGCATAGATATGTCTTAAATATAAACGAGGCTTTTCCGCTGTAACCCAATCTCCTCAGTTTATTTCATCTATATACAATTTTACATTCTGTGTTAGGTACCATATACAATTAACTGTACTTTTTATTACACTCACTAATTTAGCTTCACTTGTTCGTTTGTCTCCAAAATATAATAATCAAAATATCAACAACTTCCCTTCTAGCTAGAGAAACATTCAATTAGCTGAAAAATTCAATTTGTATTTTCATACCTGTTGGCTAATTAGATACCTTTCCAGACAAAAATTTAATACGAACTGCAAGAGAAGCTACGAGATAGACACTAGACGCATTGCCAGACGATCGCCTTAATATTCTTGTATAACATATCGTTGGCCTAATCTGTCCCCGCGTAAGTCAAGTTTCATTTTTTTCAGGACATAGAAAAATCTTAATACATATTTTCTATAATTAACACGATTTAGCAAATTGTTGTAAAACTGAATTTATATGTAAAAATTCCACTTAAAACATTAATAAACAGAACTGGCTATTGAGATTGATAACGTGGAATAAGAATTATCTATGAACATGAACTAAATGCGCGTTATTAAAAAAAAAAATTGTAGTTTTTATAGCTACAGATTTTTAGTATTACTTAATTAAATTACTTGCGACGCCCCCGTTCAAAAATTGATTTGTTTACTAAAAGAGTAAGTAATGGATAGTTAGTATGCGTCCGTCCTGATGAAGATACAGTGGTGTCAATACCGGTAGACGTAGAATTACTCCAAGTAGTCAATACAAAGTTATTGAATTAGTTACTAATTATGTCTAACCAAAAAGTTAACGCTATAAACATCAAAAATACAGATTTTTAGTTTAGGAATAGCGAAACGCGTATTGAGTTAGTTCTAGGGAATTAGAATTAGAAATAAAACTTTTTTTTTTAAATTAGGGCTAAATGTCATTTTTAAATTTTTGATGATCTTCGATTTTTTTGTTACGCCACTGACAGAGGATGATATCTTCAGATGCAGGTGCAGGTTTCCACTTGAATTCACGCTATTAGCTCGCGATACTTTTAAGTGAGTAGAATATCCCACTTTCAGGTTCTCGTATCAATTTTGTGCCAGTCCCTGTTGCTTATAATTTTGGTACACAATCGCACATACTATTATGACGTGTTCGATGACACATTGAAAGGTTTTAATTAATTCCAAACGGTGAGGCGTTATCCAAAGTTCATTCACTCCTGCGGGCGTAATGCAGCCGTTGCAGACAAAATAATAGCAAAGTGAATACTTACGTACCTAAGTGCATACTAAGGTAAGTATGTATATATGTAGTGTAGATACATATAAAATTTGACAATTTAATTTCGCGAGTATCCATGTTTGAACAGTATTTCAAGTTGATATAGAAATTTGTTGCGTGAGAACAAAAAATCTCTAGCAGTCGTTATGAGAACCTCTCTGGCCTAAAAAGCTTTTACCCAATTAGGCCATCCTGACTATTCACCTGACTTATCTCCCTGCGATACAGATATATTTTATATAGCCAGAGCTATGTAAAAAATTAAAAGCAGAAGGAACAAATATTAAAAAAAACAGAGAGATGCGAAACACAATATTGCGAAGTCTTTTCATGGCAAACCAAACTGAACTCCAATCAACTGTCAACTCTGCTGGAAAGGGTGTTGCAACAAAAACGATCCTCTAAAAAAAACACCCTATATTTCAACACTGATGGCAGAAAATCATCTTTCCAATAAGACTAATACCGCGGCCCTTACCATGATTTTTATGTGTTTTATTCCATTTTAAAGTTCTATATCTGTAAAAAAATATTCTATAGATGTTTTAAAATTAAAAGGATATTAACAGATTTAAATTAGCTCGCCTTTTTTTATATATATACCTCAATGATTTCAATATATAATTCAATGATTTTAGTATATAAAATCTTTAATGATAGTAAGCCAAAATACTTCAAAAATAAAATAACACAAACACAGATATGCTTGAACATGATACAAGTAATTCAAACGAAGTAAGAATTCCATATAGAAAGCAAACACATATACAAAACTGTTCGTTTTATAAAGGACTAAAGGCATATAATGTAAAAAACAAAAATATTATCGTGTTTAAGAAGGCATGCAAACCGAATAATAGAATTATATAAAATTGAATATATGCATGGTTAATAATAATTAGTTGATGATAAATTGCATTACTAAGCAAATAAATAAATATAAATAAAATTAGGAAAAAAAACTGTAAACCAATGATTAAATTAATTGTATCAGTCCCTTTGTGATAAGTAGATATAGAATTTATTTGCGAAAAGAGGTTTGAAAGTTGTGGTTAGGACACTCGCCTCGTGATCCAAAGGTCGCGGGTTCGAACCTCACTCCAGACTAGCAAGTTAGTCCTATTTTCATAGCACAAGCGTTTAGCTTAGTTTGAAAATAGTAAGAATATTGATGTGACACGTATTCCGTGTTCGCATCTCTATTTTAAAAAAAAAAAAAAAGGCTGAGTGAGAAAAGGATGAGTGATCTTGAGATAGACAGTTTAGAGGCTATTATAGTAGGCGGGATAAGAAGCGAGAGCAGATGAGTCACAAAGATTCCTTACGAAGACGTAGTAGGTAGATTTGTCAAGACGAGCCTTCCACAGAATTGACAGCCTATTTTGTTTGTTTTATGTTGCCGTGCGATGAGGATGGATAAACAGCTTCATTTTATTCAGAATATTTTTTTTTTTGAGTTTTGTTCAAATCTTTCAGAACGGTAGTACTGGATTTCTTGTCACAGAGACATCATTAATCAATTAATGTATATTATGGATGTCTCACAGAGACGAAACTGTATTTTATTATTATTATGGGAAAGTAGGTATAGAAGTCATTTTATGGTGTATATCGGACTTACGACCGATAAAGTGATCACTTAAGCCTACCATATGATCGGTCGTAAGTCCGATATACACCATAAAATGACTTCTATACCTACTTTCCCATAATAATAATAAAATACAGTTTCGTCTCTGTGAGACATCCATAATATACATTAATTAGCTTCATTTTATTTTATTTTTAAACAGACCGTCAACAGGTCATTAATGACCCAAATAGATGGTCCTAGAGTGACATATATGTGTCAGTGAGTGTGTACGATTATGAGTGAACATTTTGAATACGATATAATTACACAATACACTTTTTATGATATATTAATAATAAATAATGACTTAATGATAAAACAAGTTGTAAATAATATTCAGAAAAAAGTATAGACTAACGCAAATCAATAAATAAATTTTGTATTATATAATAAATACCTATTAATCAAATCATACAATGTCAAGTGAATTGCATTGTACGTACATTAAGTTTATGATTTTTAGCAGTTGGTGAAATTAAGATAATTAGAGATTTTCCAACATAAAAATTGAATATTTACGTACAATTACATATTTAATTCATTAATAATTTATTTTTCAGTCCTCGCTTGTCAGTCTTTTGTCATGACACAACAAAGGGTCCATAGGCATTTAGTTCAATGAGGAAAGGACCACAACAAAAAATTCACGTGAAAAATCCTCACGTATCAAAAGATCCACGCAACAAAATTTCAAATATTGTAATGAAATGGTAAACAGAAGAAATTGCGCACTGTCAGAACTATGTAACCCTCTAGAATACCCTACAGCCCTTCAGGATTATCTACATCATTCGGGAAACGCCTGGAAAAGCCTGGAAGCGACGGAAACCTTTTCGCAAACACGAGAAGTGAAAAGAAAGTTCTCAAAGATTCGAAAAACCAACGTATTTCGTATAAATAGCGGGGCCAGTGCCTTGGAGAGTTTGTTTATTTTGACGTTTCTACCAATGCGACATTAGCGAAAAACAGTAGCGGAGTGCCTACTTTTGTACGATAGTGAACAGAATTTACTCGAAAGTGTTTCCAAGTGATAATAAAGTGTTCGTAGACGAATAACACATTGCGAAATAGTGTGAATTGTAGAATAGCGTATTAATTAAATTAGTGTTCAATTTATTAAAATAATAAATACTTTTTTTATGAAAGAGCTTTGAATAAATCAATGTGTTAAGAATGGTGACGAAATCATTGAATATAATATGTATTGTTCCGCACAGAACAAACAAAAATATAGGGCGGTCCGCTCAGTCCGCTCCGTCGGCCAAGAAGCGTAGTAATGGCCGAAGAAATACAGCACGGGTGTCTCGTGTCAAACAGCATACTTTCGCTGTGATGCGAAATTCGTCATAGAGAAGCGCCGGCCGTCGTTCAAAATTCTCAGCCAGAGGCGCCGAAGATCGCGGAGGCTGGATCGTAGATTCACTGCAGTAGTCAGGTCCCAGCAGAATTCTCCAATAGGTATCGGGAGATAAATAAAATGCAGATGAAAGTGGATCCGACAGCGTTTAAATCACCACGCGTAAGCGTAACAGGTGACCGCTCTACAAAACCTTTTTATTATATAACATTCTCAGAGATTTACAAGATACGATATGACAGCATGTTACGTAACCCAATCAGAGCGAGCCAAATCTCCCCTCTCTGTCGCCGCGGTTTGAACCGCGACTGGTGCCATCTCGCGGCGCTTTCTAGGAACTAGACCCGCGAGCGGCCGTACTGATCTCGGTCTGAAGACAAAAAATGGTTAATTACAGGTTTTGCATGTACCCCACAGGGCTACAAACTATGTCACGTATAGGCCTGACCTTGTATAAGGCCGTGACACAGTTCATCGGACCTGCAGGTCCTACTAATTTATGAAAATGCGTTAATTATGTCGACCGTGAAGGGTCGAAGTTAAATCAGGTCATAAAAGTAGGTAATTTAATTGTTACGCGATGCTTTCCATGATTACTACATAGTACTTGCCCTAACGAGTATTTTGATACCACTTTCGTCTATGGACAAAGTGGTTTTTCTATACTTATCGCGTTTTTAAGAAAAGTTCAATAGGTCAATTTTTCTTCCAAGTCAAAACATGAGCCTATATAAGCATGTTTATACTCTCTGAATAGGTATTTACTTTGCGATCATGATGCAAAAAGATTCATCGAGATCGGATACTTCTGTCAAAAGTTATTTCTATTTTTGTGATTCCGGCGGAAATTTACCTCAGTGGTGGTCAGATTAAATTCGTTAAAAATTAGTGACCAAATGTTTATCGATGTCTTAGCACTACCAATGGATAGGTATTGACTGGGCGCGTCTTGTAGTAATATTTTCAAGTATGTCCTGCAAATATTACTTGCGCTATATGCCTTCAAAGGGGGCCGCGGAGAAAACTTTCTCATTTAGCTTTCTCCGGCGTCCCGGTACAACTTTACATGCGTAAAAACACATTAACTTAAGAAGTATTCTTGTTGAGAACACTGTAAAAAAGGTTTCAGTTTGATTTTAAGTCTGTGAGAGCTGCAATCTCACTTTGATTAATTCCCATAAGATATTCAATTATCAGAAAAAATGTGTTTTTTACCATATCACTGCCGATAACTCACTATATCGCGCAGTGTGTGTGTGTGCATTTACTTGACAACTCTTTATTTTAGGTAAATTTCATAAAATATTTTTGACCATGTAATTTCTTCAAAGTGACCGGCAACTGAGTTTGCCGGGATTTTAAAATGACTTTACTTTCAGTGTTCAACCAAAATGGTTCAGATAATAGGGCAAACTTGCGTCTTACGCAAATAAAAATACCTCCCGCTTTCTCTTTTATTGAACAATAAAATGTGACATTCCATTTTTACATACAGTCATGATGCAATTCTGTCAAGCTCCTGGATTTCAACAAGGAATTCCAAATTCTGAAATCAGAGACATTCATTAGCATTTATAATACAATATTGTGCCAGTATGAAAGACATGTCTGGATCACGCTGTACAACACATTTACATGTTCAAAGCGAGGCGTAATTTTACTTTCCGAGAGCATCATTTCTCTCGATTCATATTTTAATTGCGAGTTCCAGACCTGTCGCCCAGGTTACCGACTTAGACACGGTATTCACGCCCGACTGGGTCGGGAGTGACCAAGTGCTGATGATGATGATACCCGGTTGTCATGGCAACCAGGCATCAATGCTTTCTACATGTGGAGTAAAATCACCTCCCGCTCTCTCTCCTCAACTTGAAGCAATGAAATGCGACATTTTTATTACATACAAATGTGATTCAGTCTCATTGAGATCTCTGAAACAATTCAATAAATTCCTTAATTTTAGAAACTCTGAAAACCTGAAAATTAAGATTTTCATATAACATTTCTCAGTAAAAACATATACATTTCAGCCCATGTCGTGTACGCATTTTTATTGCTCCCAGCGAGATGTGATTTTATGAAGCTACTTCCTTTCAATTCGCTTCCCCCCTTCTCGGTTGCCGCCGCCTGACGCCGAGACACGTATAAGGACAACCACCGCAGCCGAGAACTCGCGCGCTGTCCTCGGCACGGTACCCATCCCCAACCGGGTCACGGCGATCGGTGTTGGCCCTGAAAGGGGCCTTTGCTCTGCTTCATTCACATCAGAAATTTCTACCATTTATATGACGTGATTGCGTCAACTACAGAACTCGAAAGTTCGGTTGCCTGACGGTAGGCGCAGGCTTTGTCCTGTCCGTAACACGTATCTTTTACGATTTCTGTAAAACGTACTCGGTCAAATCAAAAAACGAAAACATTGCATATAAATTAAAACAAATAATACACATTCATTTAGGTAAGGTGCAAAACAAAAGTATAAGTCTTCAGCACAGTTATAAAAGATTATTTGTTTCCTGGGGCAGTTACCAATATCGCACTTTTGCTTAATAGGACAGAATTCGCAAAAAGTCATATTTTTAATCGGCCACTTTTTTAAGAATTTGCCAAGTATTCGTTTGATAGAAATTGAGAAAAAACCGTTCATGGACATTTGTCGTGGAACCCTTTTTTTGATAAATAAAGATGCGAACACGAAATACACGTCACACGAATATTCTTACTATTTTCGAACTAAGCTAGAAGCTTGTGCTATGAAAATAAGACTTACTTGCAGGTGTCCTGTTAAAAGCCTAAAGGCATAATATTACAACAATCTGTCGATTCGTTAGCTATGATTTATTTGTTCGCTAAATTAAGAAAATAAACATCGCAAATTTTCCGTCAACGCATCGGCAGTTGAAAGTCTGTCAACGCTGACGTAAGAAAACCTTCTTCATTTCAATCACGAAAACAAAAAATTATAAAGATTTTTCATATCTATTTTAAAAAGGATGGCGTAATAATCAGTTACAACAACAATTTAAGAAATAGAACGTCACGATCGGCCCTGAAATGAAATGTTGACAATGAGCAACAAAAATATTATATAAAAAAAATACTTTTGGTTACTGACGTACGTCAGTAATGACATACGCATGTACTATGATCACTCTCTGAATTCTTAAAAATATTTTCTCCTCTTTTGGTATTTTTTTTTTAAAGTATGTTATTATTTTTTTAAATATACCATTATTTTGTTCTTTTTAGTCTTGGTCACATTTCTATTGTAACCCTCAAACCTTTTAAATAATACAAACCTACGAAAAGTGTCACCGGCATGTCCGATAAAATAACGCATTTGAATTTTAAATACTTTTTTGAACAATTAAACTGATTTATATAACTAATGAATGATTATTATATTGCCATGTGGAATACGTTTCTCTGCCAAATTTCAGTGTGATTATTGGATAGGGGGCGACTATACATTACTATTAATTAAATTAAATGATTAATTTATTAAATTATATATTTAAAGAGCGTGTAAAAAATATAATATGCACAGACAAAAAAAAATTTGTCACTCTTTTAATTCTTGAAGTGATTGAATATTTTATTTTTGTTTATTTTATTTTTAATGAGACTAACAGAATACTGGGTACAAAATATATTTAAAAAATAATACATTACTTATTTCTAACTCAGCCCACTATTCCAATTATCTTCAGCTGCTAAATAATATAATAAAAGAAACATTGTCAAAATCAGATGGACAGAACTTTCTTTCTCTCTCCTGTAAAGTTTGAAATAATCACTAACGCCCTTTTGGGTTACTACCCTTGATTTAATGTATCAATGCAGCGCAATCATGTACAAATATGTAAATAAATAATTGATTCTAGGGGTTCTCATTATTGTCAAGAAAAAGTGTATTATATGGGAGTGACTTTTTAAATGATGATCGGGTATCTGCAAAAATATCAGCGTCAATGTTAGGGTCAGCACAATACATATTAAATGTACAACACATTGTTGTGATAGGAAAAATATAACTAACAATATTAGGGTGCTTACTTATTCTAAATAGCTCCAGGCTTCTTGTACGGGGTTCAACGCGCAATTTTGTCAAATATTGTAAAATAATCAATAGCTTCAAAGAGTACCTTGTGTAGTACCTACTGCAAAAGCACTACTCTAGGTTTTGTAGTGTAGCGGAATGTATAGCAGCTAAAAATCAATATCAATATATATATATATATAAAGAAACCCGTTTTTCCCTATCCGCCAAGTTTTCTCCACAACCAGCCAAAACCACCCACCGGTAGTTATGGTGGTCGATAGCCCTTGGTGTCACATCGAAAATATGCGAGTTTGGTGGGGGTGGCTGTGCGTGGGGGGGAGTGGGTGACAAAAATGGCTGTCTAGCACATTATTTTGTTACGGGATGGCCGCAAATGCTTCAGTTTGTTTCAAAATAGGCGCGCCGACCGTGTCGGTGAGTCTAGAAGGTTCCGGAAAAACCTGCTCTAGAAAGTTCTGGAAGGAGAAGGTCATAGAAAATTCCCGAAAGTTCTATAAAACTGTTCTATAAAACTATCTAAACTGAGTGGTGAAATGTGTCTAGAAGGTTCCTGTACATTCGATAAATTTCTTGAAAGTTCTGGAAGGAGAATGTTTTAGAAGGTTCGCGAAAGTTCTATGACGATCCAAACAGTGTGCGCGTGCGAAACCGCGCGGGCACAGCTATTAAAATACTATAATGCAGTATACTACCTATCTTAAACTGATGTTAGATTGAAATGAACCATTTTCAATATTTGTTAATATTTTTCGGACGATTTCCAATTTCTTGTTGCCGGAAACTGGCGGTAATGCGGCCAACGTTTTCGGATTTGATAAAACAAAAACTTTATAAAAATACCAATGAAAATTTAATATAAAGCAAACCAAAATAATCTTCATTTATTTATTTATTTATTTATTTAACGCCCTTATGGGCTTTTACAAATATACAGAATAATTTTTTTTTAAATAACATGACAGTTAAAATAATAATACATTTAAAAGTTACTATAATAATAGATAAAAGGTTATTATAATAATAATAATAATACAGAAAAACATAAACAATAATAAAGTTAAAGGTACAAATAATAATAGTTAAAGGTAATATAGAAAAATCATAAGCCATTGTTGGGCCAACTGCTTTAACCACAACACCCGCAACAGGTCAACCCTGCTGTATTACCTTATATGAAGTTGATAATCAATAAAACAAATTATCAATGTTGAAATCGTGACTTATTATCAACCGATGGGAAGTGGTCTACCACACGTAGTACTTAACCAATTAACGTCAGCGAATACATTTCTCAAAATAGAATAACACGCTGTACGGGATGGTACTTGAAACAAACTAAAAAAATACTTAATATATCATTCGGGGCCAATGCAATATGCATAACGTTTCATGGCCTAGGACCAAAATGGCGACTGCGTGACGCTAATCAAAATGTCGAAAGTTATAATATGTTCAAAATACATTTTGTTTTAACTTTGTAATACACACACAATATGAGTTATTAATCACTACTATAGTTTCAGAGGAGCAGTCCCTCTCATTATCAGGTATAGTTAATAACAAACAGGTAAAATTATTAACTATACCTGAGGATGAGAGGGATTGCTCTTCTCGAAACCATAGTAGTAATTAGTAACTCATGTTCGGCCTTATTCTGAACTAAGCAATGTTGCTATCTCTGTATCTTGACATTTAGGTATGTATAACATTGTAATGCCACCAATTTTGACATATTAAGTTCGACAGGTTTGACATTAATGACTTCAATCTATAAGAAAGCTCTAAAACGTAAATTAACGTTAAATTATTCACAATTATGAATAATGAGCTTTCAAATGAATTGAATTCATCAATTTCAAACCTGTCAAACATAACACTTCAAAATTGACGGCATTACAATGTTATAGAAATATCTCTCAAGTTACAGAAATAGTGATATTGCTATTCAGAATATAGCCAATTGTGTGTGCATTACAAAATTAAAATAAAAAATATTTTAAATTATAATGTTGCACCACGAAGTAACTTCCAAATCTTTAAATGATTTTAATATGTATTTATTTATCAGAAATATGGGTAGGTATCACGAATTTTCTATCCAAATACTAACACTCGTACACGCTTCCAGAATTTTCTGCAGGTACCAATATATTTTATAACATTACATCCCGACAGAGAAATAGGGCGAATATCTTTTTTACGAACATATAAAAGCTTCATGCAATATTTGTAATCACTATGATAAGTAATATTGCACGGCATACAATATAATGTTCATAACAAAATCTGTTATAAATATTCGTTGTTTCTCTTACATATCTACGATAATGATGCGCGACTTATTGAGATACGCTATACTGAAATTAGTATCTATTTTTATAGCAAACGATGAATACATGCTTCTGAAGTGACACGACAGATATTATTTCTTCACGTTAAGAGAAATCTAAGAAATCACGCAAAGAAAGAAATAAACAAATATACTGAAACGAATGATTTCAGAATGTCCGAATTTCACACAATTTTATCCCATACAATAATTGAATAAAATCTCTCGCGTCTTTCTTGTATTCGTTTACATATCGAAATGCTTCTACGTTTTAAGCCACATCATACAGAAAAAGGCACGAGAATTACAAGGTAATTTTTGAAAAACCTGTAGTGCAGGTGCAATGGAATGGATTAATGTTTTTCGTTAATTGATCGTTAAAATAATTATTTGTCTGATGAATCACTTCCGTTTCGCCTATGCGGAAACGGAAGGCAAGAGCTAAACGCGTTTCATAATTGTGTGTTGTAGATGGATGATAAAAAACAGAATTTTAATGATACCATTTGCTATTTTGGTGCTCCAACCTCACCTCGCCGAGTCCCCTGACCATCACCAAATTTCCGGAAAATTAACGAATCCGCCAGAAGCTCATTTCATCTCATAGCATTGCATAGCTGTAATGTATATATACATATGTATATATATAAGTCATGCTTGCTTGAATATTTTCGACTCATAATCAAGGCAGGAATATAGTCCTACGAGGTTCCTAATGTTATCCAAATAACCCTGTATATATATATATATGTACGTACGTTATCCAGGTGTTTCACGGAATCTTTATGTGCTCGATAGAAAAATAAAAAAAATCAGTTAAAGTCCGCATACACGTTGATACTTTTGCCTTCGGACTACCTCTAATCACTTTTTATTTACTTCTCTATTCTTCTATTAACTCATTAAAACATTGTCTATTACATTTTATATAGCGAAAATTAACTCAGCCAATTTGCATATTATATACCTGCACCTTTGACGTGCACACAGGCGAAATTTGGTCCCCGAGTCCCGAAGACTTGTTGGTAGGCTTCAGTTGGTTAAGTCTCATAGCTGGTAACAAAAATTTTGGGGGAGTTTAGTCCATTCATTTTTTTTTGCACTTTGGGTGAAATGTCAACAGTTAAAGAGACTAACTTTGTATTTTTTCAATATTTCTGACTTATCTTTTGCTAAACGTTAGACTACAATGAAATAAATTTAGAATGAATATTATATTTTTATTCACTTTGACACAAGTCGAATAAACTGATTAAAACATTACAAAATTAATTTAATTAAAATTTCCGCACGCATTTAAAATTTTGATTTAATTCGTATTAACTTCTTCTTCAAACACGGCAAAATTATTTTGTGATGGCATTATAATTATATTTTATAGAAATAAACTTTGTTTACATCACTTTTTTGTTGAAAAAAATTCCACATGTTTCAGAGCCCATGGTCCCTACTCTATTTGATGGGTTCTGCGTGTGATGAGAAATTACCTCCTAAATGTTTTTGGAGATCCTGATAAAATGGAAATAAAAAGTAAGACATCCTGATAAAACAACCAGAAAATTGATCTCGAAACTCACTAAAAGTAATTATTTGTCTACTATCTTGCACAATTTATCAATATTTTATCTTGGGGTTGCACACCATCTCAAATATATTTTTTATAGCCATATATAACAGAGGAAAAGAAAAATCGTGAACTTAATTACATACATACCTATATAACGAATTGAGCCACTCATCTCACTGGGACGAACCTGTGCCGAGATGAGCAACTTAAGTTTTACATCTAAAATTATGACAAAATACCATAAAAAATTGATTAATTGCTTTGATATTATTTTTATGTTCATGAAACAAGTACATATTATTTAATACAATAGTAGAAAAAAAAAAAGGAGAAGAATATTTTTTATAATATATAGAATAAGCACATAAATAAACTGATACCTGTATTCTACAGTTGGGTACTAGTGTACCTGAAATTGCAAATAAAATTAGGTCAAAAGACTGAAATTTTATGTTTGATGTACCCACTATGTATACACGGCAGATATAATATAACATAGGTAGTTGTCTCCAAATAATCTCACGGGAGCATAATCCATATTTAAGAGATTGTCTCAGGATAAAATTTTCATCCGTGGACACTGGCCAAAGGTGAGGTGTTTTCACACGTCGACTAGGTATTTAGTGAAACATTGTGTCTTCCAGTGATACGGTAACATAATATTACGCGTATATTATATATATTTTGAAGGTTGGTGTCATTTGAGAACTGCTGGCGTCCGCCGCTCACCGACCGCAAAATATTGTAACGAACGAAACACCTGCACGAGAGGCCTGGTGACTCACGCCGATTCTACCTCCTGGTTGCTGCTGCTACCCGGGAATTGCATAATGTTAAATCAGAAAATTTAACATCGTGATCATGGTGCAACCTTTAAATTTAAACGTTCAACCATGTCCGCGAGCATCATCGGTAATTAGCTAAATGGACAAGCTCATCACAATTGATAATTTAGGCGAAAAAAATCTAGAGAAGACGAAGAAGAGAAAAAAGCGTTCGAAAATGTGATATAGCGCATGTGATAAAAGCTGGCACAGACGCAGTACTGGCATGTACCCATTTTTTTGTATAGTCCATCCAACTTACCTGGAGAATGAATAAATTTGAAACTAAAGACGCCATATTGAATCTGGTCAGCTGTCAGATGCTGTTTATATGAGAATTCATTAATGTTTTGATTGTTTTTTAAGAAAGTTTTTGTTTGTCACTATGCCAAAAATGATTAAAAGTGATACTCGAATAGTGAATTGAATTGAAAAATAATCTTTGGGTCGCAATACGCAAAGACGAATAAGGTTTTTATTTTATTTTTGCTTAGGATAGGTAGTTAGAGATTTTCAATCGAATGAATACAAAAAAAAAGAAAAAGTGTGGAAAAATAATCAACTATTAACTTTTTGAAAATTGAGAAGGAGATGTTTTCGTTTTACGATGCGTTAAGGGAGATGGAAAGGCACATTGGTTGTCTAATATCATCATGTAAGTTGTAGAAAAATTTAAAAATGTATTTCTAAAATAGAAAAAAGTATAATGTGTAGATGTACACTAATTTTTAACATGTTCGCGTGGTAGGATTGAATCTGTATGCAATGCAGCAGCCCAACTAAACGATGCAGGAAAATATTCTAGTAAACTCCTCTCCTGTGAGATCACGTCGCGGGCTCTGAATACTAAGACAGGATAAACTATAATATAACATACCTGATTGGACATGTATGGGAGAATTGCAATCGGACGCTTGGAGCCCTGTCAGCTCTGGAGGTAGTGTAACTAAGGGTTATAAACATCTTTCTATTTAAGAAAGACAATCGAATTAGTATGTGTAATTCGTGCGTACGACGCACATTTTTTCGTCTTGTTGATTTTTATAACCATAAACACTAATACAACGAAACAATGTGTGTGGTACGCACGGATTACACATACTAATTCGATTTTCTTTTTGGAATGAAAAGACCTATGCTTGTGTTTAGTGCAAATATCGAAAAAATTACCTCTGAGATAGTCATATTGAGTGTCCCTAAGAGACGAAATAAAAAGCCTGGGTGTCACAGACATACATAGCAAGGTGAAGAAAAGGCTATTGGGATGGTATGGGCACGTTGGACGCAGACCACCTGATCACATGGTTAAACAGGCGATCTCAATGGATCTTCCCCGAATTACATCCAGGGGAAGACCAACATATTTATGGATGGTGCAAAGGGATAGGCAGATGCAGAGGCGCGGATTGGGTGACGTTGTCCGAGGCAAATGAACGTACAGCCTATGGACGAGGAGAGCTGACCCCAACAATCGACGACAACAGTGAGTTGGGATGAAACCGGGGAGAAGAAGATCGAAAAATTGACGGCATTTGTCCACGGATGAGATTTCCAAGGATAGAAAATTGTCAGAAGCATATACTTACATGTATATAATACTCTGTCACCTGTAATATACATACAGGGTTATTTGGAAAACATTAATAGCATTTCCTGGTTTAATTACCGAAAATGTTCAAGCAACCATGACCATTTGCATTTTTTTTTCAATATTTCTGAAATATTTTTTGTAAAAAAATACTGTAACGATAGTTTAACGTTTTGTTAAAAATGAGTCAAAAATATTGAAAAAAATAAAAACTTTGATATTGCATAACTCCCAATCCGCGCCTCTGCATCTGCCTATCCCTTTGCATCACCCATGAATATTTTGGTCTTCCCCTGGATGTAATTCGGGGAAGATCCATGGAGATCGTCTATTTAACAATGTGATCAGGTGCTCTGCCGTACCTTCTCAATAGCCCTTTCATCAGCTAGCTATTGATGTCTCATACCGAGGCTTTCAAGAATGCGTGAACTTTTATTTTATCTCTTAGGGATACATAAAACATAAATTGACAGATTTTGCAATAATTTTAATACGTTTAGGATAATCGACTTCTGACGAGGCCATTCAGTCATAAAGGGCCCACAAAATGGAGCAATTTTCTTCATTTTTAAAACATGGTAGGTTTGGTTATTTATTAAATTATTAAATAAATTAGTTTGTGTCATTTTAATAAGATTAAACATATATGGAACCTAATGAATAAATTTTAATATGATATCTTTCCATACAATTTTTTTATAAAAAACGCAAAAGAAGACACGAGAAGAAATTGTTAAATTTGCTCACTTTGCAAGACGATCACCTAAAATGATCACTCTATATAATATTACTTAAGCCAGCTCATACAGGTCGAAAGTCCTGGGCCGTCCTATAACAAGATTCCATCCATACATGTTTCTCATAAAATTCTTTCGTCTCTGTGAGACTTCTACAATTTATCTAAATTACTTAACTTCTTTTTATAGATCACTATTTGTATATTTTTATGATATGTAGATATATTATTTTTATTAACTATAAATGAGCATAGTTTTTTATGCTTATTTTGATCTCCTTACCCTATGCAAAAGTTATACATATAATGATAAAAAAAAAACGTCAGTAACTTCCCTTTTAAAAACTACGAGAATAGCTAAAAATTCTTTACTTCATAAATAACAGACCACTTCAGATGAATTGCCATTTCAACAGAACATGTAAAACTAAAATTACGCGTCACACGCCCAGCCGAGGGCCTTCAATTATTAAAAAAAGTTTCATCTGAGGAGACCTTGCGACACTACATACAGATATGTAGTACCTCTCGGTATGTCTCGTGTATCCCGGGATCCCGGCCAACTTTACCTGTGAATCCCGAGATTAATAAACATAATCCCGAAAATTTATGGATTGATTTTTTTATCAATCACAGTCAATTTGTATGTGTACAACATCGTGATGTATATCCCCGTATTTGTACAGGGGGAATCGCCGGATACTCATGAATAATAAATAACCATTTTCCGCTACCATAATAATGTCAAAAATACAAGAAATCCGTGTATTTAAGCGTATTTAAAGGACGAAAATAAATAAATGGAAAAAGTCGAGCTCGTTTAAAGTGATTAATAAAGCTTTAACCCGATCAGTGTGATGAAGGCACACGTGCTTTTTCAGCACGCTGCCTGGGTACCAAAATTAGATCTTGATTAAATATATGGTGAAACGCTTAATGCTTTGATATTACTTCGGGCACATTATTCATGGGCACATTATTCATTATTCATGTTTTAATTGCTTAATTTTAAATTTTTTTATTTTATTGTATGTATTGTATAGTGATGCAGCGAATACTACTTTCACGAATACGAATACGAATGCGAATATCAAACCTACTATTCGGCGAATACGAATACGAATAATTCAACAAGGTAATAAATAATACACCACTGTTATTTTTTTACTAAGAGATTTAATAATTAAAATTTACCACCGGCAAATATTTATTCAAAATCCACAACATTTGTTTCTCAGGCGTATATTCCCAGAGGTCGACAATAATCTTTCAGAGGCGACCATAGATAGCTTTAATGAAAAATATACTTCTGGGCCAGTTTTTTGCCATATTAGATTTAATTTGAAATTATTTTACAAGAATTAACACTTTTACACACAACGGAAATAAAATGGAACGAACACTACATACAAAACAAAAACTACATGAAATAAGCACCTTACCTTATTAATAAACCAACAAAACTAGATGAAAGAACTCATATTATGCTGTGAAACAACTAACAATTGACAAAAATCTATTCATTCAATGTTAGGGGAATCCCAGAATTCTATATAATAGTTCGATAAAAAATAATAGATAATAAAGGTGTGTTCAGAAACACGGTGTACAGTCAAACCGTAATTTGCGTTGTGTTTAGTTTGTTATTAATATTATTTACCAATTCTGTCAGTATTATTTGTATACATAAAAATGTAATATTAATAATCGAATATTAATAATCCCGGTATCCCGGGATCAAAATTTCGGCTCGTGATTGGAGTCCCTAGTCTCGTGCCGCGGCAGACGTCGACTGGAACAGCCTCGACATTCGTGCGAGCGACGAGGGAACACGGAGGGGGCCCGGCTGAACCGTTCCGCTCAGTATGCAGCCGGAACAATGCGATAGTGAACATACGTCACCGGAAGTGGCTCGCCCGGATTGGTGTTCACTTCCGATGAGTTCGACAAAGGCAGTGGTGCCGTATCGTACGCCGTACGTTCATATTCCGTCTTGTGTATAATAATACATTGATTCAGAACACAATGACGTAGGCACCAACGTGAGGCCGAGTATAAACGACAATTTATCTCTTGGCATGAGTCATGGAAATTGGAGAATCAGCATTACAATGATTCAATGTTCATATTCTACGTTTCATGTTTCATGTCTTGCAAACAAAGTTATGTATTATACATTTTGATGTGAAAATCTTTACCTACCCGAAATCCGATAATGTTCACTAAACCTTATTTTTCTACAACTGTGTTTGTCTCGCCTTTTCGACGACTGTGTTTGAGATCATTATAACATAAAATTATTTTTTTGTTGAATATACAGGTCATAAAAAGGAGTTAAATGGAAAATATTGAATTTCAGGCATATTCTGGTGTGTGTGATAAATAATTCCGAAGAATACCGTATATACTACATACATTAAAAAGAATATTACACTCCACATTAAAAATATAGAAGCATCATTATCAGCCGCGCAATATAGTACCTGTACTATTTCATGAGAAGAATTACAGATGATGTCTTTAGCATAGCCCCTTCAAATATATCAAAGGTTTTCGAATTTGGAACATATATACAATTTTAAAAAATTTGGTAATATGTGGATGTTCTTACGATGGAATTAGTGAACGTTGCATTGTGTAGAGTGATCATTTAAGCTAGCTCATACAGGCCGTAAGCCTTGGATCATTCTGTAAAACGACTTCCATATACGTTTCTCATATAAATAGCTTTATCTCTGTGAGACTTCTATAATTTATCATAATTAAAATATTTAGACTGTGAACTTACCGAGCCATTCTAGGACTTTGTTGTTTGGACACATAATTGCATTTTCCAAATTTTTATTATTTCATTATTTTTTCTTTCGTAAGCTTATTATATCCCATCAATGTCATTAATAAAATTATCAATCCGTATTTTTAAATCATTCTGATTATATATCGCTAAAATAATAATTTCGTTGTTTATCTGTCTGTCCGTAATTTCCTGTAACTTTTTTTTTAAATTCTTGGATTTTTTCTTGTTTTGAGAACGACAAAAGGTCCACCGATACTTGTTCCAACGATAAAAGGTCCTCAAAAATTTTTACAACGATAAAAGGTCCACTGAAATTTGGCCAAAACACAAAAGGTCCAACGGGTATAAGGTCCAACGACAAAAAGACTACGAACTTTTGGTCCAACGACAAAAGATCCACGGAAATTTGGTCCATCGACAAAATATCCATGTGACAAAATTCTTATCTTATCTTATCCCCTGTCTGTAACGTTCGTAACTTATTTTAAAAAAATTAATAAATAAATAATTATTCTTTAGGAACCGACATGTAAACGTACGTCATTTTTGACGGATTACAGTTAGTAATAATAATAACAAACTAACCCACTACACCATAAAGCATTTTGTTGTTTTCAAGTGCTCTCTTATTACACATATTATTTAATTATACTAACCTTACTTCATACACAATTACATTAATTTTAAATTATACTCATCATATGACATGTTTCATAGGAAATTTAATGTTCACAATGGTAAACATTTGAGTAATTTTAACATCATTTTTGATCATTTTAGGATGTTTGTTTAGAAGACTTGGAATGTTTGTGCCGAAAATAATTTGCTATTCTTATTACTAACGTATCGTTTATCTTTTGACATGTTTTACAATTATGATTGATAAAGGTAAAAATTAAATTAAATACGCATATCTCCATAACTAAATATTGACATTAGGCCATAGTTGGTTATAGAAATACATGTTTAAACAATGGGTTGTTTTATCTGCTGTATTAGTTATTACAAGATAAATGTTTAACGATATTTCTCCGCAGCTTTATCTATTAAGTAGATTTAATCTCAAATAGATTACGCTACTGTTAATATAATTTGTGTACACAGTTATGTATGTGTGTTACGAATGCTGACTCTATCGGAGATGTTGATATAAGAAAACTGCTCGATCCGCGTTCTTTGCGCAAATTTCGGAACAAAAGAATCCTATTTTTATACACATTACAACATTTTAAGACAAGTTATAAACTGCTTTGCGTAACAAATATTTTATTAGAAACAAATATTAACTAAATAATCCATATCTCATGAAGAAGACGAACTAATATTCTAGCTGTAATGTTAGCTACAGCTAGAGTTTTTAATTTCGACTGTTTCTATTATATACACAACTTTATGTCAATGCTCCTCTTATTTTACGTGTGCGCGCATCAAATATATGTTTTGAATCTGTAATGCAGTACTACTGAACTGAATATTTTCCTACCGAAGCCGCATTATATTCACCCTATATTTACGTCTGCGAGTTTTATGTAGTTGGCAAGTAAATTTTTCGTAATATAGCGTGTTTCTTCGAAAGGTCTAATTTTTGTGAGAACTGCTAGCTTCAATGCAAGCCAAATAAAATTATTAAAACCTTGCAGAAATTTGAAACATTAATCATTTTATCTTGTATTAAAGCAAATGAATTTTTGAAATTCGATTTAAGTTATTTTAATGGTATTCCAACACTAGCGGATCCGACAGACTTTGTCCTGCCGGAACGTTGGCTTTTCGTTTGGGTGGCATAAATCCTACCGAACCCGGCTGCAGCGCCACCTACCGGGTCCAGTTGTGAATTTAAACCATCCAGGGACCCACTCGAACGCACATAAAAAATTTCATCAAAATCGGCCCAGCCGTTTAGGAGAAGTTCAGTGACATACACACGCACAGAAAAATTATATATGTAAAAATAATTCGGAAATATTAAAAAGAGACGCAAACTTTGATGCGGTTATGTCTATAACTATTGATATTAGAACATTATTGCTTCAATATTTACGATACATAATTTAGATAGATATCTACTAGGAAAGTGTACTAGCTCTGTTATGTCAATAGATATATATATATATATATATTTATATTATGACGTTGCCTAGTCGACAACCATTTCGTTTACAAAAAAAAAAATGCTCCTCGGACTTCCATGCACATCATGCTCCGACGGCCAGACGGTATAGCAATGAGAATATGGGTCCGTTGATTAAATAAAATCCAAAATTGTACTTTATAGCTAGAATACTACACATGATATACATTGCTTTGTGGAAGGGGTATATTGTAAGAAAAATCGAAATGTCAGTTGACAATAAAATACATTTATTCATTTAAATAAAAAAAATGAATTCGCCTTCTCACAGGTTTAAGAAAATTCAAATAATAAAAGTAAAGTTATTCTAGATTACGCAAATTGCACTACGATTACTTCAAAGTTAGTTCAATTACACGAAAGATAAATTTAGTGAAACTAAGATTTAAGACCCATCGTGGTATATTTAACAAACAAAATTTAATGATATCTAGTGCACCTTGATCCGCAAAATTCAAGGGATAATTACAATTTAACTGACAATTAAAAATAGGGACAAGAGAACATCCTATAAAAGTTTATCACCATAAAGTTGAAAGAAAGTTCTATAGCAGGTTCTGTGATAATTCTTGAATAAGACAACTTGAAAAAATGTTACTTAAATCCAGTGAAATTTCATATAGGTTATGTGTGCTCCCAAGGCGCAGCCTGTTCTGTCTGGTCAGTTCTGGACATCATTTATTTTTTTCATATTATAAATCTCGGGTAATCCTCCGATGAATTTTAATTAAAATGCAGGAAGCAATAACCCTTCTATGTTGTTGTCACATATTTGGGCGCGGAACAACGCTGCCAGCGCGATCAGTGCAATCAGCGCGAGCCCTTACTACCTTACCTTACCCATTACTGTCCAGTAGCGAAGGGAAAAACTACATTTCAAAATGAAGACTACAACACACACACGTTCACCAGTTTGAAGACTACAAAGTGTACACTACAATTGTAGTAAAAACTACTTGAAGTGAATTAAATGAAGTGAAGTAATGAAGTAATTGTAATATTAATGAAGTGAAGTAATGAAATGACATAATTGTACTACAAAAATTTTTTTTAAGATAAATGACGATATTTTCTCATTTATCTTAAAAAAAAATATTTTAAGATAAATGACTAATGATTAATTTAATATTTAAGATAAATGACGATGTTCTCTCCAAAGTAACATTTGGCTACCTAAAAAAAAAAGGTCGCCAGCCAGATTTCTTCATTCGATTCCAAAAAATTTTCAAACCGTGGGGTGGGGGTTGTTACAGTTTCCAGAGATTTCTTCATATAATATCTACATCAACTTTCCAAAAATTTCACGTAAAAAATGCACTATTTAAAGTATGAGAAACATACTTTCGATAATTTTGAAGGGTATGTACTTTGTAGTGTTCGCTTTGAAATGAAGTGTACTTTTGTAAGTTTATACTTTCAATAACTTTGGTGTTTGTAGTGTGCACTACACTTCAAAACGTGCGAAGTGTGCACTTCAATGTAATGTAGTACTACAGAGCGGACCCATCACTACTGTCCAGCTTTCTCTTTTTCGCATAGATTGCGATAATGCACACATTGACGGGTATGCAATAGGTTCTCGAAGTGTCATGACTAAAAAATTGGCCTATAACATGACAGTTGTTGGTATTGCATTAACGTGACGCACTGTGACGCGGAGTGAGGCGGGCGGGAGGGCCTCGAGTGATGTTTGCGTTTTTGCCGGCCTTTCTAATGCGAGCTCTGACTCACCGCTCTGAGAACTCCGAGGGCGTTTTTCTAACTAAATTACTCTAAAATAAACGAATGTAGATTTACGCGGTTTAAATGAAAACGAATGAAAGGCAGGAAAACGGAATTCTTTAACCAGTAAAAGGATTTGTAAGTTAATGTGTGTTGAATATATTTCTTCTCGTATATTCTTCTCTCAAGGCCCCCGCACACTATCAATTATATTGAAATCGTTTCATTGATTAATAATATTGACGGGGCTGAAGCCTACAGATGACTCAATTGCTGTTTAGTTCTGCTTTCAAGATAAGGATATTTTCTCATTGTACTCTGTACTGTACTCTACTTTCGTATTGTACTCTGCCATAGTGGTTAAATATTATCAATAGGTACTTTATCATAGTTCTTTTAAACGAAAAAATGTTACGTAGTGTTATAGGTCTTTTCTTATAAGCTTGTAATTGAGTTAGTGTGGGTACAGTGCATAATACGCGCATTGTTTCGTTGTGTTAAGTTTACGGATACACTCCTCTCGTATCCGTAAACTTAACACAACGAAACAATTCGCGTATTACGCACTGTACCCAGTTAACTCAATTGCAAGGTTATATGAAAAATTCTATAAGATTACTTAAATATTAATAAAAAGAAAACACTTTATATAAAACCACTATTTATTGAATTATCAACATGTTTCGGGGCCAATGTATCTACATCATGGTACAACGTTAATTATTATAATATTAAATTCAAAAAGAATAGTTTTATTCCATCTATTTTGAAGACCTTTTTATGTAAATTTTAAACTCCTCCTCGAGTTTTACTCCCACATTTATAATATAAACCATTGAATCGATGTATATAATAACGCAAAATAAATAGAGGTACTGAGGAAAAACTGAGGTAAAGTATGTTCGCAGATATAACCGACTTAATAACAAAAAATCCCATTTTATAGACTGAGTCGATAAGCTCGTCGAAAAATTTACTAAAAATTCCATTGTACTCTTAAGTGAAAAAATACAATTACATATTTGCACACAACCTTATACTACAAATCGTTTATCTTTTTTTCGAACAACGATGTAAAAGTTACCTAAAAACTTGAAGACCGTGATCTCAATACCAAATAATGATTTAAAACTCAATCAAGGCCTTGGTAATAACCGCACAGAAATGGTTGTTCGACCTATACAGCTGTCAGGTACAAAATGCCAATCAGCCGTCTATATCAATCACTTTATTTTAATGCAAAACAAGCAACAATTTAACTTTTTGAAATAATTTTCTGTACCATCGTTTCTCAGATGTCATAAATAAATCTGTGCTTGGCATCAAAATGCTTGTTACATTTTCATTAAGTTATTTATTAATTTATACGATACGAAGTACCATTAACAAAAGAATCATACCTTGTTAACTATAACGAAAAATAACATATATTTTTTAATTATATAAGAGTAGCTTGTTGGTCTTGTGGTTCGAACTTCACTCCAGACCAGTAAATTGGTGATATTTTCATAGCACAAGCGTTCAGCTTAGTTTGAAAATAGTAAGAAGAAGATGTGACACGTATTGCGTGTTAGAATCTCTATTAAAAAAAAACTATTCAAAGGGAAATGTAAAAAGTATTAAAAATTAACCCAGCGTTACTGCGCAAGAAGTTGTTTTCATTTCAAGTATTATAAAAAATGTAATTAATAAAAATAAACTTAGTTTTCACCACTTTTGTATTGAAAAATATCAACATGTTTCAAAGCCCATGGCCTCTTCGTCAGGATACAATTGTATACTAACAAATTAAATTCAAAAATCGAAGTATAGACAATCAAAAAATTATATATGAAAAATGAATAATAAAAAAGTACCTACTGAACAAGAAAATAAATTTAAAAGATAACTATTTGTAAAAAGAACCTGGTTATTTAAAATATTCAATTTAATATTAACACTTTTTTTTTTTATTTCCAAAATTTCTAATTTATCAAACTGTGATTCCGTATAATTTGTATATGTAAAATTTGTAAACCCTTAATAATATCAAAAGAATGATTCATAGCCAAAATATGGTTAGAAAATTCGGAATATTTATTGCTATTTAAACACCTTAAGTGTTCCTTAACTAACTTCAAAATTTCTACACGTTTTTCCTATATAAAAATAATCACAATCAATAATTTTGTGTTAGAATATGAAGTCCATCAGAAATCAGAATCTTTCTATCCAATTAAGATGGAATATTAATTTCTTTTATGAGCGATTATTTATTAATGCACAGAATGGATATAATTTAAAGTTAAATACATCTTAATAATCTATCTCAATGATTTCGAAACTGAATGTAGTAGTAACAGAACAATAATTCCGTGTTATACTGAATATATTATATTTGAGAAATTATATATACATTTGAGCAATTACTCATGTACATTAGGGTGTCCCGTCCATGTATGAGAAAAAATAATTTTTGAGCTACACAATCGTAAGAGGTATTTAAATTTGCGTAATTTTATAAAAATTGCGAATAAGGTAAAAAACTAGAATTGTCTATCATATTGAGGGCTCTACCGAGCTTTGAAGTTTTGTAAATTTTACGTTTTTATAGAATTAAACCGTTTGCCTAAAATAATAAAAAATCAAGTTTAAAAGGTATTTTTGTATTGAAATTAATGAAACAAAGCACAAGAAAACAAAATAAATAATATATAGATTATAATCAATGACAAAAACTAAAAATTTTAACTTATTTTTGTGTCCGAAATTTGGCATTTCTGCTCGAGATTGCATCCTGGTTCTAATAAACCCATCTCTAGAAGTAACGTCAGTTACACTTTGTGAGGCGTCTCTTATATTCTCTAGGATCCGAAGTGCAACCATCTAAGGTAAAAAATAAATGATGAAGGGGTAACTCATTGACATGAAGTATACAAACACACCATTGTTAGTCTCTCCAAATACTCCTCTAAATATTGAATTACCCTTCCAATCGGTGTTAGTTGCAGTTCCGTCACATTCAACGCAAAAACGTCATCTAAATTCCAACCTTGACTCTCTACTAAAGTTTTGATCGAAGTAAGAATTCCCTTTGCAGTGCCACGTCTTTCGGTATTGTGTGTCCCAAATAAATTGATCCAGGTTGTGCTAAAATTGAGATGTGGTCTTCTAAAACTTCTTTGTGATGGTCTTTTCGTCCATAAAAGTAAATGCTTTTTATAACAGTGCCTCCAATATCTTTTGAAGCTTCGGGTTTTAGATACATCTCTGTAGATCTTATTTTTTTCAATAACCAGGTTTAAATCTTCGGTAGAAACTAAGCTGACGTCAGCGAAAACCGCAGAAGCAATAGCAGCAGCAGATCGCGTCGATAAACCGTATCTATCACAGACTTTAGCAATGCTGGCAACGGCAATGTATTCCAATTCGCCGTTGAAGTCGATGAAGTCTGTCGAGGGCGTGTTTGTCGGGGATGCCTCTGTTATCGGATACGTTTCAGGGGAGGATTCACGCACTGAATCTTCATCACAATTTGCTGAGACAGAATCGGTTTCTTGAGTAGAACACGGCTTTTTTGTTATCCTTATTTACTCTTCAATTTATCTCTACTGTCATTTCATTAATCTAGCCGCTTCTGTTTTATCAAAATCGCTTATAACCATTTTCCTGTCATTTGTTTGATCCAACAAAAACTTCTCTCATTAATGTAGATCTTTCTTAGCTTTAAACACAAACAAATTTCAAATGAGGTGCATTTACAAGCAGAAACGTCAAAAAGTTTCTCAGGTGACCTTAAAAAACATTTCAGTTTATTTTCAAAACTATCATTTCGTTTGTTTTTGGGGTTTCTTTTCAAATTGAGTTATTTTTCGAAATTGGATTTCATTAATTAAATAACTCGTTCCTTAGTTACAATTAGAATCGAAGTTTCGGTCCAAATATTGTTGATCTCTTCGGAAACAATCACATATATATCTGATTTGGATGGATCTTTTCCATTATATCAGGTCATTCTTGACAAATGAAATAAATTAAATGACGTTCCTTATAGTTGGTAGCTGCTGATTGTCTGCTGATAGTATGGTTCGAACGTAGCAGTCGAACTACGCCTCGAACTTCTTATTTAAAAATCACAAAATCCGCCTTTAACACTGTAACAATCGCAATGGTACTTTTATGGCATAAAAATTATTTTGGCTACGAAGAAAGCACTCGCGAGTCAAATCAATAAAGTCCTCAAAACAAGTTCAAACTGGAGGGTATTTGCAGGTTGAAACTGAACAAATTCGAAGTCGCTGGTAACGTGTTGTTGCATGTAAATCGAAACGTCATGTATGGTTTACACCTAAATAGAACAAAAAATAAATATTTTTTTGTAATTAGTTCAGTAGCCAAAATTGAAGATAGCGAAATATCATCATAAAAATGACAATTTTTCAAAACTTTGTAGATTGGTAGAATCCTAAAGATATAATTTTATTTTATTTTTATAATTGTTTTGGGAATTTACGCTCAATTACGCAAGTTTTGAGAGGTCTTGTGTTAAGGTAAGCCCAAAAAAAAAATATCGGGACAGCCTAATGCACATATATCGTGAATATTCACGGAGCGGGCTATGTTACATTAATTGAATTAAAATATTCTTAACAATAAAGAGATAAACATCTTTTGTCTCATTGCCACGTATTATTCGGGAGCTTCAAACAAGGACACCGCATGCATACAAGATCGACTGAATTGCCTAATCGACACATGATCTCACAGTGTCTTGCGTGTACATAAGTATTCGGTATACATCAGTCAGCTATTTATATTTTGTCTACTCTATGAGTAGCTACTTTTGGATGCATTCGAATACATTATTTGAATACGTTAGTCGTGCGGATGTATGCAAGCTCGGTAGATGGACATCATTCATCAAAACTACCAGGAAGCGATCATCGTTCGCCGAATATTGTTAGGTTCTAGCTGGCAGCTTCACGGCTAATGCAATGGTGCGAAAAGAAGGCCAGCTTTTATATGTACCTACAGTTAACAGCAGTATAAGGATGCATACTTGGTGCCAAATTTGCAATACTTTCGTGATACCTGATGAAGTTATATTGTTTATGTAGTTTGATCTTAGAACTCCGTTAATTCGTGGTATCTGGTGAATGAACTCGCCTATGTTTTCCTTTTTGCCCTTCCCCTATAGAGTGGATTGTTTTCTCCCTCCAAGTCCCCTCGCTGTCCCTCTGTGACGTTTGCCGTCTGTGGAGGGTGCATTTTGGGGTGAAGCTTTTTTTTTTGAAAGAAGTTTAAATCGAAAGTTTAAAAGAGAAGGCTTTAAGAAAAGTTTTAAAAGCGATTTTACTTTAAGTTCATTTATTAAAAGTCTAATATATTATTTGAGATCTGCTTTTGCAAGCTCAAAGCTATGTTTAAAATTTATTTACGTGATTGAATTAAGTTTACGTTTAGTCTAACATATAATTTGGCCAGTAATCGTCTAGTGATAGTAATTTAGGACTCCTCGATGTGACGCGGTTACCCGGTACTTTTGGTAGCGTAGCAGAAGAAATGCCATTGTATTCATACGAGGCGAAACTAACCTAACATTATTAACGCGCAACATGAGCCGGACTCAAAACGACGATCGATTGAACAGACTAACAAAATCGCCTTTCATGGCGGCGCATCCGTCACTTCCTCGCATCCGGTAGCGGCGTCGCGAACATAAATATGTCTACGTAGATTTTCGCCTAGAACGAAGCCGCCTGGTTACCGAGGTCTCATATTAGCACCTGTGGACGGATTCCACGGCTGAGTGCGGGGTCACGATTACGATGGAATATTCAGATAGATAAATACCACTTGCGAAATACAGCCTAGGGCGCTCTGAGTATAACTTGGTATCCACATAATACAACCGACGGTACATAATAGGAACTTAGCGCTAATATTGCGCAACAACACGCAATATTTATTTTTATTACGTATTTTTTTTTAATGCAATAGTATACTGGATCTGCCGGTCATCCAGATTAGATAAATCACGGTCGATTAATACACGGTTATACTTATTAAACACACACACAATACTCAAAATGCAAATTAACGGCTGGGTTCTCCAGAATACATACATACAATGCTTACAACTGGCGCGATCGGTGGTCTTCGGCCTGATTTATCTGTTCATGGTATATAGTGGAAAGAGTAAACATATATTCATAACAACTAGGCGCAACAGAGGCTCGGGGCAAGCTTTGTCTGACATTATCACAGCCCGAGATTCTAAATCGAAATTTTCGATTCTTTCATAAGTCATATTTTATAAGAGTCAAGTTGATTCTGATTTTACTTTTACGTAGATTTTAGGTTACCCTCCTCTACGGAAGGGGGTACAGCCCCATCGACAACGCTGTACCCGGAAGCTACCTTCCGAACTTCCCCATTCGGTTCTCGTTCATTATCCCATTTATAATCCCCGCGTGCCTAACCTTAAGAGTCTAGCGCCGGTAATAAGATCTCATTATGCTACGTTTGAAGTTAATATTGCACAACCGGGCGAAATACCTATTTTCCGCGAACCTATTCAATTTGTAAAACGCAATAATATGTATTTATAATATGTTAGTAAAACGTTTGAAATGCAGAATGCACGTGTAATGACCTCTGTATCGGACAGGTAGAATTATGACGACGGGATGATGATGATGATGATGATGACCCGTCTGATATGACGATGTGATGATGATGATGACCCGTCTGAAGTCATGAATGTTAGCCCTTACGGAGGGCTCAGGTCCGTTGTATGGGCCCACCTCGCCTCCAAGCGGATAGTCGGCGCGGGCACTGAGCCGGCGATATGTGACATCTCCGACGGAGGGCGATGGAAAAATTCCACGAAGAAATTACATTTTTGGTCTTATCTTGTAAAGTGTTGAAATATTTGAAATACTTAAGAAAATGAAATATTTAAGTTTGATGAAATATTTAATGAAATATCTTAAGAATGAAATATTTAAGAATTAGATAAGACATTTGTAAATGTAATATTGAATAAAATTGATGTTTCGTGGTCTTGATATACAGGGAAAGCTCGCGCGATGGGAATAAAATCATTTTTAAATCGCGCGGAGCGCCGCGGACTATCATAGAATGGCCGCTATTTGATGGAATTTATGTAAATGTCCTGCCTCGAAGAGGCGAGGAAGTAAAAATACATAAGTATTTAAATGTGCCAAATGAGTCCTTTGTGTGGTATTGTAAAGTAGAAATTAAAATAAAAAATGTTTAAATTGAGAGTAAAATATCTCGCGTGGACCCTGATAAACTCGCTTGACCGCGCCGCCTGTATGTACACAGCCCGCGCGGGTGATGGAAAAAAACCCGGCGCCTTGATGGGCGCCGTGCGGCTGGAGTCGAGGGTCATCAGCGAATATTTTTGAACTCTGATTACGGACGTTACAGACGTCCTGGTGAGCTGAAGCATTTTTTATTGTGTTCCTCATGTGAACATCTATGGAAGTGATATGTTTTTGCGGGTGGGAAAGTGCGCGAGCGCACTTTATTTGTGGCGGCATTTTGGCTGCCTATTACGCAATTAATATCTATCCGACATACTTGAAAATATCACCGAAGGATGCGCTTGGTTGAGATCTATCTAATGGTATAATTTAGAATCTCGTAAAATCACGTTTTCTATTTTTTATGACCTGATTAAAATTCGAGCCTTCACGGTTGACTTTTGATGCAGTTTCTAAGTATGTAGGATCTTGCAGGTCCACTGACTGTGTCATAAGCCTTTGCAAGGTCAGGCTATATCAGGTGACACAGTTCTGACCCCGTGGGGCTCAGGCAAAACGTGTTATAATTTATTTTGATTTTAAATTAGGGCGGGCCCGGCTTACTTTCCCAGAGCACCGTAAGATGGCGGTCGCACGTCGCGCGTTGCGACGTTTTACCGTGAGGCGGCGACAGTCGCGTGGGGTTGAGAGGGTAGGAGAGTAGACGCCAACGGCCATTGTTATTGTTTTTGTGACGCATTTTGCGTGTTGTGTATTAATCTTTTATCACTTGTAAAGATAATAGATAAAAAATAGTTTTGCTACCGGCGGTCACCTGTTGCACATTACGTGCGGTGACTTAGACGCCCTGTGGACCGCTTTCATCTGTGTTTTTACTGCTATCCTGCCCCCTATATGGATTCCTACTTGGTAAAGATGGCGGCTGAGAATATACAAGCCAGCCTCTGCAATCTCCTGTGCTTCTGGACCCCCGCGACGGACGTTTCTCTATGAGGCTCTCGCATCCAAATCGAAAGGCTCTCCACTACATGGAAGTGTTAGCACTGTGTCGTCTCCGAAGCGGGCCGTGACTTACAACCTCGGCCTTCGGAAGCAGGCTTAATGGAACCGCGCAAAATTTATCAGTTCCCGTGCGGAACAGATGGTCCTTCGGAAGCCGGATTGCTGAGCCTTGCTTCATGGTCCTTCGATAGCCGGATTGCTGAGCCTCGCTTCATGGTCCTTCGATAGACGGATTGCTGAGCCTTGCTTCATGGTCCTTCGATAGACGGATTGCTGAGCCTTGCTTCATGGTCCTTCGATAGACGGATTGCTGAGCCTTGCTTCATGGTCCTTCGATAGACGGATTGCTGAGCCTCGCTTCATGTTCCTTCGCGAGACGGATGGCTGAGCTTTGCTTCATCACAGGAGAACAACTGGTTTATTTGAGCCAGTTTACTGTGGCTCGCTTCACCGCAGCGGAGCCAGGAGAGATGTCGACTTCTTGGGACTGCCAGGAGCACATGAAGGATGAGCAGCATCACCACCGGGAGCGGCCGAGGCCTGCCAACCTGCTGCTACGGACCTGACCTGGGTCAACGCCGACGACTGCTACTACAATAGCAGTCAGCGGTCCTGTGAAAGCCGCCGTCCATGAGAGCCAGCGGCGACCTGAGGCCCGACTGATGGACGGGGGGAGGCGACGCCATTGGCCCTCTTTTCGGGCCCATTGATGAGCACCGTTACCAGGGGCGCAGCAGTGGACCTCTTCCCGTGGAGCCAGCAGCAGCCTGATGACCTGATGACCTGATGACTGCATCGATCCTGCAAGGGGTGGCCCCGCAGTGACTGTGGATGCAGCCAGCAGCGCCCTGACGTGAGGGATGCGGTCCGATGCAGTGGCTGCAGCGGTCCAGCAGACCACCCGGTCAGCCTGGGGCGGCCGATGCTGACCTGGACCAACGCCGGGCATGCTGCTCCGGCCTGTGGTGGTCAACATGCTGTGCCTGTCGGTGGCCGCCGATGCCAGCTGGCCAGCTGCGACCTGTGCTGGAGGTGCCCTGCCGCGGTCTAAGGAGGATAGAACGCCAGAGCACGTCATGACGAGTTGATGTAAGTGACACTGCACATATATATTTATTTTATTTTGGTGGTTATATTGGGTGTGAGAAGGCATAATGGAATACTTCATTGAGATGGGAGAGGGCGGCAATGAGAGCTACCTTCGCCTCAGCGAAGTGGTGAAACACGCCAGTTTCAACTCATTTTAAAATTTCAAATTTTTAAATTTTTTTAGCCATTATGGGCCTTTCTCTTAATGAATGGAAATAGAGGGCGTGGAAACCCGCATAGCCTCTAATGTTAATTTTCAGCCAAGCAAACACCGAAATAAATATTTGTGATATGTATATGTGAAATGTGTGTATATTTATAGATGGAGAGATATACACGTGTGTCAAATATGACGTGATGATATACATATGTGATGAAATATATATATAGGTGTGAGATATATATGTGAAAATATGTATAGATTCAAAAATGTTTGAAAATGTGTCGATGCCTTGTGCGACGAAACTACTCGCCGCCTCGACCGGCGCGCGGCGGGCCGAGCGAGCTGCTCACTGGAAGCGCGGGCGTGCTTCATTGAATGCGGCGCCCGCGGAGCGCAAAAAGTAAAAGCACGCGCGATGAAAATAAAAGTGAAATTTTGTAAAATAATTTTATTTTCAAATATATGTTAAAGTGAGAAAAGCGCGCGTGTGTTGTGTCAATAAAAATGTCAATGAAAAGGACGAACAGATTCCAGCCGATCGAGTGGACGCCGCCGACTCTGAGTGCTGATTATTGCGCTATACATACGTAAGACGTCGGCGAACACATTGGCCGAACGCAGTATATATATGGGAATGTCGGCGGGCACATTGGCCGAACGCGGTAGATACGTAAGGCGTCGGCGAACACCTTGGCCGAACGCAGTACATATGTGGCCGTGGATCGGTTGAACCTGTTGGACCGTGTCACGCGCGTAAAAGAGAGAGCATTACGCTCGATGGACGAGCGCGTCACGCGCGTGAAAGAGAGAGCATTACGCTCGATGGACGAGCGCGTCACGCGCGTGAAAGAGAGAGCACTACGCTCGAGGGACGAGCGCGTCACGCGCGTGAATGAGAGAGCACTATGCTCGACAGATGGGACGTCAGCAGTCAGAAAACGTCTAATTGAGACGTGACAAATGCACCGAAAATTGCATTGAACAGCAGATTGAGTGCATACAAAATGAAATATGTGTGTGTGTGTGTGTGTATCAGACGACTGGTGAGAGTAGTGAATCACAAAATGCAAGCGGAGTCCATTGCTATATGTGAATGCGCGCTGAAATAAATGGCTCGCGCTAAAGCAAAGGTGGTATGAAAAGCGCGCGTATTAAATTGTGACGCGCAGAATTTGTGGAATGCAATCTTCACTACTTGAGACCAGACGCAGCACACAAATTTGGAACCATGGAAATGGTCAGCACATTGACGTGATCTGCCAAGACAGAAAGGGACAGCAACAATTTGGCTCTCCTTTCGGCGGAGTGTATGACGTCACCATTGGGAGATACCTACCGCGTCATACGCACGAGGTATAGACGGCGCGCGGATTGTAGCTCGAGAGCATTGTGGATCCCTGTAAAAGTGGCCAGATGAAATCTAATGAGATTCCGATTGGAATCTGGCGGGAACCAAATCTCGAGAAATATGAGTGTTCACCATAACAGCGCTTTAATGGAGCATTGTTTTTGGGAAATGGTGTGATATGTTTTGGTTTTGATAATATTTTGATATTATTTATTTATTTGATTAGACCAATGTTCACATCCATGTATATGTAATGTTCACATTACTAATGCTGTCTCTTTTTCTTTTTGTTCTGGCGGGGTGAGGAAACACAAATCACTTGGACAGGCGAGGACTTGGCGCCTGGGGCATAATGTGCAATTGGACCGCTTGAGATGATCGCGGATGGGCACGCCTGATGCTGTGATTTTGGCCGCTTGAGATGATCGCGGATGTTTCGGTCATTCACCCTGCAGAGACAGCGCCGAAGGAGAAGAATCATCCGCCACCTGAAGTGGCTCAGATGGAAAGGCGCCCGGAGACAGTACTAGTGACCCGGCAGCCGGCCACGGGGGGAGCGCTACCAGACATACAGCGCTTCTCGTCCTGGACCCGCTTACTACGAGCCACTGCATGGGTACGGCGCTTCGCGGCGAACTGTCGCCGCCCGGCCGCCGCGCGCGTCCGCCAAGACATCACGGCCGACGAGTGGGCCGCGGCCGAACGCGCCTGGATTTTACACGCTCAGGCAGAGACATTTTGGCCTGAGATGAGATCTCTCCGCGATGGAACATCAGTACCGCGGACCAGTCGCTTGCACCACACGACGCCCCATTTGGATGCACATGGCGTCATCAGGATGAGCTCGCGACTTGAGGGCACGACGACAGAAGGGATACCGCCGGGACTACGGGCGCCCGTCATACTAGACGGTGGCCACCCGTACACGCGGCTAATGGTGCGTCACTACCATGAGCGCGCGAATCACCCGGGCACAGAAAGGACCGTAGCAGATGTACGTGAGAACTTTTTTGTGCTCAGATTGAGACCTGTGGTGCGCCGGGTGAAATTTGAGTGCCAGCGATGCCGTGTTGAGAAGAGCCAGCCGGCCCCGCCGATGATGGGCCAGCTTCCGGACTGCCGGCTGGCACACCACACACCCGCATTCCACCACTGCGGATTGGATTACTTCGGGCCGATGCAGATAACCATCGGGCGCCGGAAGGAGAAGCGATACGGCGCGCTGTTCACCTGTCTCACGACGCGCGCTGTGCATATGGAGCTAGCCGAATCATTGTCAGCTGATTCGGCCATACTTGCCATCAGGAGGATGGCCGCGCGCAGAGGCCATCCGCGCTTCCTGTACTCGGACAATGGAACGAACTTCAGGGGCGCGGAGAAGGAGATGGCGGTAGCCCTCGTCGAGCTGAAGGAGGACTCGCGGATGAAGGATCATCTCGCTGAAAGCGGGGTTGAATGGCACTTCAACCCCCCACTTGCCCCGCACATGGGCGGCGCATGGGAGAGCCTGGTGCGGTCTATCAAGCGCGCACTGGAGGCTACATTGAAGGAGCGGGCTCCACGGGAAGAAACATTGAGGACCGTGCTGGCTGAGGCGGAGTTCACGGTCAACAGCAGACCGCTGACACATGTTTCGGTGGACCCGAAGGACGACGCACCTCTCACCCCCAACCATCTGCTACTAGGGGCGGCTGGCAGAAATTCGCATCTCGCGATTTACAGCGCACTGGATGAAAATGTTTGTCTGCGGAAGCAGTGGCAGATGGCTCAACAGATGGCTGATCTGTTTTGGAGAAGATGGATGCGGGAGTATCTGCCGACTTGGGCGCGCCGACGCAAGTGGCAGGATGCGGCGCCCGCGATCCGAGAGGGAGAGGTGGCGATCATCATGGACCCCGCTCTACCCAGAAACACGTGGCCAAGGGGACGGGTGATTGAAGCGAAGGCTGCGGCGGACGGACACGTACGTGTGGTCCGCGTGAGAACGGCAGCAGGAGATTACACCAGACCCGCTACCCGGATCATCACCATGTCACAAGGGCCGCGGATGGACCTGTCCTCCTAGCATCGGTATAGCCCAGCTATACGGGGGGAGTGTATCGGACAGGTAGACTTATGACGACGGGATGATGATGATGATGATGACCCGTCTGATATGACGATGTGATGATGATGATGACCCGTCTGAAGTCAAGAATGTTGGCCCTTACGGAGGGCTCAGGTCCGTTGTATGGGCCCACCTCGCCTCCAAGCGGATAGTCGGCGCGGGCACTGAGCCGGCGATATGTGACATCTCCGACGGAGGGCGTTGGAAAAATTCCACGAAGAAATTACATTTTGGTCTTATCTTGTAAAGTGTTGAAATATTTGAAATACTTAAGAAAATGAAATATTTAAGTTTGATGAAATATTTAATGAAATATTTAAGAA